>VHKM01000037.1:3000000-3445000 GCA_007210695.1 Neogobius melanostomus
AAACTTAAATGAGCTTCGGAAGACGATCAAAAGTCTTGAAGCTATTGCACCAAGGCCCAGGAGACGGCCACATAATGGGGAATACATTGTCTAAGCATGGGATCATCAGAGAACATGCTTGTCACATTAATGTCACACAATCTCTAAAACCATCCCTTTTCTATGGCTAAAATTAAAATCACTGTCAACAAAGGAGTGGTAGCCTCAAGTTAAGATGGCAAAGAACTGATAACTGAATACTTTCCCGTTTCACTGCAGTAGCTGTTATTTTTAGTTTCCTCAGAATGTTGCAATGGATTAAGTAAACCCTATTCTGTCTTCCTGTCCAATTTTCTGTCTTGACGTGTCTCAAAGTGTACTGAAGATTGTTTTCTACTACACTACACTGACAATCAAGTGTCAACTTACCATCCTTTTCTTTCACGCCAATTGTATTCATCTGATCTTCGCTTGTTCGTCCTGTGCCTCCCATCTGCCCATTGTCAGACGTCTCAACTCACTTCCGAATATTGGCTCCAGGAATTTGGGTGCCAGGATTTATTACACCCTCCCGAGTTCCACAACACCAGAGTAAACTAATGAATAATTTTGTTTTGTTGCATATTTGTTGAACCACATTTTTCCTATAATAATAAACACATAAGGCCTGGGCCACTGAACCAGACTAGAACAAGACCAAATGAGGATTTTAATCCCCAAACAGACAGAGAAATTAGCTTTGGAAATGACATTAACTTTGGAAATGGCAGCGCTGACCTGAGTTTAGCCTTTAGTTCTGATAGAGGACTGGTCCCCATGATTGCATATGGCTCTTTGATGTTCAACGCTGCACTTTGCAAAGAGACAAACTGCGAGATTTCAAACACATTTTCTACCAAATGTATTCTTCTGAACTGCATAGCCACCACTAACAGTCATTTTAGTCACACTACAAACAAACATAGAAAAACAGGAAATATTTAAATTTCCTTGAAAACGTTGGTATTGAAACTGTTTGTAAAATATACTAAACAAAATTACACAGTTACAATATTAATGTAACTTTTTGGGACTTTCTATTTTGTCATATTTTTATATATAATAATAACAATAATGCATCGGTTTTATATAGCGCTTTTCTGGACACTCAAACTTCATTCACTCCATATTTGGTGATGGTAAGCTACAATTGTAGCCACAGCTGAAGTGAGCAACCAGTCTGCGCCATCGGCCCCTCCGACCACCACTCACTCACTCACTCACTACATTCGCCAGGCTTCCTGGTTTTCCCAAACGGTCGCCCATCCAAGTACCGACCAGGCCCTTCCCTGCTACTGTCTTTTATTCCCCCAAGTAAATTGGAGAAAAGTACTTTGCAAAGATTGCTCATTTTTAAGTAAGCCTGCGAAAGGACCTAAGAAATGGGAGCAACAGAGTCATATTTTTTGGAAGTTGCAAGAATAAAAGTGAATATTACACATGAGGTGCTAGTTGTTGTTGAGACTTGTGCTGCCTTTCGGCTTCACTTGAGGCTCTTAGACACACTGTGCACCTAAATTCATAAATAATTTGTTCACTTGGGCTGCAGCTGGTGGAGAATCCAGCGCTTTCTCCACACTACGTCACGTCTGTTTGAACTGAATGGTGAGGAGGCAGAGGACAGAAGTGAGCAGTGTTGACTTGCGGTAAAAGTAATCGGTTAAGTTACATTGATACTGCTGTAAAGTTGGCATATGTGGCGGCACGGGTGCAACAGCCTCTGTAGCCATGCTCTGAGCTAAAGGTGCAGGGGAAATGGTGAAACGGACATAAGGGATGACCTAAACTAATGGATTACTGTTTGAAAAACTACCAATTTAGATGACTTGGGCATGAAAAATGAGGAGAGAATGGCTGAGGAACGAGAGTAATGTGTGGATTGTGCTCCGGTTTCGTCACTCTTTCATCCCCATCGCCTCGCCATGGCCTCGTTTTGGTTCGGAACATGCTCCTCTTCTGCTTTAATCATCTGCTGGCTGACATTCTTTTCCCCTCTAATTAGACACGAGTTTGCAGGGTATTTTTGATAGATCTGCTTAGACGCTGTTCCACAAAGTGATATGGGTCAAGCACTGCTTGGTTCAGGTATCCCCCTTTAAAGAGATTGGTTTTCCTCTGTTGTGTGTAAAGGAAAATGAAAGGTGATGCATATAAAGAAAAAGTTCCTCACGACTTGGCTCTCAACAACAAACATGGTTTTGAAATGCAAAGATTTCATATCATTAATTTAATTTAGAAAAAAGAAGCAATGGAATTCCTCCTCACAGTGTAACGATGTGCTGCTTTCAGGAATACATCAGACCAACTTGCTTACATGCCCACAACTAGAACTGTAATTGTGTGTTTGTACCAGCTCCTAATGTGTCTAAGAATGTGACAGTGTGTGATGTATTGGCCATAAAGGTCACATGCACAAAACGGCAGTCACTCTTTGTAACTGAACCACAGGGAGGTTATGGCTACAGGATATGGTCTTTACTACCGGAGTATGGGTAATGAATGAAAAGATTGTACTAATGTGGAACACTTTGAGAAACTTTTTACAGTGTGGTATTCAGTCCAAAGTTTTTGAATATTAATGTGATCAATTTTAGGAGCAATAAAATCTCAAAACTTTGGTTACATTATAGAGGAGAATTCTCTCAGAGCCATTTTCCCTAGGAAGTATAATTTTTTTTAACTTTAATACGTTTTCTTTCACTGTAGAACTGTAATCTATCCCAGCAGCTTTGGACTGAGCTGTATGTAAACTCAGACAAAGTGGCTCACTTTCTTTCTGACTCGAGGTATAATAAAAGTCATTCAAAGCTCTTCACATATACGCTAAACTTACTTGCAGTGAAACTCTCAGATGTTACCTTAACAGTGCATGCAAAATATAGAACCACAACCAGAAAGCATTAACACAGGTGCAATGAGCGAGTGCGACTACCTTCATTTCCTGTTGTTGTAAAATGGGTCAAGTCTAAAATATTCAGTCAGCCTTTGTTGCTCAAATCTCCCAGACCTCTGTCTCTTCAAACCTCCAGAACATTCCAAGCCCACACAGAGAAACAAGACAGTACAAAAACCACGCCCGACCTGTATAGCAGGAAGCGACGTGAAAGATAGATATTGCCTTCATGCAAATTACAAAGCCGGAGGATCTATTTATTCCCACATCCCGATTCCAAATATTCAAATGGGGCGGAGTGCCTCATAAATCAACATTCGTTTTTTTGTGCAGCTGTAATGAGATGTGCGCATAAACGACAGCGTAAATGTGTATATAAACATGCAGTGGGGAGAATGCTAGGGGCAATTCCATATTAAGTTTGTCAGAGCTGTCAACACCTTCTCAATGTGTCAAAAGTTCCGTACCAGGAGATGGCTATATGTGTCTGTATACAGTATATGACTTTGTAATGGGACAAAAGACTGGCAACACATACTCCTGAAGACTCATCTCAGAGAGGTTTAAAACCATCGAAACTTACACCAAAGAACATGAACAAAAGCTTGTGCCACACTTAACCCTCACACCACCCTAGGGCCTTTTTGTGGCCTTTGACATTTTAATTTGTATGGCATTTTTTCTGTGTTCAGTGGATGTTCCTCAAATTTGCCTCAGGATAATAATTTCTGGAGAAGTTCATTTTGGCTATTTCAGTTTTTTTACATTAGCTTCCCAGAGCTGGGAACACCCAAAGGCCCAAAAAGTGGCCTCTACTTTCAACATCCATAAAATTGTTGTACTTTCATATTATTTTCTACTTTAAAAACTCAGAATCATAGAACTACTTCTGCTTGACACATACATACCAAATATTTGTAAATTTTTTAATGATTTTTAACCCTTTATTGGCCAAAATGCACACAAAAGTTCACTGTCATGCAAGTATTTGTGATACCTAAACAGGAACACTTTTTTAAATGCATTCCAAATTGAATGAGGTGTTTATTTTTATTAGGCCTTGGGATGGGTCAAAGTTTAGTGGTAAAATTATTTTTTCAGGTTTTTTGTTTTTCTGTAGTGACAGATTTTAATAAAAAAAAATCACACTTAACACTCTGAGTTTATAAAGTATGAAAAAACATGAAAGTATAGTGATTTTATGGCTGTTAAAAGTAGAGGCCACATTTCTGGCCTTAAGGTGTTAAGTGTGATTTTTTTAATGAAAATCTGTCACTACAGAAAAACAAAAAACCTGAAAAAATAATTTTACCACTAAACTTTGACCCATCCCAAGGCTTAATAAAAATAAACACCTCATTCAATTTGGAATGCATTTATAAAAGTTATGCAAGTTTTTGTGATTTCTAAACAGCACGACAGGGAACTTTTGTGTGCATTTTGGCCAATAAAGGGTTAACAATTACAAATATTTGGTATGTATGTGTCAAGCAGAAGTAGTTCTATGATTCTGAGTTTTAAAGTATGAAAAAATATGAAAGTATAGTGATTTTATGGCTGTTAAAAGTAGAGGCCACATTTCGGGCCTTAGGGTGTTAAGTGTGATTTTTTAAAGGGTGCCCTGAGGGTTAAGAAAACAGGCTACGACTGCATGAGATGCTTTCACTCATGTGGTCTCCTGTTCTTCTTAATTCAAGGACGGTTCAAATAATCTGAGTCAGTCTTGAACGTCACAACACTTCTGCTCACGCATACGTTACCATTTAGACCCGCATTTATGACTATTCACTATAAATGATTCTACGTGTGAATACCAGGTGTCATTAGAGATTTTTTTGCAAGTTGAAAGCAGTGTAGGAATGTGGAAAGATGAAGGATTAAAGAGTTGTCAGGTTTGATTTGTTTGGTGTGCCGCTGGTTGTCATGTTCGACAAAGGAGCGACTGCCCGATGAGAGCGCTGACTGACTGCACACTGAGCTCCACCTGAAGAGGAAATAACATGCATGAGTCTGAAACTGTTAACAGGGCCATTTCAAGGAGTTCTGCAGCAGTCGTAGTAACATTTTGATGGAACGCAGAGGCCACTTTATACTTTATGTTCCAAAATGTTGTATATTTGTGTTCAATTTGACTTTAGAAAATCCTTCTAAGTCACATCATGTTCGTATGTTCTCAGTATGTCATAAAGTTGCATATGATGAACATTTGTATGTGAATCGGTGTTTGGATTAACTGATTTAAAATCTTTTGTTTCTTTGTTTGAAAGTTTAATTGGGCAATTTGTTTATTTGTGTCACAGAGCACACAGGTAATCAAATGTGTTCTTTTTCTTTTCCTTTTAAAAGCTAAAGTTGTTTTCACTTTTTTTTTTTGTCTTTGATTCTTCCCACAGTGTGTTCATGTGCTTTTAATTGTTTTGGGGACGGTTGTGATTTGTTACCGTCAAAACGTATATCTCTGCCGACTGTTTGGCTGACATGCAGTTGTAGAACAAACTCTAAAACATCAACCTTGAATGTTTCCCCGGAGCTATGAGAAAGCCAAATTGCTGTTTTCTTTGTTCCTCCTATTTCAAGTTTCTGCAAATGGTTCACTCGACATAATAGTTAGACATGGGTGTTTACAGAGTGAGGCTCTAAGGAGAGTGAATGCTCTATGTACTGCGTGAAATACTACCATTTTCTCTTCATGTAGTATATGTGTGGCAAGGCGAGGGTTCACATGGTAGTTGAAATTGACAATACCTGTACAATAATTTACATTGACACAAATTTAACAGAGAAAAAGAAACAGTTAAATGTCTCAATGTGGGCTCCAGAGCACACAAACAGACAGTTAGCTATAAGGTACCTACTGCTAACTGAGGCTAAGTGGCCAATAAACTCGGCCCGCGGTCCAGACGCTTGAGTCGTGACTTTTACCGCCTATCCGAGCTTCAGTGTACAGCCAGCCACAACTCAGGCTGCTCACAAATACTTGCGAAAAGAGTGGAAGGCAAGGAGAGGGAAGAC
This sequence comes from Neogobius melanostomus, assembly GCA_007210695.1. Lineage (NCBI taxonomy): Eukaryota > Metazoa > Chordata > Actinopteri > Gobiiformes > Gobiidae > Neogobius > Neogobius melanostomus. The sequence continues at coordinate 3,005,924 of VHKM01000037.1, forward strand.
ACTGCAGGGCCGGAGCAGAGAAACTCAAGTTCTGGGGCGGGGGCACCAACTATTAAACTGTTATATCTAAACTCAATTATTTTAGTTCTACAAATATTACTGGTGTAGTTTTGAGAGTGTGTTTAATTGTAATGAGCTACCCCTCCTTCCCGTATTTTTTATTTATTTTGTTATTTCTTTTCTGCTTAGGGCACCAAAATGGCCCTGACTGCTTGCATATTCTGATAGTACAGAACACAAGGTTGAAGAATGGGAGCCAGTGACTGAAGCACTCAACAGACACTGCAAATGGAGACACGACGAATGCTGTACCAGACGTGTCAGAGATCAGGGAACGGGACGTTAATATGAGTGAACTTTTAGCTGACAAGAGGTGGCCGTGCTATGTATAGAAATATGAACACCATGTTTCCTTACTAAAAGCTTCTGTCATCTGTATTCTTTCTGAACTTGCTAAGCTGTAATATTGGAATAGACAACCGTTCAATTTCATCAACAAAGGCAATGACCACAGAGATTAGCAAACCCCTTTCAAAATATCAGCATGCTGTCTGTGTGGAGAACATTAGCCAGGATGTTTTTTTTTTTCCAAACACATTCGCTCCCCCACACTGATAACAGGTACTAGCAGTGTTTGTTTTATATATATTTTTTCAAACCATGAAGCTTTATTTTTCACTAGCATGTTTTAGCCACACATCTTGTTTTCTGGTTGTGTAAAATTGCAGGTCTGAAACAAATTTTGGCCCTATGGTAAAATACAATACAAAGAATTGTCTCTTCCTTCCATTTATGGAGCTGCTCAAAGATGATTACTGTGGCTGTCCCTTCTAAGCTTATACAATTCACTTTCTGAAACGTGAGGCACATGCGCTGTCACTTCTTTTGTTGCGCAAGTTTGAAAACGATTCTGCCGGAATTACTCTGCTAATGTATGTATAAATTAACCTCTCAGAGAGTCTCCTTTTCAGTGTAGCTGCCGGGGACTTTGCTCAAAGGCAAAAAGCTTTTATCTCACAGTGGAGGCATGTGAATTGACTACAGCCGTCACGCTCACACGTTTGCATTTGGCACATTTAATTTCTTCAGACATACGGTGCAATGTTTGATCACCATGCAGTGAATAATCATTTCAAAAGGCTTTTAGCAATGCTAGCTTTCTCGCACGGTGGGACTTTGATCATTTCGAAGCAAATTAATTTGAATTGAATCAGAATGATACTTTCGTGATTGTAGAGCCCATGTTTAACTAGGTTTACTTATGAATGTGGGAGCACTCACACTTCTTATCTCATATTCAAACGAAAATTACACCTACAGATAGTGAAGGTGTATGATTTGGTACCAAAGTGTACTATGTCATCCTGGCTTGTCTGAAGTTTTCAAAAAAAGAAGAGCTCTTTCTTTTTTTTCATGATTCCCTCATTGTGTGCCAGTTTACAGCATAACATAGTGGAACGTATTGCACCAGCAGGAACAAAGGAAAATTAAGGGTTGGTACAAACTTCTTGTTGATCTTGTTTTCTTTTCTTTTCAGTTTTAAGGAATGTAATAAAGCAGTTGTGCTGTGCCCTCTCTTTCATTTTTCTCCTAGTGTCTCAATGGAGGTTTTTGAACCAATTGCTCTGTTCTTTGTGAAGCAAATAGTTCTTTCCGCGCAGTCACTTCTGCCCAGAACGCAAAAAGTTTATTGTGGGTTTTAATAATGAGTTCTCAACAAAGAGAGCACTACCTGTGGAAGCTTGACGTTTGAAAGAGTGTGGAGAAGGAGGGTGACAGGACATTCGCTCTGCTCTGCTCAGCTGTGGAACCAGTTGTCACCTCTCTCTAACGAATTACTATCAAACATCTTCATTTCATCTGCTGACTGAGATGAGGACGCTGAGAGAAGTCTGCAAAAACTTTGAACATTTGGTGACCAAGGGAAGAAGTTACATTTTAGGAAAATATTTTGTCAAGAGTTGGGCTATTGTTATACATTCTTTGTGTTCATTGTGCAATTGACAGGTGTTTCAAATTGTATAGTCTATAATCTTACACTAGGGAAGTGGCAATTGTATGAAAGGTAGGTAGACTAAGGGAGTGCCATATTCTACGGATAGAACGGCCCATTGGTGCAATATTGTAGCAACGGTCCAAGTCGTAATATGCGCTTTAAATGCATGTCCTCATAATTTGAAAGGAAATTTCACCATTGTGCCAAGTTTACTTTCTCTGATGGCCGCGACTGAAGATTAGTTTAAATTGTCAAAACTTGAAAACTCCTTTGATGCATCCGTTACAATAGTTTAGGCAAACTGCCGGATGTCCAGGGAGTGGTTCTGCTGACAGCCAGCCATCAATCACAGCTGTCAAACTGCTTCATACAATAGAACAACAATAGTCTGATAATTCCATTTGTGACGGACTCTGAAAGCTGCTGGGACCTGGAGATGACAAAGAAATTACTTGTTGTTGTTTTTTTCTGATAAAAGTGGGAAGACTGTCTGGTACGCTGATATTCAAATGATTTGACTTTTAATGCATCTTTATATTTAGATTAAAACACACAATAAGCTGAACTTTAAAGGTGCACTATGCAACTTTTTATATATAAAAATAAAGTTCACACACAGAGTGTATTTGACCTTTCAGTGACCTAGTGGCTGTATGGATGGTTGAGCTTGGAGCCTTCGCTTTCCATCCCGATGACTCCTGTGATGCTTCAGGATACATTTTATTTCAGGTTTTTAGATTTCTGGTAATTGTGAATTCGTAATGAATGTATGAATAGTACGGCAATGAGTGAATTAAAGTACAGTTCCATCTGAGATTGTCATTGCAGACGAATGATCTACTCATCTATGGGTCCGCTCAGTCACGTAAAAAGAACAAAGATGCTGTTAGTATTTAGCCTCTCCTTTTCTCCTCTATGGGGCCTAATGGCCAAGCTCTTCTACGTTTTTAAATATGGGTACGTGAGTAGTTACACGACGATTTTCCAAGCAGATAAAAAGGGGTACTATGTTGTAAGGCATAATGACATCTTAGGAGCACTTCTACGTCCGCGTAGAAAATTCTATAGGAGTAAAGATATTACTGCGCGGGGAAAACATGGAAGAGCTTGTCGCTTCTAACTTCACCCCGTTAGGCCCCATAGAGGAGAGAAGGAGAGGCTAAATGCTAACAACATCTTCAATCTTTTTGCATGACTGAGCGCACAAATATAAGAGATACTGTATGCATTTTGCAGCACTGTTTATTACCCTCAAGAAAACATCAACCTTAATTTATAGCCTTCATTTTAGGTCATTCAACATCTGTCATGTGTCATCATGTTTCCACGAGTAATCACTCTGAAATGATCATACTTACATGTTAAATTACACATATCACTCTGCTTTTTGCAGAGAGCAATAGGTTTCTGGACCTGTCATATAAACCTACGAGGGCTTATTCAAAACATGTCCACCATAGATTCAAGTGCAACCCATAATGTCTGTCATTTAGATAGAGGTCTATAATACAGTGGTATGGCATGGTCTATTTTTTACCATGAAATTGTCAGTGTTGCGCATTGTCAGGTTCCATATGTAAATTGATAATACAACTCGGGCCGAATGGTAATTTCGATGCTTCTTTATAAACACTGCTGTGGTGCCCTTGAGCAAAGCACTTATCCAGCAGCTGCCATAATGAGGCAAGACGTAATGACACCTTCCAGCATTCATGGTAAACAAACATACAAAGTAATCTAATCACCGTTTTTTTTTGTTCTGTCTCTTGGCTAAAACCAGAATGGCGCAGATGGCTCTCCGTGGGAATGGCAGCGATTTTCCGAAGAACATATTTTTCCTCAATATGACAATCTTCCTCCGCGGAATGTCACCTCTTGCAGGAACAGCTCAGAGCCATGAGTGGCAGCTGCCGGGCATCTGAATAATTTATGAGCCACAGTGCCACTCACATTCTCCTCTCTGTCTGTCTGTCTGTGCTATTGTTACAGTGGGATTCCCGGGAAGAAGTGTGGAGTCATTATCTTAACGGCGGAGGAGCTCAGTAACTGCCGGGTCAGTGCACGCACACACAGAACTGGAGTACTGCTGTAAAGTAATAGTCACAAAAACTTGTCTTGCCAGATTATTGGGAACCTCTTACTTGGAATATTTTTCTCAACACAAGGCTTCAATTACTTTGATTACACTGGAAGAAAAAAATTGGCTCACTATAGACAGCAATAACCATTTTTGAACCTCTTCTTCTTCTCCAAGCTTAGGATACTTTTATCTATATAGCCCTTCAAATAATAATGTCTTTATGTCTGGCTTACAAAACTCCGTGGATGTCCCCTGACCAGGACCTTGGTTTGATAAATAATGGTGTATTAACTTAGTGTTGTCCAAAGGAAATTCGATATCCCTGTAGTGGCGTTTTTATAAAGTTAATGTTATTAAGTGGCCAAATAGAGAGCTAAAGTGGTGGTTTTAATAAACCAGAATAAAGCATGCTTGTGTTTACTTCAGTGACATGTGGGAGTTGTATGCACTCAGGATGCTAACACTCCTTCATTTAGGGTAAGCACTAACTGATTCCTTCCATCAGAGATGAGTTTAGCCTCCCCCTAAAGAGATTCACTCTGGGCTAAGAGTAAAATACCTCATTAGTGTGTGTCAGCATTGTGGGTCTGTCCTTCTCGGTATCTCTGTCTCTGCTCTGAGCTATTCTCAGACATGTGGATGAAGCAATTCCACATCTACAACTATATTACAAAACGTCCTTTTAATCATCATCCCGACAACCACTCTTTTAAGGATGGTTACTGCTCATTGTAATGATCTTTCAGACTTGATGCATTTGATGTTGTAAATTGAAAATGGTGTCTCCATCACTAATGATGCCTGCTAAATGGATGAAGACAAGGGTGTAAAGACACACAGTAAACAATACATTAATTACCAGCTATTCCTTATTTCAATAAAATAATTAACTAAAAAGGGTGTATATAATGTTGGGTAGAGAACAGAGCATTCTTTAATGTATTCATAGCTCCAGCAGAGTTTAATCAAATTGTTATTTCATTTCATTCAGAATTAATTTAGGCGAGGCAAGTTTTGTTATGGAAGTCAATTTGTACACAAGGCAATTCAAAGGGCTTCACAGTTACATAAAATACAATTTAGAGGATCAATAGATTCATTTGTAAAAAAAAAAAAAAAAATAAAAAGTAATGTTCACGCATCGTCTCTTTTACATTAGCTGTAATTTAGGAAGTCCATCCCGCTACCAATAAAGTCTTGCTTGTTCATTTTTATCATCCACAAGTGGGCCTTCATCTAACTGTAGTGAATAAGATGCAGAGTTAAGAAGAGATCGCATCAGACGGAGATGGAACTGATGTTTAGTATATGTTGTTATATGTTGTGGTGCAGGATATTGCCACCATGCAGCTGTGTGCCAACAAGCTGGACAAGAAGGACTTCTTCGGCAAGTCTGACCCCTTCCTGGTTTTCTACAGGAGCAATGAGGATGGAACGTGAGTCTTTCACAGACATTGGTTTGCACTTTCCAGTTTTCAACATCTGTCAGCACGCAGGTTATTACTGATTAGGACTGTATTGTTCGGTTAATTATTTTCAAGACCCAGAAGAGGACACATTTCCCTAGGGGCCAATAAAGTATGTAAACAAAAACAAAACAAAAGATTCCTGTGCATATGTGGGCTTGTTGAACTAAATGTATCATTTTAACTTGCCTGTATTACAGTTCAAGGGCTCAGAACTTAATTGCAAATGAGAGAATGCTTTGTCACAAAACAAAAACGTGTAAATGACATGACCAGGAATTATCTGTTGTTACTGGGTTGTCTGAGTTTTGGCTGAAATCCTCTGTGACTGAAGGGACTACTGCAATTGTGCTACGAGCCAAAAAGAAAATACCCGCATTTCACAAGTGCTAATGACGTTCTCTATGCAGCCGACTTAAGACCTTACTTTTTGAATGACGGCGCTAATAAGACTCTACCGTCGTGAACGACATCTCTTCATTCTGCTAATGCATTTCTGTGTACAGTAACATTTCTTGAAAATAATTCTACTTTTGCCATTACGCATTCATTGCCTCTCACAGCTCAGCCTTTAATGCCAGCGTTATGAGCTTTTGGATGAAAAGTAATTCCATCTTTTCTGTAGTGGTCTATCAGAGGAGGCTTTTGAATATTTCTTTGCTCATCCACCTCGCATTGTGTTCGATCTAAATTTAGGATTATTACCTTGCGCTGCACCCTGGAAGAGCAATAGGAGTGCGGCAATAATAATCCATCAGCAACTCTGCGACAGATAACAGAACACAGTGTCTTCAAAGGGGACAATGAAGTTATGACAGTTATACAGTTGTGTATTTGTTCTGTGTGGACAGGTTCACCATCTGCCACAAGACAGAGGTGATCAAGAACACACTGAACCCTGTGTGGCAGCCCTTCACCATCCCAGTCCGAGCGCTGTGCAACGGGGACTATGACAGGTGGGAACACTCACTTAGAATGACACCTGTGATCAGAAATAAAAATCATCAAAGGAATACAATGCAACACCCCTGCATTTAAGTTACTGTATAAGCACAACTTATAACAATGCAACAAATTTGTAATATATAATGATTAATATTAGAACCGATAAACACAAATCCAATTCCAAGTGGTTCCCGAGTGTTTTTTTTGGTCTTGGTTATTGCATCTTTATCAATGCACCTTAAAACACATCTATTATCAACAGTAATGATACAGTTATACATGTGTTTCCAATTACATCACGCAGAGTTCCGACTGTCATTTTCAATACCAAAGTAGAATTATGCAGGACTACAACATGTAACAATAGCTCTACTCAGGATGAAAATCAGAGACAACTGATTGACAGTGGCATTTTTATGTACTCGTAATCATTGCTCAAGAAGATAACAGTTAAAACTCAGCCCCAGAGACGCACGTTTATGTGATATACCCAGCAAATGTGGCAGACGTAGAAGCTACAGCAGGATTCACTAAAGATCTACTTCACTCATCAGACTAAATTAACACATTAAAGAGGAAACAGAAAACCTTTCTCTGTGATCTTTACAGTTTGTCATGTCAACAGTCTCAGTCTGAGTCAGTGTTTAAGCTACTCAAGACGTTAGCATGCTACTTGTTAGCAACTGTCAATGGCTTCAACACGATAAACACATGTGTGGCTCATATCTACGAAAACTGAGGAAATACTACTTAAAGCTCAGCTCTGACCTCTGTCACATGTTGTATCCAAGGCTAGATGTTTGCAGTGTGGTTCAGGGCTTTCTCTTGGAGAGGTCTGAGCTGAGCTGTTGAAGCTAAATACTAACTGGTAGCATGCTAACATCTTGAGCAGCTTAAACACTGACTCACTGGTTTCTTTACATTAACGTGCGCTCTCTGGGGCCGCGTTTTTACTGTTATCTTCTTGAGCAATGATTACGAGTACATAAAAATGCCACAGTTGATCAGTTGTCTTTCATTTTCATCCTAAGCAGAGATATTGTTACATGTTGTAGTACTGCATAATACTACAAAATTCAGTCACATGACTGAAAGGCATGTTATACATGTATTTCAGTCATATGACTGAAAAAAAAAAAAGCTAATGCCAAGTTTTTCTCAGTCAAAAAGGAGTAGCTAAGTACTTTTACAGATAAGTAATTGCACTATTGCACAGTGTTAGACTTAATGACTGCATAAATTAGGACTGGGTAATTAATGGAAATGTTATCGAAATCACAATCTCTGCTTTGGTCGATCTGAATAATTGTCATGGGACTTACAGCCATTTCTTTTGCGGAAACAGCACCTAGTTTTGGAGTATGGATGAAACGATGATTTTTGTATGTTAAATCATACTGGGGGAAAGTATTTGTTATTTTTTGAGCTGAGGTTTGTATGAAGATTTGTCTAAATTCGTGAATCAACTACATGTATTTATGATTATTATGATGGTGACAAAATTGAGATCGATCAATATGAGAAAATGATATATGATTTTCTTTTTGCCACATCATGGATACATCAGAAATGGTAGAAGAAATAAATGGTTCTGTGTCCAAGTACAGTATATTTTATTTATAGCAGCCATATGATCCATATGAGAGCCTTTCATTTCTCTGCGGGAGCCTTCTGTAACAAAGACTATGAACCACTGTATGATTAATGAACATAGCCTACATTGAAAAGTGAGGAATCCTCCAGGTCCCAGTGAGTGGAGGGAGCCAATCAGACGTGTCCTGTGAGCGCTGACATCATCGGTTGCCGGGGCAGTCAGAATAATGCCAGCAGTCGGTCTTGTTCTAGTCAGGGACCAGCACTGGTGTTATTGAGACTGACTCGGTCTCCCACGGCGACAGGATAGTTATTTGGATGGAGGCATCTTATATACTTGTCCATACAGAACTTTGCAGGACTGCACTCACATGGAAACTTCCTGTTTTGTTAGAAATACACTGCAAAACAAGTCAAGCTTCAAGAACTTAAAGTGGAGGATGAAACACAAGAAGAAGAACTAGAATCCATATCAGCAAAATGGACATGAGTAAAAGATGGTATAGATTAAGTAGAGAATCCAAAGTATATAATTCATATCTTAAACTCAACGAGATTAATGTATATTATATTATATTATATTATATTATATATTATATTATATTATATTGTATTGTATTATATTGTATTATATTATATATATATACATATATATAAAACGTTTCTGCTTTCATCAGGAAAGGAACAGAGGGCGTATATTCTGTTTTAATATTTTTCAAGTTGGCCAATGAAATGGTTCTAATGTTCATTTTGTTTGATTAGTAACAATCCTTGTTGTGAACAGTGATTATAGATTATAAAAGCACTTGAGAATGCGCAGTGGCACTTTTTAGAGTGCAGAGTAACTTTCTGTAACAGCTGGATACGTTATGAATGTGTGTAACCCCAAGTCTCAAGGCAATCAGCCTTAATAGTATTATTATAAACCCACCGAGTTAATGATTCCGCTGTGATTATTTCCACTAAAGAATTGTGCACTCCTGCTCAGGGGAGACACTGCCGGCAAAACTATTGTATTTATTTATTTATTTATTTTCAATTTATCATTTTAGTTTTTTCAGATATAGTAAACTTTCACTTGGCCACAAATAATTTGTCTAATTTGCGCAATAAATTGTTAATTATTGAGTTCTTGTTTTAAGTCTTGTACTCATTTCTCACTTGATTAATTGTGCTCTGAACCCGGAAAAAACAAGGTGAAATTACATTTTTTTAGAGGGTTATTTACAAGATTTAAAAAAAAACTCCTCTAAAAATCGTTTGGTAATTTATATTGGCAAAATAAACACATCATTTTAAACCCGGCGCAATCAATTATATTGTTACTTAAAATAGGCAATTCTTTACATGAATGTCCATAATCTACAGCAAATGTTTGTAATTGATATCTCTAAAGAGCAAGATCAGAAAGTGCAATTATCACCATGAAAGTTACAGTGATTCCAAACCTTCAGTTGCTTCACAGACGGTCGTCACTCAGAGCTTCTGAAACATGAAGTCCAATCTATGTTGATGATAATGAAATAGGGCACTTTGATATATTTTATATTGATTGTTTTTCAATATTATCTTTACGTAAATCAATACTGTAGTTGTCAGGTTGGAAAAATGATGATGAGAACGCTGATTTGTTCACTGGAAAAATACAGGTCATTTTGAGATAAAGTTGGAACTGGTCAAGTGCAAATAATGAGTTTTAATATCTGTTCACCCAGAGCACTGTAGTTTACTGTGTCACTGATCTGATATGAAAGAAGAATGAACTTAAAAAAACATTGTTTTGCCTTGTTTGCAGGACAGTAAAGGTGGACGTGTACGACTGGGACAGAGACGGGAGGTAAGACTGCGTTTGGACTCTACTCGAGAGAGCGTGATTCACTCTACTGGGACTTCTCAAACACAGAGTTTGCGAAAGCTTTGGTCAAACATGAGAAATAGACAGGAGGCAGGCGCTGACAGTGATGTGCTGAAAAGATGAGATGAAGTGACATGTCTGATTAATCACTGATCGGGGTTTTCGTCTGTTTGTCTCTGCAGTCATGATTTCATCGGGGAGTTCACCACCAGCTACAGAGAGCTGTCCCGGGACAGAACCAGTTCAACGTCTATGAGGTCAGAGGAAGCACGGCACTGTACTTTTAATGGAATCATCTTTGCAACTATGGGTTTTAGGCAGTTGTTTGGATTGGGTTTTGGGTTCAGTTCAGTTTGCTCGAGTGTCATTTTTACAACATGGACTCGACCCTTAGGGGAACAAGTTACTGCGAAATACCAATCAATATCTTTTCTCAAATCCCATCAGCATTTTTTCCTTAATAGCTTCCCCAATCGCCTCTTCAATTGCAAATTCACTTCTCCACTGAAGATATTTTCACCTCTGCAAATGTCTCCCAAACCTTTTCATCATTTTCACCTTCATCATTTCCAGTCTTTAAAGGGTAGCTTCATCCCGTTCTGCTAATCCAAACAGCTCCTGGCAGCTTTCTTCTTCTTAAAAAATAAATAAAAAAACAATTTAAGGTGAAAGACTCAAAGTACAAAATGAGGAGTTTATGTCACAAATAGTCAGACTGGATCTGCCAGGCTGGTACAGTGTGACAGTCAGCTGCTACATCAAAAGCTTTTATTCTTTTGCAAATGTCCCTCTTAAAAGAATGGACCTGCTGGTGAATAGATAATTAGAAGCAGATGCTGTGATACAAATGGATTTTTTCTTTTTTGTTGTTGTAAACATTGGCATTCCTTTTTGAAACATGTGCTTCTGGATGGGTACATGGCTGAACGACTGCTCTCAAGTCAATGGCTGCCAGGATGAACTACAATGACTGCCCTGATTGTCCAATATGTACTTTAGACCAGACAAGGGTGAGAGAGAAAAGAAGCACACCCCTGTCTACACTTACTGTGATGGACATTACAGTGGTCATGTGCTACAGTGTGAGCTGTAATACATTTTTTCATGCAGCTAAATCTCCCATTATGCTAATGCAACACCGGGGCACCGGATAATATAACACTCACTTGAAGGAAAAAAAAGAACTTGCCTTCACCAAGGCACATTTCTAACAGTATTTCTGAATACTGAATAAAAATAGACAACTTCTATTTACAGGTTAAATGTATGAAAAGCATTAATAAATCTTGCCGTAGTGTGGGCATACTGTAGCATGCCACAACTCACCGTAGTGTTATGGTTTTGAGTCCGAACTAAAGTGAATTATCAATCTCTACCTATTGTCTCCCTGACATCTATGAAAATGCAATGAATCTTTGATGCAACATCGCCCTTTGCATATGCTAATATTAGAAACCATTTGGCAACAGGAAAGTAAACAAATGCATGTATTATATTGTTTTGATATAGCCTGTGTCCTAAAAGAATATGAGGAGAAAACTCAACGGAGAAAACATGATCATAAGGCCCACAGCGTGCTTGTTGACAACTCCGTTTGATGTGTGATTTGTAAAAATACAGCTGTAATTTCCTTTCTGCTAAATGAACCACGTCTCCTTTCCCACTTGGTGACAGTAATTTTTGGCAATAATAAGAACGTCAGCGGTACAGCTCATGTTAGATGTTTTGGATTCAGATTGAGATGGATTGGGCATGCACAGGGAGGTAGTGAATATGTCTGTAGAAGGAAGCTTAAGGTAGGTATGGGTGCCAAATGGACGACCAATGAGGCAGATCGATGTAGTGAAAGAGGCAATGATGAAGGCACATGTGTATAGTTTCTTTTCACCATTATTTGTTCCGATCCTGTCTTTGGCTAAACTGCTGCCAGTGACAAAGGAGTGCGAAAGAGTAAAATAAAAAATGTTCTCTGGCAAGAGGAGGTCGATTGTTGGGAACAATGAGCAAACCATTAATTGTGTTCAAGCTTTTGACAGAAGAGTTTGTTTTAGAGAAATGAGTTGAAGCATATTCTTGACTTGGAACGGGATTTACTGAAATCGTATTAAAACGTGTGTACAACATAATCTAATTCATGCCTTTCAGTGAATACCATTTACTGCTTATACGCGAGCCTTCTGATTGCACCTCCTTCTGCGTTGTACACATACACACCAGGAAGTGTTTAATGAAACTCTTGCAAAGTCAAATACATTTTCCTCTATAGGCTCTTAATTACCAAATCTACAGCAGCCTTTTAATCAGACTAAACGTCGGAAGAGATTCCCTGATGGGGATGTTTATGAGGCCCGCAGAACCGATGGAGAGTCAAATGTAAAGGGACAGTGCAATCTCCTCACCTCAGAGTCCATTTCCTCTCCCCCTCCTCCTCCTCACAGTGCCATTATCCTCGATCTGCTGCATTATTCATGTTCATTATTAAACACCAGACCAAGGTATGAAGTGCTTCTACAAGTGCCCACTCAATCAGATTTTCCCGTTTCTCCCCCCCCAGGTGTTAAATCCCAAGAAAAAGGGAAAAAAGAAGAAATACATTAATTCTGGGACGGTGAGTATGTGCGACTTGTTAATTCTTATATATCCTTGCTACGATGGTTTACCCAGTCTAACCCCTCATATATGGAAACTGTTACATCTCCAGCCCATCTTCTGCACACTCATACAACATATTATGTATGATGCATTCTAGTTCATACAATGTTTATTACATATTATAATCACATTTAAGCAGGCAATGCCAGTTAATTGCTCAGTTAAAGTACAATATACAATTTCCATCGCCCATTTCATTTAGAGGCAATGTTCAGTCTTATTGCATTCACTTTTGTACTGCTGGGTTTAGCTCCTCGTTGCCTGTCTCTTCACTCCACTCCACTCTCCTCTTTCCATCAGCTCCTTGTATACTAGGTCTGAAGTCAACATGAGAGAAAATGTTAAAAGCAGAGCTGTGCACTGGGTCTTGCATGGTATGCGGTGGCTGCAAATAAAGTCCTGACTTTAGGTCACTCTTTTCGGCTGAACTGAAGATGTCCAAAAAGAGAAACGCGGAAAAAAACAGTTATCCAGCAGCGCTTGAAGTTTTCACCCCAGTTTGTTTTGGTGTAGTCCAGCCCTTTTGTGCCCGGCAGAAACAAACCAGATTTCTTTTGTCCAGCTCAAAATAGTTTGTTCTGGTGCCGTATATATTTGATACCACTTCCATTGTTATGGTTTCGGAGTAAATGAGGGGTGGATATAAGATAGTTATGCACCTTCTGTTAATAAGGTACAACATAATGCAGTATTGAAAGTGCTTTGAGCCAGTCGGCTGTCCCAGCGGTTCTCAAACTGTGGTACGTACAGTATATCTATATGGGCGTCTACAGATGTTACTCAGATAGATTTGTTTTTATTACAGATCGTTCATGTTTGCTTGCATTATGATTTTTCTGCTTTAGATACTGTATGTTTCTGCTTAGATACTGTTCCAGTTTTGTGTTGAGTTAAAGGGACTAGACAGAGTTTAAGAATGTTAAAATGATGTATTTTCTACCCCCTACTTGCTCAAGCAATGTCCTAATGTGTAGAATGAACCCAGACCTATTCACCACAACTGCACTGTCACTCCAAAAGTTATCAATTCGGGTCCGAAGTACTGTCATGCACGAGTTTAACATAGAAACTGCAGTTACACGTAAGACCTGAGGTGGCAGTAGCGAGTATAATAATGACAACTTCTAGTCCCTTTATGGTTAAGGTTATTTATTTTGTCAACAACACTGAACAAAGAAATGTGTCCTCTGCATTTGACCCATCCTTCGAAGTCGCTGAGACGACCCAAGGCTAAGGAGCAGGAGCAGTGGGCGGCAGCAGTACCTCGCCCGGGACCCATCTTCAGATTTGGAGCCAGGCTGATGATCAGAATCACCTGGCTGGAGGATTCATCTATTGTACATGTTTTTAGTGGTAGGGGGAACCGGAGTACAAACCTACGCAGACACTGGAGAACATGCAAACTCCACCCTGAAAGGCCCGTCCAGGTGGGAATCAAACCCGGGACCTTCTAGCTGTGAAGCACTAGCAATAACCACTGCGCTACCGTGCCGCCTTTGCATGACGGTAGCGAAACCTGTGTAAGTGTCCAAGTTTAGGTTTCTTTAGTCGCCATTTTAGACCCGTCTTAGTCCTGATTTTATCTTGATCTAGGCCTGGTGTTACTGAGAAGGACAAATATGTTTCGAGGTGTTACTTGGAAGTTAAATATTTTATTATTAGCCAGCATGCCACTCTGATCTCTTCATTTGTACGTGGTCATATAGTCATGACTGACTGGTGCAGGCTATTTATCCAGTTGCCAACTGTTAGTTCTTATATAAGCAAAGCATAGACAGTGAGAAACTTTTTAATTATGTTGACAGTGGTATTTGGGGAGCCCCGGAGTGGATAATTATGTTGTTTTTGAGATTGACAGTTCTTATTTTCTTTATTAAATTCCTACTTTATCTTTACAAAACTTTAAGGTCTGACAATTGGTGCTTCTAGCAAAGGATCAGGCAAAACGATTTTTCTTTCTTTACATTCAGTATGATTCCTACAATGCTATTTATGCTAAACGATAAATGCCCATCCATCCATCCATCCATCCATTTTCTTCCACTTGTCCGTTGCAGGTCGTAGGGGCAGCAGTTGGAGCTGCCCAAATTACATTGCACCAGCCCTATGGCTCCTCCTGCAGGTGGTAGGTCCACTGGAGGATGGCCTCACGATTCTAACCAGGCCTGTTGGTCTCTCATAAGGAGCTTCTGAACCGCTCTTTGTCTGACCCGTCACCTAGGACCTGTTTGCTATAGGAGACCCTACCAGGGCAATGAAGCCCCGACAACAGAGCTCCCAGCATCATTTGTGCACTCAGACCCCTCCACCACGTTAAGGTGGCGGTTCCAGGACGCGCTATAAATGCCCATGCTACTAAAAAAGGCATACAAGGTTATTGTTGTAAAGGCAATAACTCCGCAATGTTGAATTTATGGAAGTTGTAACAAGTTATTTCACACAAAATGTTGTAAGAGTGCCCAAGAGACAATGACAGGAAAGCTGTGACGCCTCAAGAAAAAACAAAACAATCACGAGTAAGCCTAATTGGAAAGCAGACTTTGGTTTGGTCAACCCTTGGAGACACATAATAACTGCTTTACTCTTTTACTGTGAATCGCTGAATGAACAAATCGCTTGGGGAAAGTGTGTTCATAATAAATGATAGAAACTGAGAAATGTATGAAGCTCATTTTAAATTCTGATGACACGTTCAAAAGCGCATAACATGGGCATAAACCATAAGATGACAATAAGACATGCAAAACAACACATAAGAAGAGCTTCAGAAATCTTACATGCAGAACTACACAACAGATGAAAAGCTGTATTGGCTGCAATATGTGGCTCATTGCTTAGAATATCCATTCAGGGATCCAAAGTCTGCGGTTCAAATTCAGCTCTGACTGGCATACTGTGGTTGTGTCCTTGAGTAAGACACTATGCCCACCTTGTCTATGTATGTAGCTTGTGAGTTATTGTTGGTGATCAGAAGGCCCATGATAGGGATGGGAATTAGGCTCTCTTCTGTCAGTCTTCCCCAAAGCGGCTGTGGCTATGTAACTTTCCATTACCAAGTATGGGTTTGCATGACTAATGCATACAATTGTAAAGCCATTTATAGTTTTTCGGCACATACCATAAGACTAATGCATAGATATCATCAAAATGGAAGGCCTATACATATTTCTTGTGGCAGGGTGAGTGAAGCAAGGTTATTATTGTAGAAATATTGCACAACAATGCCACGAGTTGTCAATCTCGGAAAGGGACAGACGCTTGTTCCATTGCGCGTGTAATAAGTTCAATTTATTTCACATTTGTATATGACAATTATTTCCCTTTTAGTTCTTGTTTAATTCACTTCATTTTAAATTCAGGCAGATTTCTCCATTCAGTTCAGTTTCAGTAGTCCCCATTTTCCTTTTGTTTCCAAATGTCATACCTCGGGCTTCCCATTCACTATTTAGCTTTGAGTTATACAGTAGTTCTAGACAGTTCACTTTACATATCTAATTTACAATTAACCATTTCCACAACACAACATAAATTAGTAAAGCCTTAAAGCCTAGGTCACAACCAGTCAGGCAGGTGTGACGTGCTTACTTTCAAGCCATAGACTGGCCGCAGGCCCGTCGCAGAGGTTCTTTGTCATGTCAAACAAACTCTACGGGAGCTTACATTTTTTTCAGGTTGCAAGACAAACTTACGCACGTTGGACGTCTTCGTGCGTTGTCTGTACGACCAGCATATGTCTTTTGTACGAAACCTTTTCGTATTTGTCGCACTTGTGGATTTCGTATATGTGTCGTGTGCACGTTCAGAGATCTCCATACGTCCTCCATACGTGTCGCGTAAGTTGATCGTGAGTTGGCCGTTCGGCGAGAGTGCATCAATCGCACGAAAACTCTGATATATGAAGCTTCAGAGGTGGCAGCGGCCATTTGTACAAAGCTTTTGTTATATGCCGAGGGGAAGAGGAAAGGCGAGGAGAGAACAGGTGTCAGAGAGGAGGAGAGAGAAAGGGAAAAAAGTGTGTCATACTGCCCAAACATGCGCCTTCTCTGTATCCAAGGATGTTTCCACCATTGCCTTGGTCTTGGTCCCTGTTTGTGCCGTCTTGCACCAATTAAATTGAGAAGTATAGCTTCTTCTTGTTCCTCCGGAGCCTATATACCCCACCAAATTGCTGGGTAATCTCTGCGACAAACGCAGGCGTTGGTACACACAACATACAGATCTTGCAACCTTCATACAAAGCCCACACAGAACCCACGGTCAATACGTTTATTGCAGGCTGGTCTTACAACTTGCGTACGTTGGCTGTACGAATGAAGCGACAGCCGTACGTCCGAGCAGCCTCTGTGTGACGCACATTCGACTTAAAGGAATAGGCCAAAGTTTTTACATACCGAGTTGTTCATACCTTAGCTTAAACGAGTTAATGCGTAACAGTCTGGTCAATATAGGGGCACTATATTGTAAGGCGTAATAATACAGGAGCACTTGGACGCCTGCGCAGTAAAGTCGAAGTGCTCCCAAGGTGCCTTACAATACAGTGCCCCTTTTTATTCGCCTAGAAAATCGACGTGTTTAATTCTGTGTAACTAGACTTGGATCGTGTAACTTTTCACATTACTGTATTTAAATAGAGAAAACGTGGAACAGCTAGGTAGCTTCTAACTTCACCCAGTTTGGAACTATGAATATGCTGGGAGAGGATAAATGCTAACTGCTTCTTTCGTCTTTGTGCGTGACTGAGCACACGCACAAAGGCCGGACAGTTACACATCAACTCGTCTAAGCTCAGGTATGAACATATCTCAGTAGGTAAAAACGGTGGCCTATTCCCTTAAAGGTTGTACGTTGGGTGCGCGGTGATCTGAACACCACAACTACATTCTCCACAAAGAAAAAATAAACGCAGCGATTTGGGGAACGCCAAAAATCGCACGGCCAAAAAGTTGTACGTTCGGTTGTGACTTAGGATCAACAGTTGGTCTCAGTGACTCTGGGCTCCAAACAGCCGAGGAACACCTGTGAAGGAGAGTTAGCATGGTGTTAGCTTTGAGTTTATCTGTACTGAAGTAGGATTCTTGCCAAACACTCTACTATTCAGGTCACTGCTTTATTCTTTTAAAGTAACAGCACTCTTTTTTTTTGTTTTTACTACCCACCACTAATCTTCATCTCCTTTTTTGTACTGTGCATTTTTTTTGTGCTCAGGTGACGCTGCTGTCCTTCAAAGTGGAGTCCGAATATACTTTTGTGGACTTCATTCGCGGAGGGTGAGTGGAATATCAATGCGCTCTCACTTCTAGAGTTAGCATTTAAGCTCAGGACTCTTCTTTGGACACTATTTCAATTTCCACACAGCTCTTTGTGAGATTCAGTTTGTAGTATGTGCACGGGGCAGGGGCCAACGCGGTTTTTGGTCATCCTTGTTTGTAAATAGCACATTTATTCAGTGCAGCCACTTTTAATTACTGGTTTAATTCGCTCTGGCTAATTAGACCTTCAAAACAGCGAGGGGAGTATTGGACTGCCATATTAATGAGACACTGAAGCTCCGGCAGCAGACAGATTTGGCTTCACTCGGTCACAACTTTTCAGGCCTTATAGTGCTGTATTCTCTTCTATGACATACTTGTTGATTCTGTGTTTCTTCCAGGACGCAGCTGAACTTCACAGTGGCTATAGACTTCACTGCATCCAATGGTAAGTGACTATGTTATGCACTGGGGTCACCGTTCATCACAGTGGCATTCAAGTGGCACAGCATCTCGTAGCCTTATTCTGTAGATGCAGATGCAAAATGATGTCCAACACAGGCCATGGAAGAAGTACTTCATTTCTCTACTTACAGATACAGGAGATATAAAAAATATTGAAAAGTTTGAAATAAAAAATCTACTTAAAGTGCATATGGCACATTAAACACAACACAATTATATTCAAGATTTTGCACGCACAAAATGTACCCAGCTTTCTTTAGTTTGACAATTTTTGTGATGTTTATAGTTTCACTTCCTTATTGGACACTGACAGGAAGTGACATAGATAGAGGCAAACAATTTTAAACTGTTGCCATACCAACCATGATATGTCAATGAGAAATGAGTCAAACTGCTATGGAACTTTACCTTAATCTATGTCACTTCCTGTCAGCAGCTTAAAATTCAAATACAAATGATACTTATCACTTACAGCAGATGTTATCCATATAAATAAGTCAAATTTACACGAGTATTAATATGCACTTTAAGTAATAGTATAGAAGTCAAAAAGTAAAACTAACACATATTTTGATACATTTCAGATTAATGAATGCTTTACAAATGATTACATTAGAAAAACAAGCTTATGGTGAACCACTTTTTCGTGTTATCTTTTGGTTTTAGCCATTTTTTCTAAGATGTAGCGCAAAAGTACACTTACTCAATCATGTAAATGTTATGTAAAGAGAACGAAAATAATGGCCAGGTGCGCCACAGTAATCATTAGCACTTTGAAAGGGAAAGTTGCAACCCAGAGTCCCTGCAAAATTATCCCTAACTAACCCATTTCCAAAACGTTTATCACCTCCACACTTTCTCCACTTTCTTTGTGCACAGCCCTCTAGCAATGACCTAATAGACCACCTGCAACATAAAAGATTCATTCTCCTGAACGCTCTGCCGCTGAATGTTGCAGTAGTTTGGCACCAATTTAAATCCCATTCTCTACCTTTTTGTCTTGTTTCTGTATTAACCACGGTGATAGTCATTTAGCGCCTGCGTTGCTGGCTTATCCTTTGCACCGCTGCCTTCATCCCTCTCAATAGAGCTGTTTGTTGTGGTCTCCCGCTGTGAGACGAGCCGTGGGCCGTGTGGTGCGTTCAAGGCCCTCTGAATGTATGCGTTTTTCAGTGACCGGTGGCACATGCTGCACCTGTGCCACAGTGAGGGGCGGGCTGTGATTAGTATACAAACATATTAGCAGTAGGGGCGAGCAGAGCACACATCCATCACACATAATCAAATCAGAGTCTTTCATCCCACCCAATATTCCGGTGTGGAGAGGAGAAAGTGGGGCAGAATATTCAGAGAGAAAAAGAAAGGCATTCAAAATCAGGTCTGGTGGTGTTTGGAAATGATGAATATTTACACAGTTAACAATGTTTTCCAGGCATGTGTCAAACTTTTTACAAGTAAACACATCACAGGAAATGTGTGGCTCATCAGGTACCGAGTTTGATGTCACTTTATCAAAGTTTATCCAATTATTTTATTTATTTTATTGACCTTTATTTAACCAGGATTAACATGTAAAAATACATCACTACATAGGAATTAGTATTTTACACCATAACTAATCCACAACTGAATTGGGATGAAACAAAAATCACACTAGGAGTGTACCAAGGACTAAACAAGGTCTCAAGAAATTTTAGCCAAAAACGTTATATTTTCTTTTCTTTTACAAATGATGGATGTCTGCAAAAGGAGACTTGACACCTCAATACGTGTGTACATGCACCCCAATAACTGCTCTAGGCCTGTAGTCAAAATGACCCACAGGTAGAGACTAAAATAAAATAGCCTTTTATCATATTAGGTCATTCTGTATGACCGTTCCATCTCTGCCAGATTAGCCTGGTGAGACCAGAATGATTCTCCTCTACATATTTTATATGTATTATTCGCGTCACGTGTTGTTCACGAGCAGCATCACTCATGGGACGTGGAAGTCCCTCAATACCAATCTACAAACGGCGCATGAGCGAGAAAGAGTGTGTCTCTAATCGCCAGTAAATTACCAAAAACACATCAGTAGGTGAGTTTCGTGATCCTGCGCGAATATTAATGCTAAACCGCTAATAAACTGCTGTAGCAGCGAGTGAGTCAGGTTCCCAGGCTACTGCTTGAGAGCCCTAACGTTGGCTCTCACTTATCGGCCTCCAAAAACTGCATGTTTTGTATATCAGTATGACGCACGACGGAGGATACTTCCCACTTGATAGAAGCATCGCCATTAGCCAGACTTGAATGGTCTTGAGTTCATGTCATGATAGTAAATAAACTTCTCCTGCATTCTCCAGACTACATCCAAACTATTATATATCTACCCTCTCAGACACCATTGTTTTTTCTCTAACACTGGCAAGAGCCAGATTGACATTACAGTGCCACTACATTAGCACAGTAATATCAATCTGAAATAGCTCCCGTTTGAAACATTCCAGAAGATGACAAACTTTTAGCGGATCAACTGTAATTACTTTGTGAAACTTCCTTTTTATTTTAGAGACAAAAAGTAGAGGTTCAGAACCGATAATTATAAGAGCCGCATCAAATACTCAGTTGTTCAGTCTCTTTAATTAGTTTACAAAATAAGATGGTCCTTTGCCCTTGTTTGTTAGTTTGTTAGTTATGGCCACTCTCTTCAAAGTATCTTTTTTGTAGAAGTTGTTTTTAGTCAGTGATTGCATAAATATGTAATATAATAAACATATTGTGAGGTAAACATAACACAATCCTGAATACATTAAAGGAGCAAGCCAGCGACTTCTTTCAAAGATGTATAGTGCTGTTGCCACATTTATGTTCGCTCTTTTGAAATAAGAAGAACGAGTTTTTGACTCTGTCTTGGTTCTTAAAGCACTGCCCCAGTGCCAAATTGCCTGTAGTGCCTTTGGACAAACCCAAGTGTAAATAACGACTGTTACAATGCCCCTTTCATTTGTATTTGTTTGTTCTCAGGTAATCCGTCGCAGCCCACCTCCCTGCATTATATGAACCCATACCAGATGAACGCTTATGCCATGGCATTGAAAGCAGTGGGCGAGATTATCCAGGACTATGACAGTGACAAGCTCTTCCCTGCCTACGGCTTTGGCGCTAAGCTGCCCCCCGACGGCAAAATCTCTCATGCATTCCCACTGGTACGACACACACTGGCCCCCATTGGCCCTATGCACCAGGCCCCTCATTCACATCTCCATAGACACACAGGGATCAGGCCTGACAGGGCGGGGTCCGACCAGGAGGGACGCTGTGAAGGCAGCTGCTCTCCTAAGTTGAAAAGTTGGCTCATCTAATGCCAGCAGGGTACTCCCAGCATCCTCTCCACTTCCTCCTTCAGCCTCCTGAGGAAGAGGCCAGCCAGGCATTATTGCCCCAGGAAACAAGCAGGAGACAAGCCAACGCCCTGCTACTCACGTCAGGCTTAACTATGCATCCCACCAGCAATATTTGCACCTTTGACACCCAACTTTGAGCAAAATATCTACTGTAAAGACATCATCACATGAGTCACATTGCTGACAACCCCTTTGAAATCACACAGAAAAAAAGAAAAAGAAAAATATTGTTGCCATAATATAATACATCAACATTGAATAGGATTGTTTAGAATCAGACCAGAAAAAAGCATTGGTCCCAACACTGACAAGGTAATTTGATTGTCTTATTTAAGATGCTTCATCAGCACTTATGTTTAAGCTTAACGGTGGTTTCAGTGGCTCAACAAACTTGACCATGAATCACTGCTAGAGAGCGCAGAGAAGTTAGAAAAAGTCTCCAAAACTACAATATAAAGTTATGAGCGGACTATACATAATATCTTGCCAAAAGCACTGTAGAATTCTTACTGCATGTCTGAGAGTGCAGTTATGATGCAACATGATTTGTCAATACAAAAGATACCTTATATGTATTGTTTTATAATCAACCATATTTGAGTCCCATCATATGCAGAAACAATACTTTGAGTCAACCAAAATTACACAATGATTGCAAGAGCATTTCAAATGATCACCATTCAGCACTCGCAAAGCATTGGTTAACTCACACCTGGGTAGACCAGGAACAGGACAATTTAAATTCTGTGCTTCAGCTTATATTTAACTCTTGGAAGAGACCTGGTTTATTTATTACTCAAGTAAAAGTACAGATACTACTGGTCAAATATTATTGCAATAAAATAAAAAGTTGCTCAATCAAATTCTGAAAATACTTAAAGGTGCATTATGCAACTTTTTATGTAGAATAAAAAAAACATGTTATTTGTGCGGATTTGACGGACTCTCTCACTAGAAAACCTACAAATTGATTCTGGAATGTTAGAGACCACAGTGATGGAAAGCAAATAATAATAATAATAATAATAATAATAATAATAATGCATCGGTTTTATATAGCACTTTTTTAAACACTCAAAGACGCTTTACATTGCATTATTCATTTACTCCATACTCAGTGGTGGTAAGCTACTATTGTAGCCACAGCTGCCCTGGGGTAGACTGATGGAAGCGAGGCAACCAGTCTGCGCCATCGGCCCCTCCGACCACCACCAACCACTCACTCACTACTTTCGCTAGGCTTCCTGCTGTTATCAAACGGTCTCCCATCCAAGTACCGACCAGGCCCTTCCCTGCTTAGCTTCCAAGGTCTGACGGGATTGGGCATAGCAAAGGTGGTATGACCACAAAGGCGCCATGCTGACCACATAAGTATTCTAAGTTTCAATTATTTTAAATAAGTGACATGCACAACACTTATGAAGCTTGTGCCTAAGTCAACCACGGCAACACTACGAGGACAATTCTCTTACATGTTACGAGTCACTGACAGTACAATTGTACAGCACCATCTACTGTTCTGAACTGCATTATGAGGCTTAAATGGGACAAAATGTGAGAAATGTTGTATTATGAGTATTATTTTTATCTTTCAAATGTAGTGAAGTAAAAGTAATACGTTTTCTACATAAAGACTCCTCATCTATCCAATCCAATCCACTTTATTTATATAGCACATTTAAACAACAAAACATTTCCAAAGTGCTGCACACGAGACCATAAAAACAATGAAACCAAAACAATGCAAATTAGCTCCACCATGAATAAAAATAAAAACACATTGAAACTATAAACACATTAAAAGACTACAAATAAGTTCCACAACTTAGGGCCGACAACGGAGAATACTCTGTCGCCCCTGGTCTAACACTTTGTCTTAGGAACCACGAGCTGCAACTGGCCCTCAGACCTCAAAGCGCATGGGGGTTGGTAAATTTAAAGTTTTAAAATCAATACAAAAATAAACAGGGAGCCAGTGCAAAGATGCAAGGATTGGGGTGATGTGGTCATGTTTTTTGATCCCAGTTAAAACTCGCGCTGCAGCGTTCTGGACTAACTGCAAGCAGGAAAGTGCTTTATGGCTGATGAATTGTATACGTGCATATAGCAGTAGTCCAGACGACCTGAAATAAAAGCATGCACAACTTGCTCAAACATATTAAAAGATAAAAACAACTTCACTTTGGATAAAAGACGAAGATGATAAAAGCCCGATCTTAAAACACCATTGATCTGTTTATCACACTTAAAATCGCTGTTTATGGTGACGCCAAGGCTGGTGAGGGTTGATCCAAATACCATTATTTTGTTTTTTCCTCATTCAGTTTAAAAAAAAATCTGGGCTAATCAAGCCTTGACGTCACGTAGACAGTCGAGCAGGGGTGTCAGGGGGCTGTGGTCATTCTTGGCAATAGGCATGTAAATTTGACAGTCATGAGCGCAGAAATAGTAAGACATGCCATGCTTCTTAAAAATCTCTCCAAGTGTGAGCAGGTACAAAGTAAAAAAGAATGGGTCCCAGGATAGATCCCTGGGGGACTCCACAGTGAAGCGGGGCAGACGGAGAAGCTAAAGTACAGATCCTCAAAAACATTACTTAAGAATTGTACTTTTGTAAATTTACTTTATTACTGACCCCCTCTGAAAGACACCTTGTTTTCGTTTTAAAATTGACAAGTTTCTTTCACATCTACAAGGTCATTTTTAGCGTGTGGCTTAGGTTTAACTTTTGACAGGAAATGCTTATATTGTCATTGACGATAAAAAGCACCTATTGGACCTTACGTTGTTTGCCCTGTTGTATTTTGTCAGAATGGAGACAATGAGAACTCTAACTGCGTGGGCATCGAAGGTGTGCTGGAGTCATACTTCCAGAGCTTGCGGACGGTGCAGCTGTACGGCCCAACCAACTTCGCCCCCGTCATCAACAAAGTGGCCAAGTGAGTTCCATTTCCGCTCCAGTCTCAACCAAAACTCTGAGGAAGAATCTTTCCTCTGCGTTCTCCTGTTTACGGGGCTTGTTTGAATGAAGGCAGTAATAAATAGCATGAGTCACAGCTTGTCAGTGCTGCAGATTAAAGAGTTTATTTAGGGGGCATGTCATTCCGTGTAGGCTCAAAGATGAGGTTCAAAATCCTGTTGGCTATTAGTCAAATCCCAATGGCTCATGTGGGAGCACGTGTTATTGAAATGCATATTAGGGCTAATCATCCTCTGTGATATAGCTACAGTTTAGGATGGAATTTGCTGCATTCAACGTTATCATGTCTGCCCTAACGTTATTAAGGCAAAGACTGAGACTCCAAAGCTATCTGTAATACTAAATTGACAGTTTTTTTGATGTGTGATTGTGCCAAAGTTCTCTCACAGTTCGCTGCACAAGAACCTAAATCTACCTTCATTTGTTTCTTTTCACTTGACTCCCTGAACTTTGAGCCTGTATTAGTCACTGTAGTTTCCAAATGCATTAGACATCGCCACTCAAATATTCCAGACGACCACTCAAAGCAAGCGTCATAAAAAGGAAACCACGTTTGGAGGAAAGGATCGAATAGCAGGTTAGCCAGAATAAAACAGAATCGTACATGTCGTTGAGTGAGAGAAGACACTGTGCAGCCAGCCAGACCGACTCATTTCTTTTTCTTTATTAGTCTGGTGCTTCTTTGTGGTCTTTGATGGCTATATGTGTGAAAATATCTTCAGATGGACAGCTCATGGTTTGAAATAAAAAAAGGGCAGGCTGAGATGGTTTGGATGCCAGTTCTGTTCATCCTGTTCATCATCGTCTTTTTCTTTTGAAGTTTTGGTTGTTCATACCTTTACGCCTGCCTATTGAACGATCATAAGTTCACTCGGAAGCTTGCGATGGAATATACAGCTGCTTTTCCATTCCATATCTCTGTACACTTCAGAGCTGAAGTGTGAAGGACTTTGAAAGACACACTTCATCCATCTTATTGCTCAGACAAGGGATCAGGGACGATGGTGTTCGTTTCCTGATCTTTGTACGGACAGCATAGAGACGGA
The DNA here is from genome assembly GCA_007210695.1 of Neogobius melanostomus. Taxonomy (NCBI): domain Eukaryota; kingdom Metazoa; phylum Chordata; class Actinopteri; order Gobiiformes; family Gobiidae; genus Neogobius; species Neogobius melanostomus. The sequence goes on from VHKM01000037.1 coordinate 3,031,637, forward strand.
GCCGGAGCGCTACCGGGATTTCTCCTCAATTCTTTTGTGTGCTTGTTATTTTTGAAGGGCCTCTTCACAGCTCAAGGTTGGACTTTTTTAGACAGTAAACAACTCAATACACTGACGTCCTGGAAAAGAAGTGGTTGCCATGGCATGTTGGAGGAAGGCAATTTGCACTCTTATTATTTTTAAACAACAGTATGAGGAGGATTAGAACATTAAATATCACCCACAGGCTTCATTTTTCAGTGAAGAGGCTTTAAACCCATCACATTTAGGATTGTCCGTGTTATGTTATAGATGTCTGTATATTTTCAAATAAAGTCAGCTTTTTTTGTCTGCTTCTCGAGATAGAGCTCTACCCCATGAGTTTTGATCACAAAATCTCCCATACTCATAATGAATATGTAAGTGTGAGTCCAGAGTTTTCGACCATCTGCTGCTGCGCTCACCCTGCCCCGTCTATAACCTGCGTGCTCCTTATGTCGCTCTGGACTGCACTGGTACTTTGTGTGTGTGTTCCAGCTGTGCGGCGGAGATCACAGACGGCTCACAGTACTTTGTCCTCCTGATGATCACAGACGGAGTCATCTCGGACATGGTTCAGACCAAAGAGGCCGTTGTCAATGTGAGTATTCGCGTTCAAATCACAAACCTCATGGAACCAGCGGATCTTCATTCATTGCGATACAATTTTAAACACTCCTGATTCTCAAGTTATATTTTTTAAAGTTATGTTATACTTTTCCTGCCTTTGAGCACATTGTCAGCACATTGGATTTTCTAGAATGGATTTCCATAATTGAGGCTATTAAGCTGAAGACGATTAAGCCAACTGGTACTTCATTATTTCAATTGGAAAGAATACCAGCCTCATGTTGTTTGCCTCAAGAGATCCACTCTGTCTGAAGGATGATGTAAAGAGATACAGTACTTCATTCTAAAAGCAGAGACTCCACTGACAAGACATGATTCTCCCAAATGTAAACATACAAATAATGAAGTGGCTGGTTCAAGTGGACCGCATTTGTGGGAACAGAGATGAGTCTCCAGGTCATACACGATATAAAAACACATGAATGTAACAGTAATTCATGTTGTAATGTGTTTAAATATTGTTATTCACGTTACATTTGTGCGTTTTCTACTGCAGACAAACAAATATGGTTTTATTCTTCCGCAGGCCTCGTCACTTCCTCTGTCCATTATCATCGTTGGAGTTGGACCAGCCGAGTTTGATGGTAGGGTCCATTTTTCATTGAGATGATTCCATGTATCATTCACCCAACATATCCATAATTTCTACTTGTATGATTTCAAAGCCCTGACTTACACCCTATTATTATCTTGCTGTCGCTGGGGAGAATGAGTTTTCATGAAAAGTGCCGATCTTGCAGTGCCATTGACCTTTGGAATGGAAAATGTCACCATAGTTTTAGCCCATCAGACATTTGTTAGAATTCTTCCATTAATTGTAGTTAATTAGTGGCTAACTCACAAGCGATGTTATGTTTGGTGAGATTTGGCTTGGGGTATTGTTGACCTTTTATCTTTGAGACGGGAGTGAAACGATGATTAACCTAACCTTTGGCAAATAAACTGAAGACATTTACTTCGTAATCAGAAGGAATTATCAAGTTTGAGGGCTGTTTGATATAAAAGCATTATTTTTAAAGAGTATAAAAGTGCTTGAAAAATCTTAACATTATTAACATTGTGATTGTTGTGGTCAGAGGGGTAAATCGCTCTGCTGCCTCGCTTCCATTAGTCTACCTCTGTTTTGGCTACAATAGCAGCTGTGAGGAGTAGGTTTTCAAGAATAACCCGTTCTATGATTAACACGGTTAAAAAGTGTCACATTAGGTCTGTTGGAATATTATTAGAATTCATGATATGTCATGTCTCATGAGTTGCGGCACTTTATATACAGTACAGTATGTGTTCCAAACGGAGCGTACCTAGAAACACATGAAGATGCAGTCAGCGGCAGGTTCAATAATTGACCAGAAAGAGTCCCAACAAAAGAAAAAGAAAAGAAAACATTTGTTCATTTATTTAGATCGCTCTTTTGTTCTAAAATGTCAAGTGAATCCTTAGAGAACAGATTATAAAAACGATTTATGATAATGACGAAGATAAAATACTGAAGACATGAAGATAACGCAGTTCTTGTGTCCAAAATATTGTGTAGCATTTGTTTCTTGTTTCTTTTCGTTAACATTGAGATAATATTGTAGCAGTAGGTCTTTCTAATAAATTATCTGTATTTGTTTCCATATTGTCAAAGAACTTTTTGAAAATTGTATTTCTTAAATTGTGACATCCACAGTGGGGATTGAATGAATAACGACTTTGAGAAGCTTGTCCACATAATTTATATACACTACCTGACAAAAAAAAAGGTCGCCAATGGAGAAACTGTTCTCATCTGAGCTGACTACATGAACATCCAACACATTTTACACATGAACTGGCCACTACAGAGTCCAGATCTTAACCCCATTGAGACTCTTTGGAATGTGCTGGAGAAGGCTTTATGCAGTGGTCACACTCTCCCATCATCAGTATAAGACCTTGTTGAAACATTTAAGCAACATGGGATCTTTTGACATTGCAGAACCTTTTTGAAACAATGCCATCAAAGCAAGAGGCGGCATTTGTGGCAACGTTTTTCTTTGGGGCAGGCAGTGTACGTACTGTGTAAAGAATGTATATGAAGTACTGTTTATAAAATACTGTGTCATACTGTACTTTAGGCACAGTACATTTAAACTGTGGGTGTCATTTACTGACTCAGTAATAGCTCCTTTTTGTCAGACTGATAGAAGAGTTAGCGCTCAATTTTAAGTGCTGCGGCCTCTTCCAGCCCAGGGGTCAATGCTTTTCTTCTGTGTGTTACTCTGAGTTATTGCTCAGCCGGCCGTGGCGACTTAGCACCTCATCATTGTGTGGCAGATCCCAGATTTCTATTGGTTCACTCAGTCGACATAGAAGAAATCTGACTGCGTGTGGAAAGGTCAGAGGGTCAGGTTGGCTAATTGCAGCAGAGGTGCTCCGCTGTGTGTGTTCAGACCTTTTATTTTCAAACCTAATTGGCTTTTTCTGTTTTTTTTTTCTGGTAGACCAAGGCTATATTTCTTCAAGCCTTTACCTTGCAATACGCTTGGGATTATTGTAATGAGTGTGGTTTATACAGTCACAGAGATACGGTTCAAAGCATATATAATACACACATAAATTGAGCCCTTTACAAACAGCACACGGGTCAACTCTGGGAGCTATAGATGGTTATTTTCTGGCTCTGTACACACGTCATTAAAATTTCAGCCATGTCAGTGTTTTGCAAATGAACACAAGAGGAACTCATCCTCAGACCACAGGAGTAGTGAGAGTCCTATGTAGCCCTATGCAGTTGCAGTTATGCAAATGCAGATAAATATTAGAAAGCTGAAGCACATATACGTAGTGGAGCCAACACAGTTTTTCGCTCAGTACATCCGTTATCAGATGGACACAAACTTTCTCATCCTCTGGACAAACTGCAATAGGGCCCTGAAAGTTTCCGCCTTAAGGTGAGAAAAGTAAAAGAGGATTGTGTACATACAATATTAGCAGATGATTTTCAACGGATCCATCTGTAGTCTGGGTGGGAGCTACAGTATATGGCTTCATGAAGCTAAATGAAGTCGTAGTAAGTGCTATAATTTATTAAGAAATTCTACTACTTCAGAAAAGAAATTCACGTAATTTTAACTACTTCCTTTTTTGTGACATGCCGACGGATCCTCACTTCTGTTCAGTATTCTGTGGTGCTGCTGCTCGCCCTGACCCTACGTCTTGCTCAGCCACCCGTCCCTGTGACAGCTCTTTATGCCTCAGCCGCTTTAGGAACAGGCCAGAGCAGGTCCAAAGTACAGGTGGTGTTTGTGAGGACCTCTCGCAAGATGGCACCCGACAAGCTATTTTCGTCTCGGGGTGAAAACATATGTAAGAAAGTCACCTCATGTCGTGGCTCGGGCTGTTCTTCCTCATTGAGTGGCAGATAATATACAGAGTGTCCAGTAACTTATGTGGATGCTGAGCAATCGAGCATGTGGAGAAATTTAACAGCAATCCATCATATCATTCTTTCTGGGCAATTCCAAAAGTAAACACTTTTAAAAAAAATCCTTGTGATTCTTCTACTTATCCCTGTTGAGGGTTATGTTTGGCTATCCAGCTATGAGATTGTCGGTTCAATCATTAGCCACTCAAAATACCTTTTAGAGAGTGTGTGTGGCCTCCTCCCAATGTCTAAAGATGACGAATAGTAATGTAGTTACTGTTTTTGGTATAAGTTTCTTTACTGCCAAGTGAATTAGCCAAATTTATACACTGACTGATATAAGGTGTTTGTGCCTGTGGGGTAAAGCACTGCTAATGGGGGTAAAAAAATAAGACAAGCTCTCCTCGCAACCAGAGGTACAGTGTTACCATCTGCAGTGCTTCGTAAAATGACAGTATGTGCTTCCTTTATCCACAAAGCTTCCATGCCCTCAAATATGAATAACTCATCTATAAACTGTATATACCCACATGCATTCATGCTTGGATTATGTGCTTTTGGAAGCATTTCTTTCACTGTACATTTTGATACAAAAGCTTCTTAAATCCTCCTTTCTGTTGCATCGAGGCCATGTGCTGGGATGATCCCGTGGGAATGTCATGTTTGAACATACAGAGCATACCACTGACCAGTATGTGAGGTATTTTTAGACACAGATCGACCTGGGTGAAATTCTGCATTAGTTTTGCTCCAAGTGTGACAGATCTGGTGCATGACTTTTCTCCCTGTGAATGGCCATTCCAATCCCAGTACACTTTCTGATTGAATTAAGAACCATGAAAGGAACACCCAGTGCTTCTCCCTTCTGTCATCCACTCAAGTCACTTCTTCTTCCTCTCCACAGCAATGGAGGAACTGGATGGAGACGACGTAAGAGTATCCTCTAGAGGACGTCTTGCGGAGAGAGACATTGTACAGGTACTTGTCATAATTATGTTTACCTACACACATCCTGCCGACAACGCCAATTTGAGGTGTCTGTCTCCAGAGTACCACAGCTTACGTTTACAACAAAGGTCTCTGCGCTGGACTTTTTATCTTAAAATTCAGTGAGTTTAATGAAATAGAAAAACCTCAGCAGCAAAGATAAAACAAATCTGGCAACAACACTGAGCATTTATCTTCTAATGCATTTTAAAGAAATGAGAATAGGAAGCAAACAGCACGGCCAAAGATAAGGGCATTATATTGGACATTTAAATGGTGTTTTCAAATACTACTGATAAGTGTAGTGGTGCATTATACAAGTGACACTTGTACAATGTACTTATCTAAATCAGGTTTTCATAGCAGCAACAGTCTGATTATATTGCCCCATAAACTACAAAGTCTTCTGTCGTAATAGAGATAGGAAAAGTTTTATCTTGGTTTGGTAGGTTTGTAAATCCAGTTTTTCAGCATTTAGATCTTAATAAAAGGTTAGACCAAGTTGCTGAGGCTCACGTCTAAATGTCAGTGGCATCCTAAATGTCAAGTGCATCCTATGAAGTTCATCACTGTAGAAACCGATAATGTATAACGTAATAAATTGGACAGTTTAGCATGATAATATATATATATTTTTTAAATCATTATCCCATTATCACTGTACTGAACTTTGTTTTAGGCTGTGGTGGAAGACATACTCGGATACAGGAGCAAGGAATTTGGTGATGGTCCATTAGCCATTTGGACCACCACCAAATTCTCACTCACTGCCTATAAATGCACCACATTCATACATAAGCAAGGTGAGTGAAAAACAAACAACAAAACAGTAAAATACAAAAGTTGATGAAAAACCCACAAAATGATCTAGGTCAATGTTTAATTTGTTAGTTTTTGGAAATAAAGTTAGATTAATGTATTATTACATTTTTGGCTGAATTTATTACATTTTTGAATGATTTTAATCTTGTCGGGGCAATAAAGTAATAATTATTACATTATCAGCCGGTAAGTCGTTATTATGCTATTGGCCGTTATTGCATTATCGGTTCCATCAATCCTTCATTATGACATTACATACTATACATTCAAGTCAGTAAGCCGTAAGATTAACAAGAGTCATAAATTCATTTTATATTGCATAACACACGTATAGGGGCAGGCAAACAAAAGGTTGTTTGAGAACTATACAGAATCAAATTTGAGTGTGAATTGAAGTTTGTTGTGTTGTTTGTGTACACTATGAGGTTGTCCTGAGCTCACCTATCTAAACCAATGAAGATGTCTCCTCGTGTCAAGTCACTCAATATTGCTATTGATCCAAATAACACCCACACATTATTCCTGTCTATAATTGTATGCTCTCTGCTTGTTAGAGAAACAGGAGATTTCCAGGCGCTAATGCTATATCACCCTGTAACACAAAGGATTCAGCTCACCTCAACATGAACTTTGACAGATTCTCTCACAATAGCCACCACTCAGTACAACACTGCTGTATTTATAACACGAGGGAGTCCGTTTTTTCACAGTAACTAACAGCAAGCCAATGAGATTCGGAGATTTTGTGTAAAAATTACATGATGAAACCGGTTAGTTATTTTACCTTGAAGACACGACTTCAAATGAACACAAATGCTGTTTGTTTACATTATAGATGTTACATGGTGGATTTATCTGCAGGTCCATAGAGTGGGGAAAGGGAAGGAAATCAATTGAGCAGATATGTGTTGGAGGTCAGACGAGAGTGTGCTTAAAGAGCATTGATACTCTCTTGGGGCATATTATGTGGATGGTCATTCCTATTTGCAATTAGACTAATCATTGAGCTCTAACATTAAAAAAAAATCTATCTATCTAATATTTTATAACCAAATTTTATGAGTATATCTAACAGTGAATGTTATCTTACTGGTCTTTACTTCTTATCACTCTCATTAAAAACCTGCTTACATGTGCAAATATCCATAGGCCCAATTAGACCTGAAGGGTGGACTAATGAATTTATGCTAGATGTGATCATACCAGTACAGACGTTGAAGGATTATACAAAAATCTTACATGCATCGCAATGTTTGGTTTTTAAATTAGCCTTGACAAGAATACATTTGAATCTCTTTGAATATATCATGATTTTTGTTTTTTTACTAAGTCTATTTTTGGTTTATGTCATGTTATGTTTATGTTGTTAGTTGCAAGAAAAATGTTCATGATCAAGCCCAAGATATACAGTACACTGACACTTTGAATAGGTACATATTTAGTAAAGTGCAAATTATGAATATGGAAATTAAACAGATACTGGTCTTATTGTCCCTCGTTGTGTAAGCTCAGGAGGAAAGGTTTTCAAAGTTGTCAACTGGACTGGATTGTCAAATGAGTAAGAAGAGGCAGAGGAAAGGCAAAACGTTCTCAACTCATGCAGCCTATTTCAGGCAAAGACAGTGTATAGTTCGGTTCACTATGTAATTTCGCTGGATTTTTGTATCAAAAAAAGAGTATCAAAACTATACATTTTTGAAAACTTTATGAAATAAGCAATCAGAAAAACAATGTTTCCATTTGCTCTGATACTGTATGATAAAAAGGTGCGATGAGGTGCGACAATAGCGATAATAACATTTATATGGGGAGTAAAATACGTAGTTTGGCGGAAATCTATGAAATTTGGCAGAAAATTCCATTTGGACGTTCCAATCAAAAGAGTAAATGTAATATATTTCACGGTGTTGCCGTAGCGAGGACCAGAACTCCTCATTTACTCTAATGGAAAAATGGTATAGCACAATTTTACAAAATGACAAGAGCAAATGGAAACATTGTTTTTCTCATTGCTTATACCATAAGCTTTCCAAAATTATATAGAGTTTTCATACTCTCCACGAAAATCCCACAACAGTGGAGATCTAAACATAGTGAACCGGACTAGTAAACCTTGTGATGTTCTAAGGGACTTTATAGTAGAATCTACTGTACACTAATGAATGTGACTTCTTCTCTGAACAGTGAGCTTGTTGAAATCATTTTTTTGGTACTGAGAATGTATTTTTGATAAACAGGAGATAAACACTCCTTAATAAGCGTTTCTCTAATCTGTGCTGCTTTGTGCGTGCAGTTCGTTCCCTTCAGAGACTACATTGACCGATCGGGGAACCAGGTCCTGAGCATGGCGCGATTGGCTAAAGACGTCCTGGCAGAGATCCCCGACCAGCTGCTGTCCTTCATGAAGAGCCGGGGAGTCGAACCGCGCCCCTCCATGGGCACGCCCCCCACATCTGCGCTGCACCCTCACATGTGACCACCAACCCGTTCGCCTGCTGTCCCCTTACCTTATCGCCCCTGCACACTGCCCGACTGCCCATGGACTTCTGAAGCTGAGTTGGCCCTCACGATTGAAGCATTACTACCTACCCCGACTTTACTTCTGTGTTAGAGCAGGACAAACTGGCGATCCTTTTATTCTCCCTTAATTGGAATGGTATGGTACTTCCTGAGTCACTTTGGTACAAGTCCAAAGATAAGAAGTAAAGAGACTAGTTGACAGGCAGTTTAACCAATCAGAGAAACGCGTGGTCTGTCCAACATGACGGCCTACCGTATGCGACAGCACTACATAAACGCTAAAATTATACATGTGCCATGTGTGTGGCTAGTATTGAGTGTATTTCTTTGCCATATGCAGTCTCATAATTTCTTCTCTTTTGAGTTTTTGGCTTTATATCTGGAAAATTGGAGAATAAAAAAAAAAGTCACTCTCAAAACCACTGTTATGGGGTAAGTTAACAAGGCATATGACCCAAGCTGTACCATACCACTCAAAGGATGCTCAGTCAGAAGTTCTCCACTTGTCCTTGACACGGCTCTGTTTGGCACCAGGCCCAGGAAGCACAGGGCATTAAATTTAATTGAAGTGGAAGCCCTAGACTCGCAGCCTAATCCAACTTCTGTCCGGTGTATTTTTAGATGCTTCCCAGTAATTCACACGGTAATTGGTCAGTAAGGGGACAGGTGTTTGATTTATTCTTCTGATAGTCATTATAGTGGAGATAATATGAGCAAAGCACTGCCAAATGCCAGGCTAATTTAATATAGACTGGCAACAGTTGATCTAATCCAAACAGATGAATGAGTCACCTGAGAGGGGTTTATGGAGATGCACGTATGAGGGGCCAGACGTCTCATAAAACGTCACAACATGAATGAAACGGCTTTCCTATTAAGATTATTGCTATCGTTTCTGTGGGACAGAACAATTTATGAATGGAGCAGGTAAAGAAAGTGTAATTAGAAAAAGATAAAAAAGTTTGTTTTGCCCGGATTTCCTTTCAGGCAGTTAATCAAACTATGACTGGATTTGCGGTCCACATTCATAATTAGTCAATTGTATTTCAGTCAGAATTTTGAATAGGTTTTTGTAATGTCTCTAATGAATTAATATATTTTCAATATATTAGTAGTTTTTGCCCTTGGGATTTGGGATGATTATATAATTGAATAACATCACACACTGAGAAATGCGCCCGACAGATGTCCACAGGCAGCTACTGCCAAAGCTAAGCCAACATTTATGCTTCAGTGCAACTTGTTTGGGATCATTGCATCAATGTTTAAACTTTAAATGATCATTTCTTTATAACAGTCTTCATGTAAATGCGCTGATAGACGGATAGGTGTTTGACCCGATGTCTGCTGCATCTCCGAATAGGTCGCGACCAGCCCAAAACGACTTGACGCCACAGCAGCAGCGAGACAGAATTTCATTGCATATTCAAATTTAACAAGATTTGCTCCCCAGCCCGACCCCCTCTATTAAATAAATGTCAGACAACAGAATACATTCCCCCATCGGTCAACAACATCAGCCCCCAGACAATACATGTAATGGACCGCTCTCTTTGGCATGATGAGTGTTTATGTCATGGCTTTAAAAAAAAATGTAATACCTTCATCCTCCCTCCCGGGCCTTGTGTGTGTGATGTATGTTGGCAGGTGTAGGTGTTGGGATTCCGTTCACGTGTTCATTACTGCCAGTCAAACCCCCAGCCCCCCCACCCTCTCCGACGCGGTGGGGGGTCGGGCTGGGTGCAGAAGGTCCACCCGCTGTGAGAGAAATGCCAGTCTCGCCGGCGACACCGCGGGGAGAGGGAGGGTGCCAAAGGAAGGAACAGGAAGAGTGGAGGGGGTGCAGGAGAAGAAAGGGCGAGGAAATAGACAAGGACAAGTGGAACTGTAGCCGGGCCGTAACTAACTGAAGTTTCTCTAACGTCAGCTGTGAAAATAATAATGTGGTAATGCAATACAATGCTATTTATTAAAATAATCAATCTGAAGCTAGTTAGAACAATGTCTCATTAACCAAGGAACTACCTATTAATGCAACCAGAGTTTTGCCTGTAAGCAAGACGAAAGCAAATGAACTAAGGACATTTGTCTTTGGTGTGGGCAGTGGTCAAAGGCGCAGATGACTCAAAGAAGAGATTTTCAGTCATGATATTTATCTTGCTGTGATACTTATTGTGTAATTAATGGTAATAGTGTATTTGACCCCGATGAGAAACACAGTGACCCTTCTCCAGAGCCAGGATCCTAGATAGCAGAACATAGCTGAAGGATTAGCAATTTGTTTTAATGTCTTTCACTAATACATCTGATTTGCATAAATCCACATATGCCTATGCAAAACAATCTGCTGCTAATAAATAATAAAAAAGACATATAAGGTGATTGTGTGGATTTACACAGGTCTGCTATGATATCACTGTTCGCTGAAAATATAGCTGGATTTACATCTTAATGGTGATTTATGATCCACAACGTACTGCACTGTGTCAAACTGCTGTGTGTTGTTTTCACTGCTGAGGTTTGTGGATTCATCAGGATTGTTTTTATTTTTAATTTTTTTAATGAAACTCTGGGTCACAAGGGTCAGGGAGCAAAAGTTAGGGAAAGGAATCTTTTTAAAGAATTGTGACTGAGCCTTAGTTTACAAAGCACAGCAACACAAAGGGTCAAATGTCCGTTTTGAATCATCTTGTACAGTTGGAGATATATTTTTTAACCGCAAGTGAACATGAAGCGCACATTCCGTAAAGCAATATAAATATAGTAGATAGAGCATATATGACTCCTGTGTATCTTAACCCTATGCATGTTCCCTAGTACACCCCTGCCATGACTTGTCATTCTACTCACACGACTGGGCTGGTGTATAGCGCAGTGCAAGCCCGCCACCTGGTGTTCTTTATGTGCATTGCAGGGTGTCTTTATTATGCATGAGACTGAAGCCCTCCAATGTATACCAATGCTCTTCAGTAAACAGCTAACAGTCCGGCTTGTGAGGAGTAGGTGGAGTGGGACCTCAGCCGTGGGAACACTCTGGGATTGTTGATGGGGGAAGGTGCGCCACAATACTGCACTTGTCATTTATTTAATGTCTAACTGTTGTGGTATTTTTACATAATCTGTGCTGAAACTATATGATATTCATATGGAAGAGGTTTATTTGCTGCCTCCAGGGAGCAGTCAAGCTCAAGAAGGGCCCACCTTCACCTTCTTTTTTAATCTGATATAATTCCTTTGGCCGATGGCCACTGAGTATCCCAGACCTGTACCCACAGTGAGGTTCCCAACAGACTCCATTGTATCCAGTGCTACAAACATTCCTCTGTGCTCCATCAACTGTGAACCGTCACTTTTCTAATGTGGTGTCGGTGGCTTCGCGGGGCCATTCTGCTGTCTTTTTATACCTGTACAATAATAACATGAATACTTGTACTTGCATGTCCGAGTATACAGGCCTTACTCACAGTGTTTGGTACTGCTTTGTGACGTCATGCTGCTGTCAGTTTTAACTAATGTGTGTATATTCGAGTATTTTGTTCTGTGGTGTGGCCCCTGAGAGGCTCCTGTATTCTGTCGAGGGCTCTTGACTCTTGTGTTTTAACACTGCCCGTGACCGAGGACTGGGAAACTATTGTGAGTCTCTGCTGGACGTCAGAGATGTCAGGCATCAAGGTCTGTTCTGCGTCTGAGGGAACCACTGCAGGCCCCAATAATGTTTATTATAAGAAATGAGGTGTTATTCTAAGTATGTTTTCAAGGATAGCATATTATTTATTATGAGTCACTGTATGTGTGAAGTGATACCAACTCCGACCTAAATTGACCTTTCAGAGTTAAGGATTGAGTAGCAGCACCTGCACGTGCCCACACGACATCAACATTTTGTTAAAACCATCCACCATCGGGTCGGGAAAACAATAGGAGGGAATGGGAATCTTACAATTGTGGTGATGTAAATATCTAAATTATCATCAAATGCAACTATGCAGTGAATAAACAATGCCCAATATTAAAAATCAACAGAAAAAACATATAGATAGGACTAACACTCTATTTTAACTGAACTCAGGTAAGTCAAACGATTTATTTGCAAGTTTGGGCCTTCCGTGACATAATTAATCAGAACGTTAGATAGTACAGTATACAGGTATACCTAAAGACACGTTTTAATTCATGCACATTTTTGCACAGGTAGTGGGGAAAAATTCCAAAATCCATCAAACTACTCTGTTCTTTGTATGACGCATGGCAAAGGTCACATCTGTGTCAGAAACACTTCTGCCGCAGCAAAAATCCAATTCTGAAGCAAATCTCACCCTCCAGAAAAAGACCCTTGTACAATTGTGAAATGTATCTTGACGTTAATGAGACGCTCAGATGCGCTACACTGCCCTCCCAGTTTTGACCCTGCGTATGGTGGTTGTGAAAGTTTCCACAGTTCAGTAACCGCTTATGTAATAATGATATGTACATATGGTAAAATAAAAAATCGAAGATTGGGCTTGAAATGCAAACATTTTAAATAAGCGTTATTATGGGATGGGTTCTTGGCCAACTGTAATTGTGTGGGGACTAACAGTATAGCAGAATACAATATGTTTTCAATTTACTAGTGTTCCTGGCTCTGATTTTTCAGAGCTTCATTCCTAAAGTTATCCATACTGTTCTAATATGTCTTATGCATTTAATAGTGCAACATATCACTAAACAACAGGGCATTATGACCTACTGTACTAACTATAGTTATAGGCCATTAGGTATAGTAATAACTGTTACTCAGAATGACCTTACACATCTAGTAATTGTCCATGAATATTAATGTATAACCTATATTATTATCCACGACGAATAGGGATATTTGTTTATCGAATTTGGCTTGCAACACAACAGCAACAAAAGGAGATTTAGAAAGTGTAGCTCTGGGTTGTCACTTCTATGCTAATGTACCACGAGGGGATGGGAAAGATTGATTCATCAGTTATTATTTGGAGATAACATTGTTCTGAGGTTGCGTTTTAAACATAGATTTCTATATGATATATTAAAACATACATTTTGGTATTAGACATTTTGGTATTTCTGAGTATCATGGGGAGTAGCTAAAAGGATATGAAATTATTTTTTACTATAATATCAGCATGCTGTATAAGTTATTTCACTCCATGTTCTTATGTTCTATTGTTATTACTCACATTTCATTTTCAGAGGGTTTTTCTTTGCCAGTGTATGTTTATGTTAATGACTTAAGAAATTACTTTATTGTATATAAGATCCAGAGCATATATTATTGAACTGTCAAAACTATTAATGACAGGATTAGATGTTCCCTTTTGTTTTTGTGTGTTTTTATGAATGTTTCCCAGAGAATGTCCACTTAAATATGTAGTTTTGTAGTGTTTTGATATAAGAATGATGAAATATCGCATATGAATATCAATTGTCAAGACATAATGCTACACTGTGTGGTATTATGTCCAACGAACTGATGATCTGATCTCACGGCCAGTATCTCCAGATACAAAAGTGTGACTTTGGAGAATGGGACCATGTTGTTGACAAATAAACTGATTAAAGCACTTTACAGGGAAATGAGTGATGGTCTGAGTTCACTGATACTATATAATTTTTGTAAATAGGAGAACTGTAAGGTCACGTCAAGGGTCTGGAATAATGCTATCCATAAAAGGGTAATGCATTGTCTGCAGACTGTTGTTAAAGTGCAATCAAATATAGTTCCATCATTCAGAGTTGACCTTTACACCACATTTGTTTAGTGATTTCCTTGAACTTCTGCTAATTCTGATTAAAACCGTGGTGGCACAGTAATTGGGAGTGGATAGCACTCTTGCCGCCCTGCAAGAAGGTCACGGGTTCAATTTCCAGACTGTGCAGGGCTTTCTGTGCGGAGGGTGTATGTTCTGACTATGGACGGGTTTTGTCAAGGTGCTACAGTTGCCCCCCATCAACCTAAAACATCCACAACAGGTTAATCCTCCAGCCAGGTGATTCTGACCATTAGCTTGGCTTCATGTCTAGAGATGTGCCCCTGGGTGTGGCACTTTGCTTTACTTTACTACATTCAGAAGTTAATGAAAACCAAAACTATATGAATGTAAATGCCCTTTAATGTGCTTGGCTGTGGTAGTCTACCAGCAATAAGAATTAGAATCAAGAAAATGCCTGTAGAGAAACACTCACAGCTCTTTGCAGATGTAGCCAAAACATGGTCCACAGCAGACAGTCAGGAGGCAAGAATAACTAAAGAACCTCTCTGTCTGACAGAGGAACCAAACTACAGCCCTGTCCGAAATGTCTCCACCGCAGACGACAGCAGCGCATTAGCTGTGAGATGATTTCATAGACATGTCTGCAGCTGAACTCACCTCTGCGCCTGGGCCAGTTTTGGACTATAACAAACGCACTCCTCGTGTCATTACCCCAGTCCATTTTCATCTAAACATGGCTTTTTATGTGGAAAGAAACAAGGAACAACATCTGGCAAAAACGTGTGCTACTTTTTTAAAAGCACAACTTGAACAAACCATGTTTTGTGGGACTTTGGGTAATAGGTCAGACGGGCTTAGCTCAGGGAAACTTTGGGCAAATATAAATGATGCCTTCAAGCCTTAGAAGAATCGGGCACTTTAGAATCTCGCACAAAAAGCAAAAGCATATTTTTCAAGTCAATTGCTGTCTCTAAACAAAAGCCGGGTCCGGATTGTGAACGGTCCAAATTGGTTTCCGCAAATATTCGTCCAGAGAAATGTGGAGTGAGGTTAAGAGTGGTGTGTCTAATTCGCTTTGACAGATCCCACTGTACATGCTGCAAATGAGCGCTGAGTAAATACACGGACAGGCCTAACAGTGTCGGGTTTTAAAGACTCAATAAAAGTAGCAGTAGTTGTAGCAGTACACGTCGGTAGCGCTGTTTTTCCACTTACCTCATACACTTACCTCTTACGCTTTGTAAAAAAGCCCGCTTGTTTGTTTTTCTGCTGTCACCGCTGAGGGCCGAGGACGGACTTATTCACAGACAGGAGCCAGTTGTGGAACAATCGCACACTGTGTGGAAGTCTCTCTCAGGGGAGTCTCACTCAGAGCCTTTCAATGCTGCACGTTTTCATTAGCAACAGCATAAACTAGTTCAACACTAGCTGTATATGCTTTGATAGTTGAATGTTCTTCCTTTTTCTTACTGTTTTATTATTATTTTATTTATTTTTTTAGATAAAACCTTCATGTTGCTATTTCAAAAGATTTTATTAGGCCCGAGCAACGCACACACAGTGTCCTGTGAGGGACTAATTAAAATCATTAATGGAGACAGAAAATGCAAGAATTCACATAGCAAACGTGGACCGATATGCAAGTAACAAGGATCAGAAATTAGTGCTCAGGCAGCTTGAATTTTGGGTGGGGTTCGTGAGAGAAAATAATAAAAGATGGCCCTGTGGTGCCCCCCTCAAACAGCCAGTTTACATTGAGTCAATGAGAGCCCGGTCGCAAAAATGTCATCGTGTAAAGGTGACACTGGCCAGGGACATAGACCACATCAGGACATGTAAAACATTATATTATGACCCCACCATAAACACTACAGGAAGTCAGTGGCCCACCCATCCTCTGTGAAAATAGTTTTTAGCCTGAAAGCAAGCCGGTCTCGATCAGAGTTTCTTCTGAAATTCATAAATTTCCCCCTTTATTAACAAAAGCCACAAATTCACACTCCTACACCTCTATACTACTAATCTGTCACAGAAAAATGCTTTAATTTGCTCGTTTTTGGCTCCAAATTCAGCTTTTGTGGACTTTACCATCACAGAAAGTTGTGATTGGCTGTTTCCTGCCCGTCTCTCTGTGTGTACCTCTTACTACATGGATTTTACCAAAATATTGTTTCACCCATCAAAGTTGCTGCGTGGCTGGAGCATCCTCCCAAATAGTTGGCTTCCCTGGCGAATGTGCCCTAATTATAAAATTATTCAATTAATAGTGGCTGAACTATTCATGCATCTACTGGGAAGTACATAAATCGGCACCTATTTTCCCACCATCATTAATAACGAGGAAAGAACAGTTTCAAAATATGTGGAACTACACAAAGAGAAACCTAATTTCGGACTGGTAATTTAGAGAATAGTAGCCCACATTAGGCACACTACTGTATAACACGGCGTTATAGCTAATTGATACTGCGCTGGTCTTTGGTGCAGGAGGTTGCCAGTTCAAACATGCCTTTGACACTTTTCTAATGCTTTCTCTTTCACATGGGCCACTGCACTCTGAGCTTGATACAACTGTAGAATGAGCACCAAGTTATGTAGACACATTATTTGTCTACTTTTCTACCTTTCACTGCCTTTTTCCTCTTTACTTGTGCAGACCACTGCTCTGTTTTCTGCAAATACAAGAGTGCGGGGCGTTTCATAAGATTGGTGTACGTTTAGTGCAGCGGTGGCGCCAGACATTTGTCCCAGGGGGTGCTGAGGGCTTTCTTGGCTTCTTCTTGCTCACAAAAAAAATACATTTTTGGGCGATTAGACAACATAATAAACGCGAGTGCACCCGCAAATGCGTAATTTTTGCCGTCCAAGCAAATGGAACAGCAGTGTTTGGGCTGCAAAGACGTCGTGAGCGGTAAAAGTGTTGTATGGACAAGGAGGACGCTCTGGACCTGCCTTTAACTCCAGTAGCACAGAGGAGCCTCCGTGAGATGGTTTTACGTCAACCCCGGGAGGACGGGGTGTGGCCAGAGGAGTAGGTCCTCGTGAATGTGTGGCTCTGCCCTTTACATCGTAATCTCCCATCACGCTCCCCTCACACTCTGCATCCTAGAGCCGCTTCTATCTCGAACACAGTTAATGTTAAAGTTGAGCTGATTATCAGACGGATTTATTATTAAATTTTGTGAATGACGGTAATAATGACCGTGGAGTCAGTCTCAGCCCGACTCTTGCCGTCGCCGAGCGTGTGCACTGTTGCACGGCCACATTAACATCACAATGGGCCTCGCACAATGCCCCGTACTTTAATTAGAATTAAACTTGTCCTACTCACTCCTTTTCATGTTAAACGTCTGAGGAATGTTTCTAGAAATAACTAGTGCTCCTTCGATTTAGTGGCCAAAATCTTTGGGGGTGCTTTGGGGGTGCTTTGGCAATCTCACCCCCTCTTGCTGGGATGAAGTCCTAAAATTGCCTCTAATGCAACCACCTGCAACGTAAGATTGGTATACGTTTAGTAGCGCTGTTCCACTTAGCTCAGCTAGCTCCATAGGTAGAGCACTGGACTCCCATACGTGAGACTGCAAGATCAATCCCAATGCCAACTCTTTTTCTTTTTCTTTTTTGACTCTGGACCTACTGGAAAGAACACAAATTGGCACCTATGGCTCCAACCTCATTAAAAATGGGGAATACACTGTTTCAAAATGGGAGGAACTAAAGAGTGGGAGGACAGTAGGGAAAAAATTGAGGCCAAACTGGGGAAAATGTTGAATACAATGGAGGAAAATGGAGGAGACAAAATGACCTGAAACGACCTCTCACCTCTCTGATGTAGGCTCGTTCCCCTTGGAAAACCTGCTTCCTCTCGCTCCATAATAAACAGGTGAAAAATTGTTTGAAACTATGGTCAACTAGATAGGAAGAAATTGGTAAAAAGGGGTGAATAGTCTGTGTCCAATTCTTGCTGGGATGAAGCCCTGAAATGACTTCTAATGCAACCACCTATAACTAGTGCAATCTCTAGTTCGCCACTAGTTGGCAGTGCACAATCAAACAGTCTTCTTCTGCTGTTGTCTGGTTATCCATCTTGACTTTATTGAATCATTTTGTAATCAAGGCAAATTCACCTGGGTGCACACAGATTTGAGTGGGTGCTCCAGCCATGCAGCACCCACGGGATTGGGGTCTATGAGCGTGGCACCTCTGTCTAGATGCTGTTTTGCCTAGTGGCTTTTCCCGAGTATTGCGGCAATAAAGCTCACTGGCCATAGAAAATATTTCAACTAAAGAGCGCGTGAAAAGCGCGTGAAAAGAGTGAGGCCGGGGTAGGCTTGAGGCTGAGGCAAGAGTGGGCCCGGCAGGAGTGAGGCTGGGATGGGACCGAGGAGAAAGTGGGCCAGGGTAAGAGCTAGCAGGAGCAAGAGTGAGGCTGGGTTGACTGCAATGGGGGGACTGCGCCAGGGGCGAGGGCCTTTATCGCCGCGCGCGGCTTTAATTGTTTTTGTTGTTGTTGTTGGCTATGTGACAGGTGCCCTATACTCTCACAGTTTGTACAGTTAGTACATCTAAGCTCCAAATACTAATTGCAACATTTGACAAATAAGAAAAAAAAAAAAATTGATGCTTACGGTCAGACAAAAAACGCACAACCGCAAAAGGGCAGACTGGCGCTTGTTAGCCCTGGACTTTGGCCCGACCCAAATTAGCGTTGCCTGGTACTTAAGTAAGGACGTTTAAGTAAGTGTGTTGTGAACTCAAACTAATTTGTAAAATGCTATTGAATTGGGTCTTTATTTGTTTTAGATGGCCAAAGTGAGTTAATCCACTAGTTACGGAGTTAGCCCATTCCATAAGAACTGGCCTCTCAATGTAATAATGTGCACAACATTACAAAACTGGATGACAGTAGCAAGGCCTCAGCATTAACCTAGTTTATTTTTCTGTTTCCCAAAAGCACATGTTATTACAGCAGAACAGAGATACACCAAGTGGTCCTTTCTTTTCAGGCTGTTGAGGGAAATGTGCTCTGTCTGTTTGGAATAGGACTCACTCAGTTTATGAAAAAAACATTTCTGGGTACAACATTTACTACTGAGATCACCAACACTAACTATTACTTACTATTGTTTTCTCATGTATCCACTTCTAGTGTTTATTTCAGTTTAGTGGCTTCCATGTTTAGCGTTGTTGTCATGATGACAGGCCATGGTCCACACTGGATATATTCTGCCAACTCTTGGATCTGCTTTTATACATTAACCGGCCTCTAGAACAAAGCAGAGCCTTCATCTTATTTCCAAAACAGGAGTACAGTACAGTATGTCCTCATCCCGTGCTGTCTTTGTTTTAGCATTAATATGTGTCCCGCTGTGGCCAGGGGATGATTTACTGGCTTCCCAAGTTACAGTTCTGATGGATATTATTAAATGCATTTGGACTACTGCATGGTCCATGCTACCTTCAGAATAATAGGATCCGAGTGTGTTTTAGCAGGTGCAAAATATACTCTATGCGCTCCTCAGATATCCAAATATGCAGAATAATTGCACAGGAGGCACCAGGCAACGCACACTCATAATTGAATCAGTATCAAGCTTGCATTTTGTGGGAGCACTAAGTATTTAGTATGGGCATCAGACCACTCCAAGAATCTATTATATCCTGCCATTCTAAGGTACGCATGGTTCAAGTAAGAGCTAGTTTAATTGCGCAAATGCTATTGTTTTTTTAAACACATTTTTCATAATGGGATTTTAATTGAAATAACAGTATTTGCAGCAAAGTTGGCTATAAATTGCTTTTTTTTGTTTTTTTGTTTTTTACTTTAATTTACACATTTGGTAACTTTTACGGTATCTCCCTAATTAACTTTTTCAAAACCATACCAAGTTATAACAAGTCAAAGTCAGAGCTCCAGACTAATATCTTCAATTAGTACAGTAACAATTAGCACTTTAGAGGTGGACAAACAGCTAGCTCATGAGCCCATGACAATTGGGACCTACACATTTCTTCTTCTGAAACAGTGATGAGGCACCAAGAGGTCCCCACACCTGCAGCACAGTGGAGGCGTCACAAGAGGCACAATAGGAAACAAAAAAGGGACAAAAGAGGAGGTATCCGGGAAAGACTCACAGCTAAGCCACACATGCCTTCTATTGTTCTGGCTAATGGATGTTCACTGGAGAATAAAAACAGATGAACTGCTAAGCTCCTCCCAGAAGATGGCGAAAGACTGTTGTGGAGCGGAGGGAGCTGTACAGGAGGAAGAGGAAGGAGGAGGTGGAGCTGACCAGTGCAGGACACCACGCTCTGAAACAGGGACAAACCCAGGAGGCGGTGCACCATTTCAGAGGATCAGAGGAGCACTGAAGGCAGCCAGCCAGCCAGGTTTCCTCTAGGTGCTACAGTTTCCCAGACCTACAAAAACATGCTGCTCAGGTTGACCCACAATGGGAGCGCGGCTCAGTCGTAGCGTCTCAGGACTAACACCTGAACACTATTTTGTTGTAGGTTTGTACAATGACAAATAAAGCACTTACTTACATAAGAAAGGAGTGCAGAGTGTCGTAAGAACTGCTCATATTATCCATAAAGTGGGGAAATTGATGTTAGTTTGAGAGTGAATTAAAACATGTTTTATGCTTTTTGCCGTTATCTGCGTAAGTTAATATGTTTGTCTACTGTAACTGGTGCAAAATGATCAAAATCTTGCTCAAATCATCAAAGTGAAGAGTGGACAGTGACACCAAGTCTGCCGTAAATTATCTGAAGATAAAGCTTTGCCCCTGAACTTCATGTTAACACAACGATGTGACTAATCTAAGCTCATTGAAATAAAAGCAGCTTGACTAGCGCTCTATCAAAAGAAGTTAGGAGATGAGAAAAAAGTGAATTACCGACATTCCTACATAATTGTGGTGATCTTAAAATGCTTATTTGAGAGGATTTAAAACGAGCTGCTACTGCACCCCGATCAGTGTTTATAGAGTTGGCTGGTGAAATGGGGTGAGGCTCCGACATGTTGCACCGGTACGACCAAGGGAAAATATTTGGCTGCCCCAATAAAATATTCAGACTCCAAAACCCTGTAAAAACAATTGTGTTGTTCAAACTATCAATTGCAATTCTACTCAATCAAATATTAACACAACAATGTGACTAATCTACGCTAGAATGGCACTACAGCAGCTAAATCCTTATGTACCAAAGGTGATACGCTTTAACTTTCGGACAGACTGAATGACACACATAAGGCAACACATACTGTCAAATCCTTATCAGGAAATGCCTTTGATAATAGATTTTTTGTTTTGACTTCTTGTTCTGACAGATAAGATTTATGTCTTTACACTTTGCCCACTGACAATAAACACACATTGCAAATAGAGTTATTGGATTTTAAGCAGTTTGCAAACTATGATCTGATACAAGTTAGATGAATGTCTATTGTCCGAATTGTATTATTTTAAGCTCATTCAGAGAAAAAAAAAACTGCACAAACACATTGTCCAATAACGTCAATTTGGTCTTCAAATGATACAGTGGTATTTTTAAGGTTCAGACCAGTGTGTTTTTTCAACCGTTTTTCCAGATTTTTTGTATACTTAAAGCAGTCTTCCTTAGTCTTGCAGCCGATTTACACGGGTTTTGAGTCGGACTATAGATGGTGCTGTCGGCAAAGAAGCCCCCTCATCCCGGTTTAAAGTCCTGGAGGCACGTTTTCGAAATGGCCTCTTTGACCCAGCAATGGTATTTATTGTCCTCTGTCTAGGTTATTTTAGCGCTAACCCAGTCCATAATGTGGTTTTGTTTTTTGCAATGGGAAAACCACGTTATGGACAAGCTCAAAAACATGCAAACTGGATATGAATTGTTCACCAAGATATTGAGGTTAAACTTTAGTACATGAAACCAATGCAAAGTTAGGTTAGTTGGAAATCATCACTCAAGGGAAACGTATTGTCATAACTAGGGATGTCAGGTTTGTTTTGCCACCGAGTCTGAGTCCGAGTCATTGGATTTTGAGAATTGCCCGATACCGAGTCCCGATCCAATACCTAATATTGTTTTAAAAATTAAGAAAAAACTATATTATTCAAATTGTTTTCATTCATGGTTTTGGATATAGAGAGTAACTCTACTTAGTCTGTTTTTCTCAAGTAAGCAAGAGTATTAGTCTTTACAGTGTAATATCATTTTACACAGAGAGGGTGATCTAAATTCCATTCGTTATTAAATGTGTTTGTTGAAAAAAACACAGCAGTTAAATTACACAAAGTTTAATGTGCCATGTTAACTTGATTACAGTCTCTTTAATAAGTAGATAGGGTGACCACATTTCCCAGCCTGAAAACCGCTACTGCGTGGAGGTCCGCGGACCGTCCACCGTGGCGTGACCACACGTCATCTACTGTGGGCGTGTACAGAGTGTTTTACTAAAGGCTTAACACAACCAGAGGAGTGAAAACAAGCGCTTCTTCCTACTGAACGTAGCACAGGGATGTGTGAGCGAAGAGAGGAGGGAGTGGTTTAGCAGGTTAGAGACAGAAGTTTCCCCTCATCTTTCAGTGTATTTACGTACGTATGAGGGCTGCGGGCCGGGCTCTCGTCTCTGTCCATTACGCACTATTAAACATCTCCACAGAAATGCGAGGAGAGTTTCTCTGCTCAGTGCAGGTCTGAGTAGCCATGGTTCAATCACATGTGGCAGTGTAATAGTGATAAAAACAGCTGTTTCTTACCGCTCTCTCCCCGTCCTGTCTTCCCGACCGGTCTCACTCCTCACTTAGCCTACAGTAAACTCTGCACGGGTTATTCAGGGATGTTGTTATTGTTCTCCCGCGCTGGCACTTGTGTGGATTGGCGATTTCTCAGAAGAAGGGGGGACATGGACTGAGCGGATGGTGCGAGCGATTTGACGCAGCCAAGTGGAGTGGTGTGACAGAGGCGCTGGGCCAGGGGGAGAGAAGTGGTTCGCGATAGCTTGAAATCTGATCAAAAGTAATGAGAATGGACATGCATATATATCAGAGTCCTGATCGGGAGGTGATGTCCGATCCCGAGTCTGTAACCACGCGATTGGGCCGATTTCCGATCACGTGATCGGATCGGGACATCGTCACAACGTCCTCCACATAGACCTAACAGTGAGCTAACTGTCCTTATCAGTGATCCTCCAGCGACTGTGGCCGTATCATGCTGGGAAAAGCCATGAGAAGACCACCTGAAGCACTTGACTCCAACCAGCTTGTTTCAGAACACACGGCTCCATTCACCTCTCAACCGCCTTAGGACACACTCTAGTGAGCAAACCGCATCTTCGATCATTTTAGCTTCCCATATTTATCAAGACTTATGTATAGATTCCAAACATGAAGATGAGGTGAGCATTGAAGGGCTTGTGTTTACAGTTTGTTGACGCCAGGCCTGGTCCGTGACCCTGCAAGCAGCTGACAAACTTCGCTCTTGTTTTTATAGGCTAAGCAAACAAAACAGGAAGCCGAGTAAATACGAGGCGCATGTATGGAAGCTCAGTTTTATAGACACATGTCTTTCTTGAAAATGCCGCTCACGACACTGGAGTCATTCCGACGAGCAGTATCAGTGGCAAATTGGAGAGAATCCCATTTTAGTGGTGACCTTTGGCAACCTGGGTTATATCATACGTGCGTCATTAGCTCTGAAGCCAGCGTTCACTCACCTCATGCACTTTCACAATATTTGAACATCGCCATTTCTTTTTTGCTTAACATCCTCTCGTGCACTTTGTTGCAAAGTTGTAAAACCTTGCTAAAATTGGTGTCAAAATGGGGAAACAGGCGAACATCACCTTTGACGGGTTAAAGTTACAGCTCCTGGAAATGATGACGTCGCGTTTTGTCTTTTATACTATTGCTGTTGCTGTTTTGTGGGGCTGTAGTCACGTGGGTCCACCGCACAGAAAATCCACAATCTCGTTATTGAAACGTTGGATACAAAAACCACTCTGCTATGCCTTGGGTTCATTGGGTTGTTTGGGGCATTGCGGTTTCTATCTTGTACCCTCGAAGCTAAACAAGCAGCTACTAAAAAGGCAATGGTAATGTTCCCAATCCACTCACTGATCGCATAACATTGTTCATTTAGCTGCTCATGGTCTTGTGATGTTTTACTTTTTCACTAATGACATGAGTGCTGCAGTTATTGTAAATGAGTGAGAATAACATCTACCTAATGTAATCTCTCGAATTACAGAACATTGTTTCCGCCATTAAATCCTCACAATAGTCATCAAAATACTCCCTTATTCTTGACTCACGAGTATCTGAGGCCAGCTGTTCAAGTGGATTAGTGTCCTTTTTAAAAAAAAAAGCTGCCCTATTAGTGCTACATGTTATTCTAAGGATTTACAGGTTTCTAGTTTTGGAGCGGTTTGCGAAAGACTGTGTGGCACATCTGGAGGCAAAAGGGCAGAGACGCTTAATCCGTCAAATAAGATGATCCCATTTGGAATAACTACAGGCCGCCCCGCAGTGTAAGACGTGGAGTAGACACAGAGGAGGGGTAAGCACATGGGGAGTGGGTCACGTCCCAGTAGGGGGGCCATAATGCGAACAGTGCCCAGAGGAAGACATGCCCCAAACATCCTGTTTTTTATAGATCTGGGATGGGGAAGCAGCAGACCATCCCAAGAGACTGTCAGAAAACTGAAATGAGGAAAACATACTGAGGCCAAGGTCAAAGACTCATCGGATGGATACATTCTCCCTCAAAATTGAATGAAACAGGTATGAGACAATCATATAATCATGAGTTCTTGCAGGAATTGTTGTAAGAATTCCAAAACGTTTCCCAAAGCAGTAGTGGAAAGTTTACTTTTAAATGTACGTAATAGTAAAATATCTAAATACTGCATGTTGGTTTGTTTCTCAATTTGTGACAGTTCTCCAAACTAACACCATCTCTCAATCTAATTAAAAAGGGTTTCAAGCATTGCTTTGATCTCGTATGACTACATTTAAAGAGACGTTGGCCTGACCCTAATGATGATATCAGTAATGTGTTGATTGATTAAAACTGGTGTCTGTTGTAATTTTTCTCATAGTGTAAGTGTTGAGGGCTAAAAGAAAGATCTTTACAAAGGCCTTCGTCTCGGGGGAAATCAGCGCTCTAAACCTGTGGCCTGGACTTTTGCAATAAATCTCCACATTGCTGCAGCATCCCAAGGGACTGTCTAAAATAGAGGTGAGAAAAACACACACTATAGCCAAGGTCAAAATATTGTTTGTTTCATTGATGCAATCTCCAACAAAGTTTGAAAAAGTTACTTACCACAAAATCAACTTGAAGAGCGTTTGGTATGCTACGGAAAAAAATGTATGTAAAAAATGAAATAAAATGTCTATATTCACTTTTATATTCTTGATCTCGGGTCTTAAAACACAACTGATATCCGACTCACCAGCTTGGCAGTGACTACCAAAGCTAGCGTAGCCTATAGCTCCAGTATCAGGGACAAGGCGGTGTTGTTAAGATAATGGCTACAACATGAAAACAACTGCACACAGCTTCTCAAGTCGCATTTGGCACGTTGCGAGCATTACCACAGGATACAAGCCCATTTCATTCATTAGGTCCATCTGGGGCTTACATAATATGCAGATGCGGCGGTGTAAGTTTGAGCAGAGCAGATGAACGCAATTAGTTTGTAGTGCAGAGAAAAATACAGCACCGACACACTGTTCTTATTCAAATAAAAGACTACAGTACAGTATATATTAGAAAACTAAGCTGGGTAATAAAAAAGAAACTTACAGTATGCAGTTGCTAGTATCTTATTCTGAAGAATTACCCCTCTTTGACAGGGCTCGACGATCTGTCAACAAACTTATTATTGATTATTGGTACATAAAAAATACCAATCTCTGTTGATCACAAATAATAAAGAAATGTTCACACACACAAAAAAACAACAACTTGACAACAAACAGGGTTGTCACAATAGGGGAGGCAAATTAAGAGATTGCTCGAGTTGAAAGAGAGCCTCAAGACCACTTGTCTTCAGTTGTGATGATAAATACTAGGTATAAAAGCACACAATATTAGCTATTGTTAAGACTTATGTTTAATAATTTCACCTCAATGCTGTTTCGGGTTTGAAAATTATTTATCTTCATATGGCTCCAAGGTTCTCTCTTGACCTGGATTCCAGTGTTTAGAAACAGCTCTGACAACAAACTATTTGTTTGCTTGCTCCCTTTACTTTAGTAATCTTCTTATAAACTGTTTAAAAGCTGGTTATTATTTGGTTGGTTTGCCTCTCATGCAGCATGAGCATGAACAAAAAAACATATTCAATTATTTAGTTTCACATCCTAAATTAGAAGCTGTTACCTGTATTGTTCCAGTCGGAATAGTCGATCAATGGCTATGGTTTCAGACGCTCTATGTGTTGAAATAAATGCACTATTACTAAATGCGGGCTTTGCACTACCTAAACTTAAATTATTATAATATGTAATGACAATCCTAAATAGGGATGTGTAAAATCTGAGAAAATATCAACACGGTTGTTTTTTGTTGTTGTTGTTTTCATTTTGGAGTTTAATTTTCAATTGAAAATATGATTATCTCCGGGAAATGAACGTGGAGTACACATTGTTGTATCCCGCTGTACTCCGTGTCAACCTGGTGAGGATGAACCGCGTGTATTCCACAGCCATGGAGAAGCGGATAACTTCATTAAAGGCACGACGCGCAACAGTCTTCCAAGTGACTAAAAAAACTGCAAGAAGTAAGCTGTATAGTTCCATGTTATTGGTGCTTTCTATTGGCCATGAGTAACAGTTGGTTATTATTATTATTATTAGCATTATTAATATTTTATTTTATTTTTTCTTCGCTTGCTATTTTTTATATGGTTTAATATAGGTACTGCTTTTCTCCCCTATATAGTTGCTTGAAGCTTAGCTAAGCAAAACTCGGGTTGTCGTATAAATAACTCAAACTGAAAAAAGCCCCATCAGTTAGGGATGTCTCCAGTGAGATGGGGAGGAAAACTCCCCATCAGGAGTAGCGAAAGACTGTGGCTCTCAGCAGATCCATAACTCGCTTATCCTAATTCTCAATTTGTAATTTAGAGCAATAGAATGACAACCGTTCAGAGCAACAACACTGTCTTAGTTAATAGAATGCAATTGCAAATTGATCCTACAACTCTCCCTTGTGGCAACGTGTTTCTTCTTCTCTGTACTTTTCAAAGGTCTTTTGTTTGTATTTATATTTGAACAGGTTGATGTTTGGACATCGTTTCATCTCCATCTCCATTTTGTTCCACAATTGTACTCCATTAACTGTCGGACTAAAACTTTTCAAAGTTGAGCTATGTTTCTGAATCCTAAAGTTCAATTCATCACGTAATTCATAACGACCAGTACGTTCTTGGAACCTTCTTTGTATTTGGCCTGGTAACAGTTTGTATCTTGCTTTGTATAACATCTGTACAGTTTGGAACTCAACAATGTCACAAAACTTCATGATCTTTGATTTTAAAAATAATGAGTTTGTGTGGTCCAAAAACCCAACTTTATGAATTACTCGGATAGCTCTTTTTTGCAGCAATACTATTGGTTTTAATGTACTTTTATAAGTACTACCCAAACCACAGTGCAATAATATAAATAGGGCAAAATCAGAGAACAGTATAAGATATGTAGAGCTTTGACGTTTAAAATGTGCTTTGCTTTTGCTATTACTGAAATACTTCTAGAAATTTTAGTAGTTATATATTTAATGTGAGATTTCCAAGTAATTCTGTCATCTATAATAACTCCAAGGAATTTGATTTCATGCACTCGCTCTATAACAACACCCTCTATCTGAATTGCTTCCTGAGCATTGGAATTACGGTTGCCGAATATCATCATTTTGCTTTTACTCAGATTTAGAGATAATTTATTTTGTTTGAACCACTTATTGACACTTTTGAGTTCCAAGTTAACAATTTGACACAGTTGTTGTAAGTCGTCTCCCGATGCAAAAAATATTTGTATCATCTGCAAACAAGATAAATTTAAGTATTTGAGAAGTTTTACAAATGTCGTTAATGTACATGTTAAACAATTTTGGACCCAGAATGGACCCTTGAGGTAAACCACACACAATTTCTTGACAACTCGACTGATAATCACCTATTTTCACACATTGTTTTCTACTTTTAAGTAACTGGTAACCCACTGAAGAGCTACCCCCCTAATCCCATAATGTTCTAGTTTATTAATTAATATATCATAGTTTATTGTATCAAACGCTTTACTCAGGTCAATGAATAACCCTATTGCATATTTCTTGTTATCTACAGCATTAGTTATTTCATCAGTTATGTCAAAGAGTGCATGTGAAGTTGAGTGATTATTCCTAAAACCAAACTGATTATCAGAGAGTAATTTATTACTTTCTATAAAGCTGTCAAGTCTAGAGTTATAAACCTTCTCTAAGATGTATTTATTTTTGCTTCATTTTTCCCTTTTTTCTTTTTAATTTTTTTTTCTTTTATGCGTGTGGGAGGGGGTGGGGGTGGAGTAAGCGTGTTACAGTGTGCATGGTGTTGTGTGGATGGGTGGGATGCATGCGTCAGGATCTCAGGGTGATTCTTTCCCCAAATGGTTCATTTATTACAATAATGTTCAATAAATGGTGAGACATGACTTAAAAATATGTAGTTGGAATATTCAAGGGGTTAACCATCCAATAAAAAGGAAAAAAAATAAGCTCAAAAAAGAAAGAATTGATATTGCACTACTGCAAGAGACTCATTTAGATAAATTGGAATATTTAAAATTACAAAAAGATTGGGTAGGCCAGGTGTTTTCATCACCGTTCTCCTCTAGGAGAAGAGGTGTAGCATTTCTTATAGAAAACAATTAGCCCTAAAGGTTGATACTGTACAGTCTGACCCAAATGGTTGCTATGTACTGGTTAAAGGTTACTTCAATGGAGAAAGTATTATGATATTAAATATAGATGCCCCACCTAGTTCCCCACCAAGCTTTTACACTGAGTTGGCCGAACTAGCTTCAATATATTCGTGTCCAAGCGACATCATAGGTGGTGACTGGAACTCTATCTTGGATTCTAACTTGGATACATCTTCGGAAACTAAGCTTATTAATAAAAGCACTAAATGTTTAATAAATGTTTAAATCAGTTAATTAATGATATGGGGTGGGGTGATATTTGGTGCCTGAGGAACCCTGGAGTTAAAGACTATACTTTTTTCTCAAACCCCCACAATTCATATTCAAGACTTGACTACTTTCTTATACCACATACTTTAGCTTCTTCAGTTAACAACTGTAAAATAGGTTCAATACACATTTCAGACCACGCCCCTGTTACCTTAATTTAACACTACAAACTTTAGTACATACAGTACATTTAGATGGCAGTGTAATAGAGGCGTTCTGTCTGATCCAGAATTTTGTGAATAAGAGAAGAGATGGGTGGAATGGGCGGGGATTATGAATTATTGTGTATTGTATTTTTTTTCATTATTAATTTTGTTTATTTATGTATATACTGTATGTGTATTACTCTTTGAATAATGGTGAATATAGCTACAATATAGCTTACACTGCAATGCATATGTACTGTATATGGATACAATTTTATACAAGATAAGATGGAAAGAAAAGAAAAACAACCAAATAAAATGAATGAAAGAAAATATGATTATGATGATTATGATGATGATGAGGATGATGAGGATGAATTATTATTAATTATTTTGCAGAGGCCTGTATTACAATAGCAAATATATGTGTTTGATCAGATCAGAAAACCAGTTTGAAAATCAAACAATGTGAAAGATATCGCCCCATGAATATCCATCATTCATCAATGTGAGGTGACAGTGAAGCAGCAGTTTTCTCAGGGCGTCCCTTACACCCCTTTCAGAGTGTTTCTTGAGTGCCAACTATATATTCTCTACAAATTCTCCAATCCAAATCTCCAACTATCACTTGTTCACTGACTGACAGAGTGCTTAGCATGGTTTCCTTTCTTTGTGGAGTTTGCATGTTCTCCCATGTGTCTGAGAAGGTTACTTCCTGGTGCCCCAGTATCTCCCATCAACCCATGCAAGCCATAGCTTTTCTAGCTGGAATTATGACAATGAGCATGATTATGATCTGGTTATGGCTACCTAGGCACTGCACTGCAGGAGCCCACTGCTCTTAACAGCTTGCCCCAGGAGCATTGAAGGATGAGTCAAATGCAAAGGACAGATCGACAACTCCCCATTCTTTGGTCTACACGCAATTTAACCTCAAACCCATTTGGCGTCATACATTAAAGGGATGTTTTTAAACATTTGGCGCATGTATGCCCAGTATGTGACTCAAGAGCATGACGTGTTTACATGTGTGAGGAGAAACGAAGGGCCTAAATCCTCAGATGTGATGGCATACAGCACAGAGGAGTGTTGAGAGCCATCAGTAAACGGCAGTGACGCCGCTGCTGTGGACAAACTGACTGATGCATGGTACAACATTAACAGAGAGCACTCAGACAGGGCCATGGTCCACAGAAAGTTCAGGAACACCGCCACACTCTAACTGGGCGGGTAGATGAAGCAAAGGCATGTTCTTTATGAATTTCAAATAGACTGTCAACAGACTACTTTAAGTTACTGAAATGACTGCTTACATGCAGTTTAGACAGTAGTAATGATGTGAAATTAATTATAATAGGTCTGCCTTGGCACAAAGACACTGATGCACCATTTATTTCATTTGTAAATATATGCATTTATGTGACTACACTATTGCCATCATGATAGAATGCCTTGTAGGAACCGATAACGTACTGTAATAACGCAGTTGGCTTATTACATTTTGAAACTGGCCAAATGTATTACGTTATCAGCCGTTATTACGTTGTCATTTATACATGCCTTCATAAAGATTAATGACTATTAGTTTAGCTTTCATTTCTATTCTCCTTCCTGAATAAGCTTTATTGAACATACTTTTTACATAAAAAGCACAATGTCATTAAAAAATCATATCACTCAGGGTATTGGGAATGTTCTCATGGCACATTGTTAATAATAAAGAAGAATGCAGAGTGCATTTAATTACTAAGTATGACACTACTCATTTGACCTGTCTCTGCACATTCTTGCATCAAAATGAAGCATGATTTGCAACAGGCTAACTTTCACATGACCTCTGGCCCTTTTCCAATTATAGTATTAACGACTGTCTCCGTAAAACTATCCTGCTGACTACTACCACCCTGCCTCCCTACGCTACTGTTAGTGATGTCAATGTTTTTTAGTGGTCCACTCTTGCACTTATTCTGTACATTTTCTCCAAATCTTGAGCCAAACAGGCCACCTCAGTGCAACATTATGCTTCTTAACTCCAATCTACCCACCGCCACACACTGAAAGCACTTACAGATTGAATCATTTATCCAAACACGCTGAAAGGTAATCCAACCTACGCAAGCAAATCAAATTAACTTGGAGTCAGCGTGGTGAATTTTTGAAGGTGTTTTTAAGTAGCCTGCTGGGTCAAAGTGAAAAGCAGAGTTCTATTACTGATGCTATTAGGCAGCATGTAAACACGCTCGCTTGGCTCCTCAATAGCGGCCTCAGTCACTCCATCAGTCGACCACTTATCCCGAGGACGTCAGCTGTAACAGGGTTGGCTGCTTAAGGGCTAAAAACACTACAAGTGCTAATGGGAAATTACAACAGAAGCGGATGGGGAACAGCACTGAACAGAATAAAGATATTACAATATGGAAATGAGGAAGAGTAATGAATTTTTGATTTATGGGGGGTGTTCATAATGATCCTCCGGGATCAATGTGTAGTATGGGCCCAGTTCTCTCTCAGTTCCACTTTTACTCTCTGTATTTTAAACACAAGTGTTGGGTGTTAGTGCAGCAACAGATACTGACTTGTGCCTGAAAATTATTTTGCTCTCTGCTATAATTTTTTTCAGTCAGTGTACTTATTGCAAGTGTTTCTGTGCAAGTTAACCTTCCATGTTGTATATCACTCAAAGTTATCAACACACTTGTAAGATGCCTACTGCTCATTTCCAACAGTCTCACAGACAATTTAGTGATTTGCTTAACTTTTTGCAGAATGAACTTAAAGGCACATTATGTAAATGTTTATTTGGAAAATAAATATTGATATTTGTGCATATTTGACCTTTCAGTGGATGGAATGTTTGTATAACCATGGAGACTGTTCCATCAGCATATACTGTAAAACCTACCAGAAGCATTTTATCCTAGAGCATCTTAGAGGCCACCGTGATATGTAGGCTAAAAGCACCATGCTAACCACGGCATACATTGAAAGGTTAAACATAAACTTTTACTGGAAGAAAAGCTACATAATGCATCCTTTAAACACAAGATAGACTGTTAAAGGCCTAATAGTATTCACAAATATTGCATTTACATAAATATATTTACAAAGACTATGAAATGAAACATGTTCAATTGTAGAACTACATATTTTTGCTGAAAAATCTAAACTAGTGCTCAATACAGTATGTGTGTCTAAGATAAGATAAGATAAGCCTTTATTGATCTCACAATGGAGACTTTACTTGTGTGGTTGGATTAAAGTCTATAACAGATATGTTAGCTTTTGTTCACCAAAGTAAGCAATTTTAAGGTTATAGCTAGAGGTCTCTTCCCATAATTGGGAATTACAATTGGTATATGGGGAATGTTTTGAAACACATTGTGTTGTCAAAATGCACTCACGTTTATAAAGGAGATACATATCGGGTTAAGTATTCTCTATGCAAATTGGCACAGATATGGTTCCTGGAGGATGCAGCTTGGATACAGCCCCTGTCTGGGGCCTGCCAGTAACATCTCCTGACGTCACCATCCACACCCACAACATCTATGGGCAGCGAAACTGTCAGTTCTTTTTAGTTAGTCCAGTTGTTTTGATTTACCATTTTTGGTGCCGTAGTGTTTTATTGTCTGCTTCTGTTGTTGCGGCGGTTTTGTTGCTTCTTTGAAGGGCCCATACCTGATTTGTTTTGTAATTGTGGAATTAAATTTGTTTTATCCTTCATCCATCCATCCATCCATCCATTTTCTTCCGCTTTATCCGGGGCCGGGTCGCAGAGGCAGCAGTCTCAGCAGAGATGCCCAGACTTCCCGATCCACGCACACCTCCTCCAGCTGTTCTGGCGGGACCCCGAGGTGACACCAGGCCAGCAGACATAGTCCCACCAGCGTGTCCTGGGCCTTCCACGAGGCCTCCTCCCAATAGGACATGCCATGTTTTATCCTTCAGTATATTGTAAATGCAGACACTTGGGGAAAAATTACTTTGTGGACTGTGCATCTAATTATACTGAATGCATGGAGGAACACCAGAATTAAACTGATTTGATTTGGATCTGTTGTCGTATAGTTGCACTCACAGACAAACTCTCTTTTATGAGACCTTCTTGATATGAGGAGCATGCACCATGCGCTGTAGTTGTTAACATTACTATGACCGTATTAGTCTGTAAAAGTTGTGAAATGTGCATAAACTCATCCATGTGACGTCCCTAACAGGTAAAATACTATTGGTCGCTCCCTGTTTTATTGTTTGTAAACAAAAGTAGACCTTTAATGATGAATGTTTTAAAGTGGGTTGTACTGGCAATGCTTTATAGAGCATTTTAACGTATGTTGTTTGAATATATTAGGCATTATGCATATTTCATTTATACATTTTTGTTTTGTTTTGACATTCATGTTCAAGGACAAATAATACCAACACGATTCGTCCCCAATTCTCTCAATGGACAAACATGTTGACATTCTTCCTAAGTCCAGCCCCTTCCCCCGGTGAGTCCCGCCTCCGTGTCTCTGACCCAATCCATGCGAGTCCCGAAGTCGAGCCTTCATGAGCCTACCTACTCGTTTTTACTATACAAACCCCGCACAGATCATGTGACGGGATAAGCGAACGAGCAAAACTGAAGAGACACACGCTGGACAAGCGCGCGTGTACGTGTGTGTGTGTGTGTGTGTGAGAGAGAGAGAGAGAGAGAGAGAGAGAGAGAGAGAGAGAGAGAGAGAGAGAGAGAGAGAGAGAGAGGAGAGAGAGAGAGAGAGAGAGAGAGAGACCCCAAGGATAGAGATTGGATGAAGCGTAAAACCATCCGAAGACTGTTGTGGAGCTACACCAGCATTACGCACAATTACGCACCAAAAGCAACTTTCTCCTGGAGAGCCCTCGGTGAAGGGACGATTTCTTCATGCGTGTAGGTGAGTGCACGGTGTGAGCAGGATTATTTGAAACACGGGGGATTGTATTTTGTGAGAAGAGAGCCAAACATTATCAACTCATAAATACAAAATTCTACCGCAGTACTACGACGCTATTTAATTAATTGCATTATTCCGATGGTGATGAACGAAGTTCGATTCAAACATATGCTCTGCTTGATCATTGTTGTGGCAAATCAAAAAATTCTGAACAAAACCATGTGCGTTTCAATATTGTGATGTAGTGATAGTAAATGTATTTGGATGTGCGCTATAAAACACGCCTCGCTCGTAAAGCTCCCATAGTTGCATGGTTTGTGCAGAGCAGCGCGCGTAATGCTGTCAGTGCTCTCAGGGTTACTATCGGACAAACTCTTCAGCCCAGGCCAGGTGAGACTGGTTCGCCGACCTGCGCAAACTGTTTCTTTCTCGCGGCAATGTTTAGTGATTCACGTCCATTGAAGGGCAGCGGATGGTTCAGGTTTAGATGACACGCTTATATAACGCGATGGCAAAAATCTTTGGAAAGATCATACGATTAGGAACCCACTGCATGCTAGTTTTACAGAAGAGGGCGCACTATCATCAAACCTCGCTCTTACCGATTACGCACACAACGTTTAATGTGGTGGCGATAATAAAACGTGATTTAGTCCTCTGAAGTTATTTGCCATCATAAAATATCATTCAGCTCAATGAGCGATGTTCTGATTTACTTTCAATATAAAAATACCATAACATTAATGGAATCCAAATCTTGATTTTATTGTATTTTTATATATTTATGCGCGCAGCATCCCGCTTGTACCGTGAAAAGTCAAACCAAGTGTTGCTAATGAGCATGGTAGGGATGTGACCGTGAAACACGCCATTAAAACGAGCGCTTTGAAGTTGGAAGTTGAGCGAGAAATGGGAACTCCTGATACCACATGGACCTTTAGCAGCTGCACAGCCGCGTGCACAAATGCATGCACGCGCAAATGCACGCGCACAAAGCTTTCACATTCCCGCGTCACACGAGGTTGACTTTCTTTCTGAAGTGTCATCAGCTGCAGAGCTAAAGTAAGCAGCAGGTAGAGGACAAAATAGCTGCTAATTAGCGTGGCTTTGAACCGACTCACTGGTTTACGCTGTCAGAATATGCAGTTTGGTGGTTTATTTGGGAAGTTGAAAATACTTCTTTTCTGCTTGACTGACCCACAAAAAGTACATTGGTTTGAGAATAACTTGGCCTACAGTTCTAACATTGGTTACATTGTTACGCTGTACTGATTGCTTTCAGAAAACACACTAGGACTGCATTTTAAGCAAAACTAGAACTCTAAATAGAGCAACTGAGTCTATTAGTCTTTAGGCTATTCAAATGTCAAAGAACAACAGAAACCTTTGCTGAAAAGTTAGGCTATTCTCTCTGCATATTTAAAAAAATAAAAAACAGCATGAAGCAAAATTGATACACACTGAAGAGAAAAAAAAGCATTATGCCATGTTGTGTCACCTTATTTCTTATTACTTAACTGCTACACCTCTATAAGACCTACACTAGTACAAAGATCAAGTTCAAAGCGTTTTGCTATAAGAATAAGGAAGTTACTGTGTAGGTTTTATTTTTTTATTTTTTCCAAAGGAAAACATAAGTAGCAAGGATGGCATTATAGTTTTATTTAGAATGCGTACTACAGTCTTTATCATAATGCAATATCTGTTCTTTCAGGAAGAAGAGTTTATTCATCAACATTGAGGTCTTCTCATTTTGAGTAGAACAGTTCCAGAGCTGAGCAGAGCCCACACAGGAATGGTGGATCACCTGCCTCTTGGTGAGGAGACCTTCCTGTACTATACTGGCTCCCCGGGGGCGGACTACCCCTCCCCCTGCCATCACACAAGTGGTGCTGTGTCCCAGGGCATTATGGTAACGGACGCCTGTATCAGCCACAGCCAGCAGCCCTACCTGGGGTCACCCTGTCATCCTCCTCGGGGCTGTCCGAAGATGACCTCAGTGACTCGTCCAGTCCCCAGTCCTCTCAGTGCTCCAGTCCAGAGTCCCTGTCTCCATCCTCTCACTACACCTTTGGTTCCAGCTATGAAAGCAGGAGCAGCCGAAGCAGTGGTAGCTCATCAGCTGGGGAGAGCCAGGACAGCCTCCTTGACCTGCTCCTGTCCCAGTCCAACCTGAACAACTCAGCCCCGTATCATGGCAGCACCACCTCGTTGTCCTCTAGTGTCTCATCCCCTCCTTCTTCACTGTCCTCGTCACCCAATGCCCCCCAGTTACCCATGGGCCTGTCCTGGGATTTCAAAAAGGAGCAGAGTGTCATCCTCCAGCATCAAGCCAAAGAGGACAGTTATGAGTTCCCTGTCTTCCTGGATGAACTGCAGGACCCCGCAGCGCTACTCTTCCAGCCTACCTTAGAGGAGATCGAGGAGTTCCTGGAGGAGAACATGGTGGTGGCCATAGGCAGAGATGAAGAAGCAAGTGACGTCGAGATGTCCCCCATGTCCCAGGACACAGAGATGGACATATCAAGGACAGTTGCTGAAGAGTCCACATCACGACAGCAGACAGCAGATCAGACTGTACCCGTGGCTTATTCTGTTTCAACTACAATGTCTTCCTACACAGAGACCAAACCTACGCCAGCCAATTTGGATAAACTTTTCACAGTAGACACCGACGGGATCAAGCAGGAAGATGCTGGATCACAATCTGCCTTAAATGAAGATACCAGTGCTCCATCAAGTGTTCCTGTTATCCTGCAGATCCAACCCATCCAGATCAAACACGAGCCTACCACAAGTGCAATTTCTGATCCTAGCAACCAGCAATCCCACAATACTCAAACCACAAATGCTTCGTCTGATATCAAAATTGCCCAGCTTCTAGTCAACATCCAGGGGCAGACATTTGCCTTGGTGCCTCAGCTACTTCCAGCAGCGAGCATATCCAGCGCAAGCAAAACTGGCAGCAATGTTCCATCCAAATTTGTAAGGATCGCACCAGTACCTATCGCAGCCAAACCGTTAGGGCTTGGTGAAGCCGGTTTAGGTGCCAGTACGGTGGCGGGGGTCCTCAATGGAGCTCAGCGGTATCAGAAAAGTGCTGTAGCGGACCTGATAAAAATGCACAAGTGCTCTTTCCCGGGATGCAATAAGATGTACACGAAGAGCAGCCATCTGAAGGCGCATCTCAGGAGACATACAGGGGAAAAGCCATTCGCCTGCACCTGGCCTGGATGTGGATGGAGGTGAGCAAAAACTCAGCATGTCGAAAGGTCATGTGATTCATGAACTGGAGAATAATTTTAATAGAACAATACTGCAAGATGTACGTTGCGGATCAAATCCCAAACCATAGGTTCTTGTTTGGTGCGTATGCAAATGTGCATAACATAGTGACCAAATAAAGAAATGAGGCTACGAAGAAAGTCTGTGATATAGGATCCATAAAGCAAAAGCACTAGGCCCCTTGTAACTTAGGATTGTATTGTTGTCAAAAGTAAAGCATTAGGTATATGGTATATATTGTCAGTTATAATTCACTTGTATTTGATGTGTAATTCAAGTAGAGGAGTGTTTCCAAGCTTAGGACTAAACATAGACCGTCAACAACATAAATACCAAGCTTTAAATATACAAGTTTGAAACCGCATGACTTATCACCTGTTCTCAATTGGCATAATCAAAATAGAATTGTTAGACTAATGTCACAGGAAATGACACCGTACGTACAGTATGTCCCATTGATTGAGTTGTGAGCCAATTATCGGATCTTTTATGACAAATAAGATCCGATAAACCACACAGCTTGTTAATTGTTGAACTGTACCATGTGGCATGTATTGACGTTGGTGGATCGTGAAAGATTGTTCACTACTACCCAAGTGCAAGGCCATATTCACATAGCACAGTGGGGGGCACTTCTTAAACTTGTTGGTTGATGAGCCCATGAAGTTGAACATACTTCTGTTTACCTTTCTATATCCAGTATAGATGCCAAAACACACACACAATGTTAAGTTAAAGTTGTATTCTCTGCTCTGATTTCTGTTCTTTTATTTCTTTTGCGGATATTTGCTCTCTGCATTTGACTCATTTGTCAATGCCCGTGACGCATCATGGGGTTGAAGACAGATTCTGAGACAGATTTAGTGGTAGATAGTAGTAGTAGATTATTGTCAAAGTTTCAACTGCATAATCATTTGAATGTGTGAGTGGTTGATTTTAATGTAAACAACTTATGTGGTCTGATTTAATCACTGTATTTGGATTACAAGGTACATGCAGTTATCACAGATGCTAATGTGTAAATAGTGCTACCCACTTCTAGGGATTTAATTCATGGCATTATTGCTCAAACTGTGCCTTTGTGATATCCAATAAACAATTTGAATGATATACTGCATTCAAAACAAAGCTAACTTTATGACCAAATGCAATGTCCTATAGATTGTGAGTCACTATAGTGTAGTAATAAAAGTAGGAAATATTGCATCTACATTGCTGCCAGTTGTGAAGTCTATTTGAATGGGAGCTAATCTTCCTGTGCCTGCCACTATCTGTGTGTTTTTGTACTCTGGCAAAGTTGTAGATTAGATAGAGCCGCGTTTGAAGTCGGTTTCTTGCAGACTTTGTCCCCTGCTTGTTGTTTTACTTGTTTGCTCTCTGTCTGCTGTCACTCTACACAGACATCCATGAGGCCAGGAAACAAGGGTATAACCAAAATCAAGTTCAAAGTTTTGACTTCAGGGATACATTGCCCTGTCTGTCATTTAATCTTCAACCAGAGCTGACGTGCGTTTGCTGGAATTTTGTGTTAATTTTCTCTTGAAAGCAACTACTTACACACTTAGAAGAAGTCCTCACTAAAATGTACTCATCCTTGGTGTGTCTTATGCCTCTGTAAATTCACAACACAAGAAGTCATACAAGTGCCAGTAAATGTAGTAGTTGTTCCAAGTAGCCTCAGTAGTAGAAGTGTTAGTAAACATACTATTTGCAGACAGCAGTGTTAGCTGTAACATGTGCAGTTGCTATAGTATTGAGTCAAGGGTAGTAAGAATTGGAGAATAATCTATATCAGTTTTTCACATACATCTGTAGAGGTTTTTGTTAGGTGTAGCCTATATTTCCTGATTATGTAATAGTATAATAGTAAGTTCTTTAAAAATGTACTAGGAAGAATGTAATTGACCACCTGAATCCCAATTTCAACTCTGCTATCCAAAGTACAAATAGACTTTTACCCTGACGGTCAGTGGAGTCCTCCTTTGGACCTGTTGTTATTGCACACAACATCCTTTTACGCAGGATGTTCTTAGGATGGGCACATTTACAAAAAACTAAACAGCAGTGTTTTGCTTTATGGTGCTGATTACACTCATGGGCAGGATTAGGTGGAGGAGATGAAAGCATTTGTGTGAATGTGTGTGTTTGTGCCTCAGGTAAATCTTTGACATAAAGCACTGCGCAGCACAGTGGTGGGTTTCCTGTGCACACCACACACCTGCATGCATTTAAAGCTTTTCAATCTGACACTTTCCCCTCAACAATTATTATAATATCTGGGATTTCGTTCAAATCTTTCAAGTGCCGCAAGTTATTTAGCAGCGAGTTTTCCTGTCTTGGTGAGAGAAAAAAAGGGTAACTGCTTCAAACTAGCTGACGGAATGTGGATTCTTTGTAACTGAACTCATAATTTAGTAACACTTCCCACAGTTCACAAAGTTTCTGATACAGAGCGATGAATGAATAAGCCCGTCTAAAATGCAGCCTGCGTTTTATGGTTTTTATGACTTCCTTATGTTGCATCGTTGTTTTGTTATTGAGGCTGGCTGTAAACGTCATATTCGACTGCACATGTTTGCAAACAGCGATATACAAACGCACAAGTGAACATACTTTAGTCAGATGGGAACCAGTAATAAGACATAATGGCAAAGCTTGTCAACCAGTTGTAGTTGTAGTTTTAGTGATAGTACAGTTCACCATTATCTGCATTATCTAATCAAAGCTTTGCAATCTTGAGTGAAACCTCAAGAATTGTTATAAAATATTGCAGTTGGACAATTGGAAGCTGATTTCATATTGACAGTGTTCAGCAAAGATCAGATGAAATGTTATCGGGGTTATAGGGGTGCAAATATGTGCATCTCTGTTGTATAAAGCTTGTCCTCATGATTTGTCCGTGAACCTGGTTTACGATACATTGCATTGCATCATTTGCATGACGTGGAGCCATGCTAATGGGAAGAATCACCCGGCTCAAGGCTGAACCTATTGTACATGTTTTTCGTGGTAGGGGGAGACACGGGAAGAACATGCTAACTCCACACAGAAAGGCCCGGGCCGCCACCATAGACCAAGAGTTGATCTTGTTGTTGATTGTCTTTGCAATGGGGAACAAAGCAAACATTATTTACATGATAATATGGAATAAATCCATATTAGTACGTCTCATCTCTGAGTGACTTTGGTGCCTTTGATGTGTGTTTTTGAAGGCTTGCCCAGATTTGAGAGTTAGAGTTACAGGCACCTGGAGTCAGAGCATACATGCCTGTAATTCCCACAGAATGACACTGCCAAGGTCTCAGTATGACAGCAGCCATATATACATTTATACAGTTGGCCTTTCAGGCCTCTTCCCCCCAGCTCCCTCTGGCCCCCAAGTCCAGCCAGGAAATGGGGGTTAGCCACCTTTAGCCTGCCATCAGAGGCTTGTAGAGCCATGTGGAAACGACTGTAGAGATAAAGCAGTCCCCAGAAATACTATACTTGTAGGTATAGTATGTAGTTATTGTTAACTGCGTTGTATGTGAGTTCTACTTTTGTAAGGATATTGAATTTTACTAACAGTTTTGCTGTGAAAGTAGTAAACCTTAAAAAGCTTCTTATTGTGCTAAGGTTTTGTTAGGTTGAGACCGACCTTTCCCCTCTGCTTTTGACCCATCCTTTTTGATCAAGAAACAAATAAACAAACAAATACAAAAACAAACAAATACAAAGGATCAACTTGACTTCAGCATAGAATGTTCTTTGCCGCCTTCAGCCTCCAGTATTGAGTAGAACATAGCCACCACGCGTTGAGTCCTTCAGAGCACATCACAGCCGGTCAACATCTTTCAATGTTTGCCATGTATGTTTTTTATTTTCCTTTGCCCGTGCCGCAGCACACAGTGTATGTTCACACTGTGCTGAGGTGTACATGTAGTCCTCACGCTCCGACCGGCATGGACGCATATGTGCCGAGGCAGGGCACAGACCCAAACAGTTTGCTGTAAAAACAGACTGACGTGAGTGCACTGGACCTCTGTCATCAGCACTGGAGTGTTGTCCTTGTCAGCTGATATTCGCCTCCACAAAAAAACAGTTAGTGCGGAGTGACAGTGATGAGCCTCGCTGTGCCCCATGACTTATGGAAATAGTTTGTTGTTTGAATTGTTATGGCCTACATACTGCCCATGCATCCATTCACTGGTGGGCACGGCAATGTCACCCCATGGGGTAGTAGCAAGAGTTCAGTTATATTTATTTTGTTACATTGCGTCCACATAACAGAGTGCTGTGATACTTTATTTAGTCAAGAGGCAGTTACATACAAAACACACTATTTCTTTATATTCTGTTTGATGAAAAGTATTTTGTGTTTTGGAATTGTATTATTTATTGAAAGGAGCATTATTATTAGAGCCCGTAAATACGATTGGTATTTCTAAAAGTGACTGTGCAAATGTCAACTGTCACTCATACTTTGAGTTGGCCTGCGTTTAAGTGTGTAACTTGCATGGATAATCTCCTCAAACATTGGAAAATGCCCTAAAAGTGTGTTACTGCTTTGAAAAAGAAAAAATCCATCATGGCAAATTTCATACTTTCAAAATCAGCTTTGAAAGGAAAATATCATGAAACATGGAGGTTCTTTTAATCTTCCACACAGTGCATGGATGGTAGCCTGCAAATACTGTATCCCCATCCGCACTTCCAACAAAGACTATCTCTGTTTCATATCGGAGGAACACATCTGTGAGTAATCACTGCATCAGAGCAATAATGTGTTTTTCCTTTTAGAATTCAGCAGTGATAACATAAACAAGCAGTGGGGGAACTGGTCCCGTGCCAGTGTGTATGTTATTGTAGTTCTGCAGGTGTAGAGTCTGTTTTCACTGCTCTGTCACTGTGGCGCTCAGGGCCGAGGGACAGGCTGGAACAGAGTCTGGGCTGGTGTTTCCCATCGCGGCCGCACTATTATGTAGAGTATGTGCTGTGTGGTCGCTTTAGAGAATTAAATACTCTGTAATTGCCAGAGAGTGGCTACGCACTCACTCACACACACTCACGCGCGTCATAATGAACTCTGTAACCTCGCCAATCTTCAGAACTGCCTAACTTAAAGGGCAAGTAATATTATATGCTTAGCATTTTTAGTGTAGTAAGTAGTAAGCAGCTCAGTTGATTGAGCATTCGCCTTCTGAACCAAAGGATTGATCCCAGCTCTCGACAATGATGTTGTTGTGTCCT
Source organism: Neogobius melanostomus (assembly GCA_007210695.1). NCBI lineage: Eukaryota > Metazoa > Chordata > Actinopteri > Gobiiformes > Gobiidae > Neogobius > Neogobius melanostomus. Next base: position 3,074,531 of record VHKM01000037.1, read on the forward strand.
CGCCTTGCACATCATGTCTGTGAACACTGGTGTGTGAGTTCACTACAATGGGCTATGTAAATGTTGCCATGCCTCAGTGTCTTGCCCAATAAAACAAACAAACAAACAAACAAACAAACAAACAAACAAACAAACAAACAGCAATGATGAGATATTGAAAAAATAACTTTTTGGTTGGTGGACAATTTGGCAGTGCTGATGTGTGGTTAAAAAAGTTGAAAAGTAAGCTGTGCTGTTCAAGGAAAGGTTTAAGAATAAAAAATATTGGGAAATGAAGTGAGGCAGTCGTCACAGGCTGGATGTGATGTACAGAGCGAGTGCCGCATGCTTTAAAAAGAACAATCGGCTCTTTGCTGTGGCGTTGAGAGCGCTGTCAGTGCAGAGTGTTGGAGTTGGGCTGTGTCCCAGATGTCATTAGAATAGATGGGTTCTGTCAAGCCCTGGCTTGAAACTTTAGCGGTGTGAAGTGTGCTTATGAGATTAAAGACAAGCAGATGTATAGAGGGACAGGTTAGCTAGAAACCACCGTTTTGAGATTCACGCCTTTAGTCAATTTAGCCAGACATGTGGTGCGACATGTTTGTTCAATTAAGGAATGAGAAAGAACACACAAGTTCTTTGGCCTTTTTTTTTCTTACCTCATTTTTCTTAATGTTCAATATTTTAACACACACAGTTGTTTGAACAATTTCAGATATGTCTGACTATCCTGCATGTCTCTGTTCATGTGCAGGCCAATGTATGGTCTTTAAGTTGCCATACTTTATTATATTGCTCATTATTTAGCGCCCAATGGTGATTATGTTTCAAGGGGTCCATATAAGAGGCCCATTTAAGATTTCCTTTTCAATATTCTCAAGGGAACACTTAATTGTTGGCTTTAATTTAACATAATTTCTAGTATGTTTACACCAGTTATATTCAGAAATATTAGAAGACCATAAAAATAACCTGTCCGTTTTTGATTGGTGCAAATTGCAGGTGTAATTGAGCCGTTGTTGACTCATGGCGGAGTCTGCGCTGCTGTGGCTTGATCCTATCTTAAAATGTGAAAAGGCAAACAGCAGCCGCCGAAAATAGATGTCTGACTTAGTAACAGTTGTTGGACTACTGTAACCTTCCTGTTCCCTCCTACACCAAGTTTATCTGACGTCGGCCCAACAATAATACGGCTAATGCTTATCGTCACATACATCCAAGTGTTTGTTTTTGCTGTTCAGGGCTTCTCAGGTCTGCGGCTTGTCCCCTCTAAGCTCCACTGGTTATCTCTGTTTTATACTGGGCTATTAAAATGATGAATAGGCCGTTTGTGTAATCTCTGTCAAGAGTGGAGAAGCTTTGAAGAAGAAAAAAACAAAAGAAAAAAATCCAGTGAGTGACGTCTTTACACGGCTGAATTATCGCCTCAATGGCCTCAGTCCGCCGCCCGCTGCTGGGGATAGAGCGGAAATGGATGCGCTGTACATTAATCTGATTGGAAGGTGTTTTTATGTGCCGTGAACAGGCAACAGCGTTCAGCCGTGACGCTCCAAGCCCGGAGACGGGAGCAGAGGGAGATATATGGATAGATGGGCGCTCATGTGTTGCGCTAAATATGGCTCGCCTCTTAAACTTAACAGCAGCCGTGCAGGAAAGACTTGTGTCACTTCACACCTCTCACATTACTCTCGTACTGAGCACTTTTATTTGGCAACTCAACACGTGACTTCATTACTTACATGTACAGGCAAGTGCAACAAGTTTGAATGCAGATTAAGCTTGTGTTTAAAGGTGTCGTTAAAGGTTCAAAGTTTGTGTCTACCTGAAATGGCATCTTTCACAGAATAGTAGTGATACCCCAAGACCAAACTCCTGGAGTTTTCTGGAAGTGATTTGACATAACTTCGGGGCCATTAACCATAATCCTCCTCCTCTGGATGGAACATATGTCCCTTTTTGATACAAGCTATAATTTAAACATTATGTCATCACTGGTACCTGGTTTGAAACTACTAGACTAATTAAAGAATTAATTGTGAACTCAACAACTTAATGAATATTGTTTACTGGCAACATAGGGTTCAGTAAAAGCTCATGTTTCTGCTCAATATGGAGTTCTTCGAAAAGTGCTTCATGAGAGAAACAATTACTTTCCACTCTTCACAGCATGCCAAGTCATCTGTTTGAGTTCTCAACATGCCTAAATCAATCGACCAGTTCAGTGGCAATATTTGAAACTCTCTACTCTCCACAGCCATTTATATGCCAGTCTGATTCAATGAAGTCAAACTAACTAGCATGCAAATTTCATTTCAAATGCAGAAAGAGTTACATCCTCTCTGCCAACACTGAGCTGATGTGTTGTGTGCTGTTGCAGGTTCTCCCGTTCAGATGAGCTGTCGCGGCACCGGCGCTCGCACTCCGGAGTGAAACCGTACCAGTGCATCGTTTGTGAGAAGAAGTTCGCTCGCAGCGACCACCTGTCCAAACACCTCAAAGTGCACCGCTTTCCACGAAGCAGCAGGACAGGCCGCTCCGCCAACTGACCCCCACCGACCCTGTGCAGAACCCCACCCCGCCAGAGCCCTCTCTCGCTCAGGACAGACACATAGACAGCGGGATGGACAGGGTGCTGTGAGGAACTGCAGGGGGCTCAGGGGCTGTGCGTGCGTGAGTGACTGTGTGTGAACAGCATGAGTGAGAAGAAGGGTGGGTGAGTCCTAACACCCTTTAAAACGTATGGTGCGGGACTGGAGCTCATGTGTTAGCTGTGTTTATGCTCAAATATGTGCGCGTGACGTACATTCTGGTACTGTGATAATTTATTAGGTGACGAGGAAAGGACTATGAAAATACGCCTGATTGAAAACAGAAAACTGTTACTTGACATAACACCTTTACAGGTGGAATAAGCTTCTTGTATATTACAACTGTATTTGTCTTGTTGAAATCCTTTTGCTAATCTAATTTGAAGATAAAGGAGCTATTGAGTGTATTTTTACACTTCTAATGTTTTGCCATTTAAAAGCCTTATATCAGTACAGCATCTCTGAAGGATGTGCTCTGAACACTATGTGAGCAGAATTATGACTGTGTAAATGTACATATATCTCTGAGAATGTATGCCAACAAAAGGGAAATCAGTGTTTATGACAGAATTTCACGTCAATGCATAAATATCTCTCTATATATTAACTGGAATCATTTACCTAAAGCATATCATGACTTCAACCAATGTTCAGCCAATGTAGCAGTATTATCATGATGATATCTTTTAAGACAATCATGCACAGTTTCAGGTCACACTAATTGTTCGAAGAAATCTAAACTAATATACCGGTACCTAAATATAGTATGAAATATCAAAAATATGGTCATTGCAATGCACATACTTAGTTGAGATGAACATTCCTTAAGTTTGAAGAGTCTGTTGTTGTCAAGTGTCTAAATTGAACTGGAGCCACCAGTGATGCCTCTCACTGTTCCTGATGTTCTGCCCATCAGGAACATTTGACTTTCCTCTGCATTTGTTCAGATAATGACAAACCAAGCCCTGCTTCAAAACATGTGGTGCTCTGTGAGAAGAGACATTTCGTGTTATGTAATCCTTTTATATTCTTTATTGAGGCTATGCTGCTGCCAACAATGAAGTGTCGAGAATTACATGGTTGACAACTGGATGCACCTGTTTATTGATTTGTGGATAACTTTGTATCGTTAAAACATGAACGATAACATTTATGATTAACATCAATCAGTCTTGCTAAGCAAAAACTGTGGTCACTATCCAATGTTGTAATTCATATACAGGGATAACATATACAGGGTGACATAGCAGCACACTGCCATGTTGATGTTGGTTGAACTTGAATGAACTTCTATTCCAGTTCAAAGTCCATTGGCTTGCTCAAACGCGAGTGTCAACACGGTTGTGTAACATTATCTTGCAAAGAAAGCACTTCTGTGTAAAATGAATAGAATTGTGATACAAAAGCCATGCACGATTTCAAAATAAATTTCTGATAATATGACGGATGGAAAAAGGAAATTAACTTTCAGATACTGCCTCTCAGTAACATACAACAATTCACCAAAGATTCAAAACACAATATCCTGAATAGACTGAATCCATGTTTATAAGGCATTTGAGGGAAAACAAACAATGTATTAGGATGTTATTATAAGGCCCTTTGCTGTTTGTTTAGGCACCAGTGACTGGCTTTAAACGTGTCTTCCTTGTATTGCGATGCTGCAGCTCACTTGAACCAAATGAGGGATTCACTCTTCTGTGCCAAAAACACCCTTATTGTTCAGTATTGTCCCAGTGATGTGATGTATGGTCTTAAATGTGTAAGGACAAAGCCATGATGATGTAAGCACCTGAGAGTAACCTGTATGGAGGAAGTGCTTTCCATGCACCCAGAAGAAATGTGGCCTGTTCTAAGTGGGGCCTGTGAATGTATGTAAATACTGTATATGCGTCCAAGAGGAGACATGAACTATTCTTTTAGTGATTTCTGTGATTGCAAAAGATTTTTAAGACTGTGTAAAGAAAATGTAAATAACATGATATTCGTATATAGTATATAAATATGCAAAAGTGTTTACACAACATGATTAAAAGCATTTGGGAATTTTTCCAACTACTATCGGTTTTTGGGCACCCTAACTCATATGGTCATGTTCAAATGAGCCATGACATGTGCCTTTTAATTGTGCTTTGTAAACACTCAAGATAAATGTTCCAAATTATATATTTTTGCTTTTGTTCTACATAAATCCATTTACAAATAAAAGTTTAAAAGAAAATATGAATTCATCAGTGTTTGTATGCAACCTCCACCTGATCTCCTCCACAAATCATGTTGGTGAACATAAAAACACATCACACAAATAAATCGAAATCAATAGCGGCTAAAGTCGTGACAGCTTTTCCCAGAGTGAATGGGGAATTTGAAGACAAAGGAGAGTTATGCTAACCAGCGACTTCCTGTTTACCAAACAGGGCTCATCTTAGAGTGTTAATGGGAAAACCCAGACTTGGAAGTGGATAAAGCTTTTTATACCTGTTTTATGAGCCCCCTCTTCCTGGAAAAAAGCACACAAAGTAGCTCAACATTGACACGTGATAAAAATGACCTATGGGGAGATACTTCAACAAGACATGACATACTGTGAAGGGTAGGTGGGTAGGTGGGTAGGTGGGTAGACAGATAACATTTGGCAAATTATTGAAACTGTGACTCACAATGCTAATCAATGCTAATGCAGGACTATTGCACTGCATGCAAGCTTTCATCATTATTTGCCAGGAAACCCTTCCCTAGGTCATCTTAATCAGTGCTGGCATGCTAATAAATGGTAGCGATTTAAAAAAAAATGCTAATCATAAAGTTAACCTGATGAAATGCTTTCTGAATAGTCTAATGCAGAAGGCTTGTGCAGACAAAATGTACACTGTACGTACTGCTGAGCATCTGCCAGCTGGTGAGTGGGCCAAGACTCTGACAACATTCATGAGAAAGTCTTTTGCCGCACACTTCAAGGACAATCTTCCTCACGCTGCAGTCATTACCGTTGTAGTGAATAGCCGACAGTTGTGCTCATTAATTTCCTTGTGACCGACACGTGTGAATTTATGAGCTCTGTGCAGAACAAAGTATTAGACACATCCATAGCACGATGGAACATTATTATGGACAATGTTCGTAACCACTTTATCCATCCAAGATAAAGCCCATAAGTAACACATACTGCATATGATGTCAACTGGTTGTATAAGTGGAAGCTGAATAATAATTTTCATTATAATATTATCAAAGCTACTCCAACTGTGATGGCCTGCACTTTAAAACTAGTAAGTCATAAAACACTAAATGACAACTATCCTGACATCATGTTTTCACGAGCCACTGAGGACTGCTCAGAACTCTCCAGACTGTTTGAATACCAGTAAGTATGAGCATGTTTACCTTTTCTTTTCGTGTGTGTTTGTCTATTAGAATCCAATGGAAGATTTTCAGAGAGCAGCAGTTGTCCATAACAAAGCATAAGGTCTGAACCTCTGAAAACGTGCGGAATGTCAGCAGCATACAGTGTATACCACATGACAAATGATCTTCGAACGCACAATTCCACTGATCATATTATGTACAAAACAGAACAGCCAATGAGGAGCCAATGTTTTGTTGTTAGCTACTTACTTGCTGAGTTATTTTGCTCGAGCAGCTAACATAAAAAGCGAAGTGTCTGTTAGCATGTGTTGTGGAATATGGTACCGGCTGATTTACGAGTCAGGCTACTCTCAGAGGCATTCCGGAATCCAGCAGCCGGGTTTAATTCCACACATCTGGATATAAACTGCTCTTCTCAGGTTTAGCACACACTTCTTTACTGTTGATGTCTGTGGGTTTCCCCCAAAAAGGAAAGAAAACAAAGATTGCATACATTAGCCTACATGTATAATGAAGGATAATAGCTCGGAAAATGTCAAGAAGGGTCTGTGCAAAGCAGTAACAAGAGAATCAATTTCACAGAAGGTAGCACCAGTAATCTTATTTCTGGTTTGAGATTAGATTAAGATTGATGCTCAAAGAAAAAAAAAGTTGTTTGGGGTTATGATGGACTGTATGTTCAGAAGTGACATATTCCTACTTCTTGGGCCGTTCCCCTCATGTTGGTGTTCCACTCTTGTTACTTTCCTTTGAAGGATTAGCAGTGTCTCACAATACAGCACACTGTAAATAAAAGGTAAATACAGGTTGATATATTTGATATATAGACCGGAATCGTTCAAAACCTTTGGAGCTTTAATCCAAAATGCTAGGAATGTATTAAACAAAAGAAATTAATTGTGGATCAACATTAAATTCTCATTCCTTTTAATAACTCAATAAAATATGATTTGCACAAAAGAACACAAGTAAACAGTTCTTGGAAAGTTCTCGCTGGATCATAGCTTTCCAATATCAGTACAATAAAATGCATGGGGTATGTTTTTTGAAAACCTTCCAGAGAGTAGGTGACTGTGGAACAGCTGTGTGCACTCTTCCCACTGAGCGCAAATGTGTTTGAAGGAGCTGCAGAAGTGGACGCATGTCAGCACAATACGAAGGTCAGGACAGCAGACTACAGCGGGATCAGATGAGGGCTGTTATGTAAGAGAGGACAGCTCTTTGCCAAAATACAGCAGCTTACACAAACATGGCAGTGCAGTTTTGCATGGTATATATAGTAGGTAATTGCTAATAAAAGAAAATGACATAGTGTGCAATGTTACAAGTTAGTCATGTTTAATAGAGACGTCCTACTGTCAGCTAAAGTGTAGCAGAGTCTTGTTACATTTACTGACTTTGGTTTCCATTGCACCTCACACATTTATAACAGTAGATGTTCTCTTATGGTCTTTTTAAAAAAATACAGAGCATTATTTATTTTCAAAATAATGTTGAAACAGGAGAAGGTGGCACAGCGGTTAGCACTCATAGCAAGAAGCTTAAGGGTTCGATCCTCAGGCCAGGTGGGGCCTTTCTCCCCATGCCTGCAAAGGTTTTCTACGGTGCTCTGGTTTCACGTACCCCTAAACACATTTACAATAGGCCAGGATTAATAGAAGCGGGTTTGTAAGTGCGAGCACGGGGCAACAGATGAAAATTAGCCCATGGCTACAATATGTGTTCACATGAATGAGTCTCGGGCTATCATGGACATTCACTGTTCTGACAAAATAAACTGATGTTTGTGTCACACCAGAGTCAGTGGTAAATTATGCAGAACTTTAAGAAAAGCTCAATCTTATTTTTGTAGTAGTCGACAATGTGCAATGAGAGATGGCTGATCCCAGTGTGAACATGCTCCAGATCTCAAGCTGTGCTCATAGTCAGGTTACCAAGGCTAGAGGATAGGACTATGTGCCTGTGTATAAAAGTTGTTTTATATCCCACTGATTCATTCGCTTACATTCAACAATATGCCTGTTTAATGCAGCCTGGTCAGTCAACTATTTTACTGATCTAAAGTACATAGAGTCCAGAACCTTATGGCTTTGATGGTACCATCTGAAAAGTCTATGGTTTAAATGACTGAGGACTCCGGACACTTCTGCTTTGAAAGGGAAAGTAGGACAATTTGAACACCTTTCTTGTCATCCCCTGACCATCTATCCATGGTCCATCTTATGAATATTGAAATAGTTGTTAAGAGGGTGGGGGTGTGTACACCATGCTATATTCCAATTGAACAAACATGATTGATTTGGGATTGTTTCTGAATCCAAGTGACTTTCATATGGGTTGAAGAGAATTCATGGAAGTCTAGATCCAGCGGAGTGCATTTCTCAGAAAATCTTATGAGTGCACACCACATGTTGACTGGGAAATATATCCCTTTTTATTTTGTGCACATTGTGCTTATGATTGTCTTTTTGTGAAGCTTATCGTCAACCCTTGTGTGACTTTTGGGAAAGTCCATTTTCTTTTATGCACCTTTTGAAGAAGCCACTGACTAACAGGAGCACCAAGTGAGCAAATATATATATATATATAATATATATATATATATATATATATATATATATATATATACATGTATATATATATATGTAGGCTAAGAATGAGCGAGACATCAACTCACTGATCCATACCACCCGGATATACAGACATTGGGATGTCATTCGGACTAGAATGACATCTAGTCATTCTAGTCCGGACGGTGACTAAGAGAGGGAAGGTAGTCCACACAGAAGGGGTCTCACTCCCAGAAGGAACAATAGCAGACATTGAGGACAGTTACAAGTACCTCGGAATACCACAAGCAAATGGCAACCTCGAAGAGGTGACAAGGAAAGTGGCTACGGCCAAATACCTCCAACGAGTAAGCCAGGTCCTAAGAAGCCGCTCAATGGCAAGAACAAATCCCGGGCAATAAACAGCTACGCCCTGCCAGTAATCAGATACCCTGCAGGAATAATAAGCTGGCCAAAGGATGAGATACAGACCACAGATGTTAAGACACGAAAGCTCCTAACCATGCATGGAGGGTTCCACCCCAAATCCAGCACCCTGAGACTGTACACTAGTCATCTCCAACAGATGACTTGCTCAGTGAATGTCTCAGACAATGGGGAACAGAAGATGAGGCGCTGGAGGTCCCGTCATGGGAGGAAAAGCCCCTACCACCGAAACATAACTGAAGTGGCGGATATCAAGAAATCCTACCAATGGCTAGACAGAGCTGGCCTGAAGGACAGCACAGAGGCTCATCATGGCTGCACAGGAGCAGGCCTTGAGCACCAGAGCAATAGAGGCCCAGATCTATCAGACCAGACAAGACCCCAGGTGTAGACTGTGCAAAGAGGCCAATGAGACAATCCAGCACATAACTGCAGGGTGTAAGATGCTGGCAGGGAAGCTTACATGGAGCGCCATAACCAAGTGGCTGGCATAGTGTACAGGAACATCTGTGCAGAGTATGGGCTGGAAACCCCAAGGTCAAAGTGGGAAACACCTCCAAAGGTGGTAGAGAATGACCGAGCCAAGATCCTGTGGGACTTCCAGATACAGACGGACAGAATGGTAATGGTGAACCAACCGGACATTGTGGTGGAGGACAAAGAGCAGAGGAAAGCCATGGTGGTTGACATAGCAATACCAAGCGACTTCAACATCAGGAAAAAGGAACACGAGAAACTAGAGAAATACTAGGGGCTCAGAGAAGAGCTAGAGAAGTCCTGGAGAGTGAAGGCATCAGTGGTGCCCGTGGTCATTGGGGCACTCGGGGCAGTGACCCCCAAACTGGAGGAGTGGCTACAGCAGATCCCAGGAAGTATATCAGACATCTCGGTCCAGAAAAGTACAGTTCTTAGGAACTGCAAATATACTGCGCAGAGCCCTCAAGCTCCCAGGTTTGAGGAACCGAGCTTGGAGGAAAAAGAGACCGCCCGTGGAGGGTGCGGAAGAGTTTTTAAGAAATGTTTTGGTTACTTTTTACAAAGGGAAGGGAATCTTATTTGTATAGCGCTTTATACACTCACCTAAAGGATTATTAGGAACACCTGTTCAATTTCACATTAATGCAATTATCTAAACAACCAATCACATGGCAGTTGCTTCAATGCATTTAGGGGTGTGGTCCTGGTCAAGACAATCTCCTGAACTCCAAACTGAATGTCAGAATGGGAAAGAAAGGTGATTTAAGCAATTTTGAGCGTGGCATGGTTGTTGGTGCCAGACGGGCCGGTCTGAGTATTTCACAATCTGCTCAGTTACTGGGATTTTCACGCACAACCATTTCTAGGGTTTACAAAGAATGGTGTGAAAAGGGAAAAACATCCAGTATGCGGCAGTCCTGTGGGCGAAAATGCCTTGTTGATGCTAGAGGTCAGAGGAGAATGGGCCGACTGATTCAAGCTGATAGAAGAGCAACTTTGACTGAAATAACCACTCGTTACAACCGAGGTATGGAGCAAAGCATTTGTGAAGCCACAACAAGCACAACCTTGAGGCGGATGGGCTACAACAGCAGAAGACCCCAACGGGTACCACTCATCTCCACTACAAATAGGAAAAAGAGGCTACAATTTGCACGAGCTCACCAAACTTGGACAGTTGAAGACTGGAAAAATGTCGCCTGGTCTGATGAGTCTCGATTTCTGTTGAGACATTCAGATGGTAGAGTCAGAATTTGGCGTAAACAGAATGAGAACATGGATCCATCATGCCTTGTTACCACTGTGCAGGCTGGTGGTGGTGGTGTAATGGTGTGGGGGATGTTTTCTTGGCACACTTTAGGCCCCTTAGTGCCAATTGGGCATCGTTTAAATGCCACGGACTACCTGAGCATTGTTTCTGACCATGTCCATCCCTTTATGACCACCATGTACCCATCCTCTGATGGCTACTTCCAGCAGGATAATGCACCATGTCACAAAGCTCGAATCATTTCAAATTGGTTTCTTGAACATGACAATGAGTTCACTGTACTACAATGGCCCCCACAGTCACCAGATCTCAACCCAATAGAGCATCTTTGGGATGTGATGGAACGGGAGCTTCGTGCCCTGGATGTGCATCCCACAAATCTCCATCAACTGCAAGATGCTATCCTATCAATATGGGCCAACATTTCTAAAGAATGCTTTCAGCACCTTGTTGAATCAATGCCACGTAGAATTAAGGCAGTTCTGAAGGCGAAAGGGGGTCAAACACAGTATTAGTATGGTGTTCCTAATAATCCTTTAGGTGAGTGTATATGACACTAGTCACACCCAAAGCGCTTCACACATGAAATGGAGTCAGCATCAGCACCATCAGCATTCACTCAATGCTGATGGTGGTAAGCTACATTTGTAGCCACAGTTTCCCCTGGGGTAGACTGACAGAAGCGAGGCTACACACATCTGCGCCAACGGTCCCTCCAACCACCACCAACCACTCACACCTAGGCATTGGGTGAAGTGTCTTGCCCAAGGACACAACGACAATCTGCATCTGCAGGAGCCGGGATTCGAACCCCTGACCTTCCGATCATGAGACGACCCGGTCTACCATCTGCGCCACCGTCAGAAGTTTACATACACTAAGATTACTATAGCTTAAAAACAATTTGGGAAAGCCTTCCAAGTCCTTGGAAGCTCAAGTCTGGTTCATTCTTTGGTGCAAATTCAAGACACTTGAAGGTGCCAGGTTCATTGGTTAAAACAATGATGGAAATAACCAGCCATCATACAGATCAGAAAGAAGGTGGGTTCTGTGTCCCAGAGATGAGTGTGCTGTGGTCTGAAATGTGAATATCAAGCCAAGAACAAATGCAAAAGACCTGGTGAAGATGCTGGCTGAAAGAGTTTATCATTATCCACAGTGAAACAAGTACTGTACCGACATGGGCTGAGAGGGTACTCTGCCAGGAAGAAGCCCTTACCCCAAAAGAAACAAGAAAAAGCCAGTTTGGAGTTTGCAAATAAAAACGGCATAAAGACTTTAATTTTTGGAAACATATCCTGTGGTCTGACAAAAAAAAAGAAAAAAGGGGCCATAATGACCATCATCGTGTTTGGAGGAAAAAGGTGGAATCTTGCAATCCTGACAACACCATTCCAACTGTGAAATACAGGGTGGCAGCATCATGATGTGGAGTTGTTTTGCTGTAGGAGGGACTGGTGCACTTCACAAAACAGATGACATCATGAAGAAAGAACACTATGTCGACTTATCGGAGCAACAGCCAGGAAGTTAAAGCTTGCGAGCAGATGGGTCTTCCAAATGGACAATTCCCAAAGCTTATGGCCAATACTGGTTACAAAGTGACTTAAGGATAACAAAGGCAATGTTTTGAAGTGACCATCACAAAGTCCTGATCTCAGTCCAGTTGAAAATGTATGGGCAGAGCTGAAAAGGCATGTCCACGCAAGGTGGTCTACAAATTTGGCTCAGTTTCACCAGTTCTGTTTGGAGGGATGGACTATTGTGAGAAGCTTAGCATGAATACTCTCAACACTTGCATGTACCCAAGGATCAGCACATAATGTTTCTCTGTACCTCTGGCTCATACTGGTAAAAAAAAACAAAAAAAACACTGTTATAATATTGTACTCAAGCGTCCTGCCAAACTGCATGGCAAATACATTTCTTGAAACCATTACCATAAAATTGCCACTTAATTCACCCACTGCGATTTGGAAAATACACCATAAATAAAAGCTAATGCATGGGGCACATGCTACTGGTGTAAAGCCAGGAGCAGAAAACAAGCTGACCAGTTAAGAACATTCACACAGACTCTCCATCAACAATAGCAGAGGGAGCAGCCAATTAGTAGCTGAATTTAAGACAGCACCAGTGAGGCAATTTCACACACAGTAAATAAGGTTTACATAATTCCCACTGGACAGTAGCACTCTGATTGGAAATCACGTACCAGTCACTAGGGTAGAAGCCTCAGAGTTTGTAACATCAACGTTGCAACTGGAACTTTCACATTCATGGGAACACAAAATGAAATAAGTAGCCTAGATAACAAAAGGGTAGTAAAGTTAGTCCTCTGCTGCTACGAACAAGATGTTTGCTTATAACTATACAAATTGCCTCTTATTAAACCACAAATCCCGGTACGGATTTTGAGCTGCAATTTCATACCACATACATGCCAAAAGGAATTAAAGTGAGGTTGTGTGCATGGTAATTGATATGATTCTCCTTTCGCTCGAATGCTGTAGGGCTCACAACCTGACAGCACATGTACAGCGGTCGAATCAAAGTTTTCTGTAAACTGCTGAGAAAAAATACTGTATTGTTGCGAGCAAACTATAACTTTTGAGTTAAAGTTTGAGAAGTGCTTCATCGGTTTTTGCTATTTCTCGCGTCGTTTCTGCGGTGATTTGTAAGTCTTCATATTTGTTTTGATACAGATTTGGTACAGACCTTTCTCTGACTGGTTAATTTTCCTATCAATTCTGCGCAGTGTCGCTCGGGCAGTGTTTAGAATAGAAAAGGAGTGTCATGGCCAGGCTAATGTATACGATTTGTAGTCTCTGAGCCACAGTCGACCACAAATATTAACCCAAGCCAAGTGCTACAGCTTAATCTCCACAGTGTCACCGGAGCTTTTAACACGTCAAATAACTTAACGTGTGGCTGTATAAATGCGTTTGGCGTCCTACGACCATTCCTCAAAACCTGGGCTTACCATCAATGCAGTGCCACTCTGCTCACAGTCTATCAAACAAAAAGGGATTGTAGTTTTATGACCGGCCTCGATGGAGAAAACACGGACATAGTTTTGATAGATGGAAGGGTGCCTGAGGTCAGAGAGTTTGAGAAGCCACACAGCCGGCAGCGCTTTCGAGGCTTTTGGATACCATTTAATAAAACAGCCACAAAAATGTTCCATTTGAGCTTTATCGTAATTGTAGCAGGTATCCAATGAAAATGTTTGTCTGCAGGGGTCGGGAATAAACCGCACAGCATTGTTCCTGGAAGCTCCAAATGCCTCTGGAGAGACAAAAAACAATCTAATAAACACGGACTTCTTCACTCTAATTTGAAACATTATAGTGTGTTTTCCAATGCTGGCTCTGGCCTTAAATAAAAATTAAAAAAAAGAATTGCAAAACAGTAATCAAAAGAACAAACAATATAAAATGTGTTCTGCATTGAGCTTTTTTGGCTGAATGTGGGAGGAAGCTGCAGACCCACATGTGAGACTTTTATTTTAGTTAAGTCTTGAACACGAAACAGCATTGATTTACTAAAGATAATTAATCAAAATGCAAATGACAGGTTTGAATGCTTTTGAAAATATGACTTATTTAGATGGATAACATCTGTTATAAGTAATTATCATTTTATTTCAGTGAAGCAGCAATTTAATTAAGACATTTTTATTAGATTTTTTAAGCTACTGACATAGAAAGAGGTAAGCAGTTTGACTCATTGACATAGATACAGACGGCATCGCCCATATTATAGTCATGTTTGAAGCAGTTGAGGGGGAAACAAAGAGGATAAAACCTAAACTTTGTATTTACTAATTACTCCAAAACTACTTTAAAGCAGTACTAAGTAACTCTTGCCCCTAGAGGCCATAAGCGCAACTGCAGGTGTCTTAGCAAGTTACGATTTTTTAACTTATTAAATGTCTTGGAGAGTAAATACTACGCTGACGGAAAAGGTGAAGGGAGAGAAGGGTGTTGTACATCCAGTTATACAATGGAAATATTTTTTTTCACTCAAACTTGGCTGTAAATACTGTTTAAAGTGGCGCTATCCCGCAGTTAGCTTTGCCCGTTAGCCTGTTAGCTTCTTCTCCATGATTCTATTAGTGTGTATTGGTTGCTCCGCCCCGGTGGCAGTCAAGTTGCAAGCATGGTTTTCTGGCCAGAGACACCAGAGGGAGATGAAAGACCCCCCAATCATCCCATTAACACATGTATTACCCCCAGAGGGACTACGAAAAGTATTTATTAAGGTAAACACATTACTTGTACTGCTTTAACAAATGCTGAATTGAGAATATAGTTTCCTACCCAAAAAAGATACAAAGACATGGAGAGGAGCAAAATAGTTCAACAGCCCATAAATACAAAAATGATGGAGAATGCTAACATGATGCTTCATGTTAGCATCATGCTACATGCTAACGCTAGCTATGACTGCCATTTTTTTGCTCCTCCTGAACAATCTGCTGTGAAAAAACATCCATATGGGTCAGATTTAGACTTGACTTTATTTGTGTGTGATGAATACGTTCATATTCCGGCAGACAACTGCTAAATAGAGTGAAAAATTGTTGTTCCCCCGAGTATGATGCGTTGCGGTCTGTATCTATAACATGGTCGGCACGGCAACAGTTTAAAATTGCCTCAATCTATGTCACTTCCTGTCGGTGTCCAATAAGGAAGTGAAACTATAAACATCACAAAAAGTGTGAAACTAAAGAAATTGGGGTAAAATTGTATAATTGTGTTAACTATGTTTTAGCAAAATTAAAGTTAAGAATTTGCATATTCTCACTGTGATGCTTTATTGTGGGTTCAGCCTTGTCAGACTGTCCTTACAGAATGTACTGGCGTGTCTATTATGCAATTTGCAAATGAAAGCATCCGAGACTAAATAGACTGAGGCCCATATAAGGAAAGGCCTTTGCCAGCGTCTAATAAGAAAAACAAGGTTGCTTTGTTCACTTAAACAACAGCTATACAGTGTGGATTATCGCGCTCATTAAATATATAGAAAAATCTGGAAAAAACCTTCTGATGTCATTCTAGTAGGAAGGACTTTGCTTAGCGTGTTTGAAGGGAAGGAGTTGTGAATGTTGCAGTAAATTATAGCTGTATAAAAATGTATTTGCCTTGGAAAGCCTCCTATTCCTCAAGCATCCGAAAACCCGTTCATAAAATTGTGCACCTCCACAATACTACTCAAACCCTGATGTCAAAACATATGATGTCGTAAATACATCTGTTGAATGAAGAAAGCATTGCTGGCACGGTGCTCTAGACAAGACTGAACGGCTCCTGGAGCTGAAAGGAAGTCAATGAAACCGTTGGTTCAAAGTCAAAGGAGTAAATCGCAGAGTGTTATGTGTGGAAACTGTCTGCCAAATGAAGTACTCAGATCCCTCGAGCAAAACGCCAAGGCCTGACCTCGGAGATCAGCTCGGACTAACTTTCTCTGGTTCTCCCCCTCGAGCTGCTGTACAGCCAATCAATAGCATGACACGAGAATGCTTAATGAAGCCTGACCACTACTAATCTGCTTCAATCGTAAGAAATTACAGGCCACAACTTCAGTTTTTGTTGTTTGATATTAGAGGTTTTTCTTTTTTTAAACAACCAAATTCTTCTCCTCATTGATGCCGACTGGTTCCGTTCAGAAACGTATCTCTGCTATTGATTCGAAGGGAATTTGATTGAGAACTGGCCGAGTGCACAAAAACAGATCGCCCGTTGAAGCTTTTTGCGCACATTGGACATTGCAGAAGTTTATTGAAACAATGCAACTTGGGATGATAAGTTATATGCAACGTGATGTCTTACTTGAATACTTGAATTCGCCGGACTTCCAGAATGTTTTGTACCCAACCCCTACAAAAATAAAGTTGTTTGTCGTCACCATATGTGCCGTGCATTTGTGTGACAACTCAGCACAAATCTGCTGCCAGCTTTGGAAATGAATTCAGCGCTCCAGACTTTATTGTTTTTGACATTCGTGTATTGTATTGCGGGTCCAGCTGCCAATATGAAGGAATGCTCTGGCTTATGTGACGTCAGCCGCTGGCACTCTCCCCAGCTGAAAACAAGCCAAAAGTCAGTCCCTGCATGCCTTCACATTCTGGACCCAATAGATGTTCAATAGCACCATCTGTAATCATTATCTATTTATGCTTTCGTTTTATATTCCAGTGTCCTCCTTCTATCTCTCCGCATAAACATATGGTTTGCATTTGAGGCCTTTACCAACAACTTACAACCAGGCCGAGTAGAAGGGAGGAATCAATCACAGGTCTGACTTTTCTGCTTTTCTCTTTCTCTGGCTGCCCGTTTGTTCTGCTTCATTAAAATCACCTCTGGCCGTCGTAGAGCCAGTGGATAGAGGGCCACTGGGGGCATGCACTCATGAGGTTAGGATTGAAGCATGACGGACGCACCCTGGTTAAAAAAAATTCAAAGAATTTCTTAGAGGAGTGACACTGCTATATTCGGGACATATAAATGCCAAACTGTGATAAAAGAAAATATTGAGACGGCAAAGTGGATACAAAAAAGTTACACTGTGTGCACTGATTCAAATTACTGCCCAAAGGTTGTGCTTGGGTATGAACTTTAAATGAAAAGGGAGTATAATAACAAAGGTTTGAGCATTGGTGTGTGAAAATAGTGCTGACACTAATGGTATTTCAGGATCAGTCCAGAATAACAAAATGTATTGAATGTATTCCAATTACTAAACAAGACCATACATGGAGTTTAGTAAACAAATGACTGTCAGAGTTTTTCACTTTTCTATCCGAATGCAGTCAAAAGAACCATAATCCAATAAACAGAGTAATGCTAAACTTGACGTTTCATACATCTTTTCTTGTTGCAGTCTTGAAGAAATCAGGAATTAAAATATAGCATGTTTTGATGCTTTTCTTATCTCAGTCATACTGCAATACATACAATATAGACAAACCACAAAGCCAGACATGTGAGCATTACATAATTCCTTGACTTACTGTGAAGCTTAAGTTTTGATATTAACGTTAAAACTGCATGTCTGAACTCGACGTGTACAGTTAAGTGCACATACAAAAGACAAAATAAGCTTCTCTAGATCTCATCATTTTTCACTGTCACTTAAATAATCTATGTATAGCTTTCGGATTTGTCTCAAAGAATTTCCTCTTTTTGTGCACATAAAACAATGTTACTTGTTAGTTTTGGTAAATATCACACAAGTGCCCACAAGTTAGAAGTTAAATATTTCAACTTTCTTCAGCTGAAAGCACTACCCGTATTGGTGGTGAAAACCAGTTTGGTGAAATAAAGAAAAAGAAAAAACAGTGGACTTTTATGTGTAATATCAAATGTAACAGGCCAAAGAAAATAAATCTTCTCTTGCATATTGTGGTCCATTTCCGGTGCAGAAACAAAGTGCAGATGCGTGCTGGTGACACATGTTTATTTCTCCCAAAGAAAGTTTGATGATAAGAATTAATTGCAATTGGAAACATCCATGTCACTTTTTAAATAGAGACTCATATTCAGCCAAGTTTTATGAATAAGCATATTTCCATGAAATAAAAGGACCATGTCAAAATCAGGCTTGATGTCCATGGTTCACTGTCAACATTATGGAAAGTGGAATAGCTATTCAGATCATTAAGCAATTAGCCCATGGTTATTATGCTTTTGTGCTTTTCTTTATGCCTGATTTCCTCTGCAGTGTCACACCTAAAAATAATATGTTTACTCAGAAGTCGAGGTCGTTCCTGCGTGATCCCTGGTGTATCATAACTGTCCTTTTCCCCTTGTATCTGCAAAGAAGACATCTGTCCTCAGTCTGATAAAAAAAAAACAAGTCCAACAATAAAGTTATTGGCAGCTACATTTTTGGCATTAGGTGAGGACTTAGAGAGCAAGAGAAGAGGAGATGCATGATGATATTGTTTCCTGGGAAGCAAACAAACATCATTGTTTTTGTGTTTAATGTGGTATTCACTTGTGGGGGTTTGTTTTTATGTTTTTGTTTTTTCCTGGATTACACTTATGTGATCCACATTTCTGCATAAACTGGGGCCCATTATGTAGCCTCCTGGCATCCTAAATGCATCCAGTCTTCTACAAAAGCCACAAGCTCAAAACATGTTCTGGTCCGATCCTAAATAGTCCGTGCCAAGTAAACTCAACATAATGGGTGTCTGTCAGCACAAAATGTCTGACTTCTACTTTGAGCATCTTTACATTGACTGGTATCATTAATAATCTATCTTTAGTCCTCCCATAGTGGTCCAAGTAGTGCCCAAGGAGGGTTCTATTTTTCCTACACCAAATATTTGGAGATATCATGGTCCATGATGGATTGAGGCTACAAGTGAAAGTAAGCAAAGGTCCCGAAACACACTGCTGTGCCTATACTTAAATTGTGCTCCTCCAAAACCAATCCATTAAACCATGTTGACAATGTCTGCTTTTGGTTTAGATACAATTATTTTTATCCCATAGCTTTTCCTACTAAAACTATGCTAATGTAGTACAAATCACCGCTAGATCCGACTCTTTATTAGGGGCGCATCTCACCTTCAGTCGACCTTTTCCGCCTCTGACGTCACGTAGCTTAGCCCGGAGACAGAGCTGCTGCGTTCGGCCACGTCTCGTGCCAAACACGCCGTTCAGTTGCACAAGGCCGCGCAACTGAACCACGCTTTCACCGTATGCGTCTTTGTACTGTATGTTGGCGTCTTCCTCGAGCTCACGCCTCTGCCGTGCGCGTGCTCTACCTGCCGTCCCCGTGGGCTGTGGCGTGGGGGTTTTCCTCGCCGTGCGTAATGCTGTGCAAAGCGGTTGTATTGAGAATGAGGAGTCACGTGCCGAGTTGGGGTGATTTGGGGGGGGGGCTCTGAGCCTGTCAGACATATTGGCTGCAGATTAGGGGCACGCCCCCAGAATTTCACGCATTCCTCATATTCCAGAGCACTTTAAATTTTGCGCATTTACGTTTTCGGCGAGACAGAGACGGATCTACGAATACGACAACGAAAAGACAGAAAGTAAAGCAATGCAAAGAGATAAGGCAAAAGAAAAGGGACCTTACAGGAACAAGCTCATACAAGCGCAAAACAGCGGTATTTGGAGAAGCTTGCGGACATTCAAAACATCAACACACGAGCTCCCTGCAGCGGAGACCTGGACCATTTACCTCTGTGCACATACGTGGACATAGTAAACTACTTTGTATTTGGTGTAAGTTACTACACGATGCAGGAGTTTAAAAGCGACAAGTCTTTGGAAAGATACATGGCTGGGTCCAGGACTTGGTTCTACAAGCCTCCCGCTGGTGAGAACAGCGTTATACTGGCAAAAGTAACTTTCTTCACATGCGTTTTAGTGTGTTGTCATTACATTGCATTTAGCGGACACTTCTTGACCAAAATGACAAAGTAATAAAGTGCGTGTTTCGTAAACACTACATTGTTACGAGATGTTCAATGTACACAAACGTTTCCAACATGTTTTGACAGGTCAGAGACTTGCGCTCCTTGATGCTGTGTCCATTTCTGTAACCTAAAAAACTGTAGCCCATTGTTCCTACGTTTTCCATGTCTATCGTGTGAGGTATTGGAGCAGTTTTAACGCAGCAGTGACTTCCAGGCGGTAAAACAGTGCGGAATAGCAAGAACCTCCGCTACTACCGCGTTAACAACACACGTAAACGATGTGTATTGCCGCCGGACTCGACCAGGGCTCGAGGGCTCAGGTGCACTGAGCGCGGTTCTCGCTGGTCTCACGAAATCACTCTTCCACAAACAAGGTAACAAGGCTACCGGCCATCGGTGTGGCCCTAATACACAACGGCTGCTCTAACACGCTGTTCCTAACCCTGGCCCTGAGCGCCGCATTGTGCAATAGGACTACTGTTGGGAACATTTTGTATTTTATTTTTATTCATTGTTTGAGTGGATGTTGATATGAATGAGTGTGAATGCGGTTGTGTGTGAGTTTAAAAGATTTTAAATTAGAAATTGAAATTAAAGTATCTCTTTTATAAAACTAAAGTAACTAAAGTAGCTAAATTGTGATTTAAGTAAAGCCTCGGCCACGACACTAACTTTAGCTTCAGCAATTATGAGATGAAAAGGTTATATTATATTCCAGATCTTGAAGGTAGATGGTGTGCAGATGGGGACTAGTTTATAACCGTATCTGAAGCATTAAATAGACTGCCTTTCTTTCATTGTGTGCTTGAAGAATTAGTGTGAGATCATGTATGACTTGAAAGACTTAAATAACTTAATAGACTTTAAGATATTGCTAAAGATTGTACCCAGCTTTCTTTAGTTTGACCATTTTTGTGATATTTATAGTTTCACTTCCTTATTGGACACTGACAGGAAGTGACAGAGAAAGAGGACAACAATTTTCAACTGTTGCTGTGCCAACCATGTTACAGCGGGAACCATGTTTACATACACTTCATAAAAAGACACATTTGCATTTTTTTCTCACTGTCTGGCATAAAACCTTTTTTTTAGGTCAATTAGAATTTTAAGAATTATTTCTGTTTGTCAAATTCCAGAAGAATGAGAGACTGATTTTTTTTTAAATGTTTTTGTTACTTTTTACAAAGTCAGAACACTTGCATACACTAAGATTACTAACCCTTTAAAGAGGGGGTATTATGCTTTTTTCAATCACATAGCACCAGTCTATAGCATACTACAATGATGACGTAACCTTCTGTTGGTCTGTATATGCAGTAAATTAAAATAACTGCCTTGAATAATATTGCTCTCTCAAAATGTCTGTACTGAACGTCTTGAAATAGGCCTCTGTCTCTTTAAGAAGCTTTCCGACACGCCCCCTTCAGCACACTGCTGTGGCATTTAAACAACAACACTGTGCGGGGAGGGGGCTCTGCTGAGCTGAGGAGCATTGGTTGGTGGCTTGGCTGGTGACAAAAGGTCCAGAGGCGTCTCCAGGAGGTGGGGGCGTTCCTAGGAGGACTGAGGCATCTAAGTTTTTACTGATTACTCGATTTTACATAATACCCCCCCTTTAAACAATTTGGGAAAGCCCAAATGACGATGTCATGACCTTGGAAGCTCAAGTCTGGTTCATTCTTTGGTGCAATTTCAAGACACTTAAAAGGTGCCAGGTTCATTGGTTGAAACAATGATGGAAATGACCAGTCATCATACAGATCAGAAAGAAGCCATGTTCTGTGTCCCAGAGATGAATGTGCTGTGGTTTTAAATGTGAATATCAAGCCAAGAACAAATGCAAAAGACCTGGTGAAGATGCTGAAACCGGTAAGAGTTTGTCATTATCCACAGTGAAACAAGTACTGTACCGACATGGGCTGAGAGGGTATACTCTGCCAGGAAGAAGCCCTTACTCCAAAAGAAACATGAAAAAGACAGTTTGGACTTTGCAAATAAAAAAGGATAAATATTTTTTGGAGACATATCCTGTGGTGGCCATTATGGTCATTATGGCCAAAAAAATTATATTGACCATCATCACGTTTGGAGGGAAAAGGGGGAATCTTGCAAGCCTGAAAACACCATCCCAACTGTGAAATACGCAGGTGACAGCATCATGCTGTGGGGTTGTTTTGCTGTAGGAGGGACTGGTGCACTTCACAAAATAGATGATATCATGAAGAAAGAACACTATGTGAAATTATTAGAGCAACATCTCAAGACATCAGCCAGGAAGTTAAAGATTGGACACAGATGGGTCTTCCAAATGGACAATTCTCAAAGCATACTGCCAAACTGGTTACAAAGTGACTTAATGATAACAAAGTCAATGTTTTTAAATGGCTATCACAAAGTCCTGATCTCAATCCAGTTGAAAATGTATGGGCAGAGGTGAAAAGGCATGTGACAATAATGTACGTATACAAACAAATAAACGAACAAACAAACAAATGTGGCTCAGTTACGCTAGTTCTGTTTGGAGGAATGGACCAAAATTCCTCCTAACTATTGTGAGAAGATTGTGGAAGGATATCCAAAACGTTTGACCCAAGTTATACCAATTCTACCACTTTTTATAAAGTGTATGTAAACATATGGTTCCCGCTGTTTGTCAATGGGAAATGAGTCAAACGGCTATGGAACTTTACCTCTACCTATGTCACTGCCTGTCAGCATAAAAATTTAAACAAAAATAAATTATCTGCGATCAGATCCAGTCCCATGGACGGACAGGCTATAGAGACCCAGGGCCGATGGAAGCAGACGGGCCAGGATCGAGACCGTCCAGTCCTTGTTGTCAATCCAGTAGGCAGGGTTCCTCCGTTCAGCCGGGTTCCTCCGTTCAGCCGGGTTCCTCCATTGGATCTAGACAGGCACTCACGAGGGGGAGTGGGACAGGAGACACCATGTGAATAGTAATGAACAGACTACAGATAATATAAAACACCTTCACAAAACACCAAACATGTTGTTTATTTTGGGATTTTAACCCTTTGTTTGCCTGTTTGAAAACAAAAACTTTGAAGTTTGTGTTACAGAACAACATAAAAACCTCATTATCTTTATAATAATGAACAGTACAGAGCTGAGGCTTTGGTGGATTTTAGGGCCTTGGATGTGTCAAAGTTGAGCCAAAAATTGATTTGATTGCATTTGTAGTTTTTCTGTAGTGGACGATTCTTTATGTCAAAATGTTCTTGTCTCCATTGACTTCCATTATAAAGAAATTCATGACTTCCAATTTCTTTGCTCTCCTATCACCATATAAAAGTCATATATTTTATAATGTCAGCATTTCATTTTGAAGAACAAGAGTCAGATTTGACATTTTGACTGTATTTTTTCAGTTTGGACCTTGTTCCTATTGTCGGCAGGTGAATGAAATTGTGGTATTTTCCATTAGAATATAATGGGGCCATGGCAGAACCTGGGACTTTTCTGCCATAAAACTTCAGATTTTAAATCTCACTGCAATACAGGAAAAAAGTAACATATCTGTGATGTCAGCATTTCATTTTGAAGAAAAGGAGTTGAATTTGACATTTCCACTGCATTTCAGAATGTTCCACTTTTCTAACATTGTACACAGATGCATGTATCTTCAGTCAGCTTATACTGAAGCTGTGGCCGAGGAGGAAACTATAGGATTTGTTTGCCTTTGTGTTTCCTATAAAATATATGAATAATTTGAAAATTAACAACTGATTTATCGACAATAATGTTTAGTGTGAAGATTTTTACAGTTTAGAAATCTTAGACACTAAAAAAGCTCAGTGTCACAATCAGTGGTTAGTTTGGAAGCAGAAAAGTGTTTTGATATCGAGGCCATGTTTGTAAACCTGAGGGAAACACATGAATAAATCCAGACTGCAGGTCTTTGTCCAGGTTTTTTTGTGTGTGTTGAGGTCACTTTGAGCTGCTAATTAATATTTTTGCACACAAAAAACTCAAAAATTAGTTTAGGCTCCGCCCACGCGCTCCTGTTATCACATAAACACAGAGTTTACAAACTGTCGAATATATCAACAACACTGGCATGGCCAACTGTCAAAAAAAGTAGAAATTTATAGAATACTGTAAAAATGTCAAATTTCACTAATTTTCTTCCAAATGAAACCCTGATGTCACAGATTGAGTGATTTTATGCCGTATTTCAGTGAGATTTAAAAATGGAAGTTTTCAGGGTAAAATCCATTGGAAATGCCTTATTTCCATTATATTCAA
Source organism: Neogobius melanostomus (assembly GCA_007210695.1). Lineage (NCBI taxonomy): Eukaryota > Metazoa > Chordata > Actinopteri > Gobiiformes > Gobiidae > Neogobius > Neogobius melanostomus. The sequence continues at coordinate 3,098,912 of VHKM01000037.1, forward strand.
TAGGAAAAAATACAGTGATTTGATTCATGTGCCAACAATGGGAATGAGGACCAATCTGATGAAATTCAGTAAAAATGTTCAAATTCATTCTTTTTCTTCCAAATGAAATGCTGACATTGTAAAAAGTGACATTTTAAACGGCTCTGGAAGAGCAAAGAAAAACATGTGTTTATAATGGAAGTCAATGGGGCTGTTTCAGTCGCTGCCATTTTCAAATAAAGAATCATCCGCTACAGAAAAACTACAAATGCTTCAAATCAATGTTTGGCTCAACTTTGACACATCCAAGGCCCTAAAATCCACCAAAGCCACAGCTCTCTACTATTCATTATTATAAAGATAATGAGGTTTTTATGTTGTTTTGTAACACAAACTTTAAAGTTTTTGTTTTCAAACTGGCAAACAAAGGGTTAAAATCCCAAAATAAACAACATGTTTGGTAGTTTTGTGAAGGTGAGAAGTGATTCTTCAAATATGTGAAAATGTTTTGAAAAAAGATGAAAGTATGTGGTTTTTATAGCAGTTTGAAAAGCGTGTACATTTTTGTACACTAGGGTAACGAACGTATGGAAAGTTGTAAATCTCTCACTACAGAAAAACTACAAATGCAGTCAAATCCATTTTGTCTCATCTTTGACACATCCAGGCTCTAAAATCCACCAAATGGGGCTTTGGTGGAAAAGCTAGGATACACTAGGATAACGAACGTATAGAAAATGCAGATCTCCAATATAAAAGACATGAGAGAAAAACAAACACTGGATTCTGAAAATTTCTGCCGAAACCCACGTCTCAAGCTGCAACACAGACAAAATGGTCAGGAAATGAAAAAAAAAAATCTTGCAAAATGTACAAAAATGTACATAGGATAACATAAGGGTTAAATGTGAGGAGCAGGATTTATGTCTTCAAAACCGTCAACTTGTCTTCTAGATCCAATTCCAATTAAACTCCTCAAAGTAATTACTCCTGAAATCTCAGATACCATATTGAAAATAATTAACTCGTCTTTAGAAAATGGGTATGTGCCAAAGTCCTTTAAATATGCTGTTATCAAACCACTTTTGAAAAAACCCAATCTCGATCCTGATATTTTAGCAAACTATAGGCCCATATCTAATTTGCCTTTCATTTCAAAAGTCCTTGAAAAAGTAGTGGCTAAGCAGCTTTGCAGCCACCTACAGGACAATAGTTTATTTGAAAAATTTCAGTCAGGATACAGAACTTATCATAGCACAGAGACCGCCTTAGTCAAAGTTACCAACGACCTGTTATTAGCAGCTGACACCGGACTAGCTTCAATCCTGGTTCTGTTAGACCTTAGTGCCGCCTTTGACACAATCGACCACAATATTCTCCTGCAGAGGTTAGAAACTGACGTAGGCATTAGGGGAACAGCCCTCTCTTGGTTTAAATCTTACTTATCTGATAGGCACCAATTTGTTAATGTAAACCAACAGTCTTCACCGTGTTCCAAAGTGTGCTATGGGGTGCCACAAGGTTCAGTGGCACCCCATAGGCTCCCGAATGGCAACATATACACTTTAAATTTCAGACAAAATTGTAGAAATGTTCATTCATGGCCCGTTAAATGAGCCATTTGAGTACTTCCTGCACAAAACAACAACTATAATCAAGAAAGAAATGAAAAGGAACATTAGATTTTTGTTTCATTACTATTATATGGCTTATATTAATCTGTGTCCACACTTTTAAAGCTGGTGGTATTAGTTTCACACACGTACTTTTTTATTTACTGTTAAAATCCTAGTGTTTCTCCCAGTCCCTCAGCTGCCTGTAGCTCCTGCAGCCTCACACTGGCCCTCATTTATCAAACTTGCGTACGGTGAAATCAGAGCGTATGTGGGGTGTACGAAAAATCACCGCCTGTTTTGGCATTTATCACCGTACGTCAGGTGTACGGTGCGCTCAAATCGTACACCAAGTCAGGAGGTGGTGTACATGATACACCAATTTTAACTAAACACTAAACAGCGCTGGGAAACAGTTTTTAACAGCATGAATTGCATTGCCACATCGCATATTATCCTCATTAGTGATTTAATCATGAAACAAGGCTACAGCGTTAATGTTTATGGGCAGACTTCAATGTTGCGCTGCATCGACACAGGTCCGAGCGCAGAGGCTCATGAGCCCGGACCAGAGATACTAGAACCTGGACCTGAACGCTCATGGCGTTTTTTATATTTATGTTTCGTTTTTGTTTTTAACAAAATACCGCTGCTGCGCAAACTTTGTGTGGATTCCCCGCCTCACATCTGCGGCCGCTGCCGTGTACCGGGACACCGGGACTCACCTGGGTCTGCGCGAGGCCATGCTCCGTGTTCTGGTTGGTTTGAGCGCCGAGTCTGTGGACCGTATTCTGTAACGCGAGTAGCCCGAGCATCAAACAAATCCTTTGACAGCTCCAGTTTTCGTCGGTCCGGACGGGTTCGTAACCCCCAGATTCCACATTCCCCGTGCTCGCTCCGTTCCACTCCGCCCCGACCGCCGCAGCAAATACGTTGCTATTTTGAACGTTCAGAAACATTCCACATCGTCCACTCCGCTCCGAGGGCCAACGTCGCCGCTCCGCCTCTCCACGATATAACACCGGATCCACATCTCACGTCACCGCCCCGCTCCAGCCCGCCGCGGGCCGCCTCCGAAGGATTCCGAAATCAAACGCCCACTGCACACGTCTTGCTCCGTCTGGCTCCACTCCGCCCAACCGCGGAGCTGAGGAGAGCATGCGCAAGACGTACGAGATCACGCGATAAAATGTGTGTACAAAAATGCACGTAGGACAGAGTTAACAGTGTGTAAATAGTTTATTCAGTATTATTACAGGCTCAATGCAATTATATTTATTTATCAAAGAAAGTGACTCATTGATGTATTTAAAAATATATTGTAATGTAATTTTGTGATTTACAAGTAGTCTACGATTTAAAAAATATTATATATAGCACAGCTTTAATGTAAATATATGTATAAAAATACTTTATATGTTTGAAACGTTCTGTATTTATATTTCTACATTTTATTTCGAAAATCCGGATGTTGTTTCCGTTCTCTTTCCTGTCTTCTGGTGCGTTCTGAACTGTTGAGCTTGATACGGACGGAGCTGACGGGGCGCAGACGTAGCTGAAAATAGAGTTGGTCCGTATTTATATCGTGCCGAGGCGGAGAGGCGGAGCGGCGACGTTGGCCCTCGGAGCGGAGTGGACGATGTGGAATGTTTCTGAACGTTCAAAATAGCAACGTATTTGCTGCGGCGGTCGGGGCGGAGTGGAACGGAGCGAGCACGGGGAATGTGGAATCTGGGGGTGAATACGGACCAACTCTATTTTCAGCTACGTCTGCGCTCTGTCAGCTCCGTCCGTATCAAGCTCAACAGTTCAGAACGCACCAGAAGACAGGAAAGAGAACGGAAACAACATCCGGATTTTCGAAATAAAATGTAGAAATATAAATACAGAACGTTTCTACATATAAAGTATTTTTAAACGTATATTTACATTAAAGCTGTGCTATATATAATATTTTTAAATCGTACACTACTTGTAAATCACAAAATTACATTACAATATATTTTTAAAATACATCAATGAGTCACTTTCTTTGATAAATAAATATAATTGCATTGAGCCGAAGCTCTCAGACGCTTTTGCAATGAATGAAAAGTTTGTTTTGGTACCGGCTTTATCTGTACACACATTTTATCGCGTGATCTCGTACGTCTCGCGCATGCTCTCCTCAGCTCCGCGGTTGGGCGGAGTGGAGCCCAGACGGAGCAAGACGTGTGCAGTGGGCGTTTGATTTCGGAAGCCTTCGGAGGCGGCCCGCGGCGGGCTGGAGCGGGGCGGTGACGCGAGATGTGGAATCCCGAAGTAAGGTCAGGATATGAGCGGCGTGCAAAGGGTCTGGTGACCATGCGCTCTCATCTCAGGGGAATGATCGAAGCTCGTCTCGTAGGGCTGTCTTTGGTCCGGACGGGTTCGTTAGGCTGTCAGCTCTCCGCGCACCTGTTTCCTCCGGAGGAAAGCTCTGCTGTAAGGCCGAAAGGCGCGTAGTCCTGCCCGGCTCCAGCGCTGAATCCGCGGAGCTGACAGCTGCTTTTCGCTGGTTCAGATCATGGTCCAGAGTCTGTACTGCAGCGTTATATCCACGCTTTTTTTTTAATGTGGTCTAATTTTATACCCTTTTTTATATAGGCTATTTAGGCCTACTGCTCATAAAGGTCACTTTTTATTATTAGCCTATTTCTTTCCCCCCTCTTTTTTAATTTAGTAAATGTGATCTTGGATTGGCTATATGGTTAACGTGGGTTACTGACAGATTTTTTAATCTTCCTCATGCGCAAAAATATCATATTTGTTATGTTAAAAGAACTATTGTCATCTCCTGGTTGGAGAAATGTTCTTTTTTTGCCGTGTTTCGTGCGTGCGTGCCGTAAAACCCGTGGGTGAGGCCTCCACAAACATGAATATTTTGGGCGTTTCATTCAAATGACGCTAGGATTTCTCCCATTTACTATCAGCAGTGCTTGCGTACGATAAGATCTGAGCGGAAAGCACAGGTTCATAAATGTCACGCGCCCTTTGGCGTATATCGCAAATACACCTACACCATTTTTTTACGCAATGTTGATAAATGAGGGCCACTGAGAGAGGGATTCAGACTCCAGACATCACTGAAGTCCAAACTTTAATTCTCTTGTACTGCTTTGTTGCTGTTTTAATGAGCTCATACACATGAGGAAAAGTCCAAGAAAAGACAACGTATCACCGTCCGCGCGTGTGATCGCATCGTTTACTTTTCACTCCACAAACCCAGCGTAACCTATCTAACCATAAAACCGAACATATGAGTCGGATTGCTCAAATAAAAAATGACTTAAAGCTAGAGATGTGCTGATTACATTCATGGATGAGTATACGTTTGTAGAGTTCTTCATTTTGTGTAAACAGCAGGTTCGTTCTTCGCACACGGGCTAAGGCTGCAAGGTTTTCAACACCTTTCTCTCTCTCCCCGACCCCATTATCTTTCCCTTTCTCTTTCTCTTTCTCTCTCTCTCTCTCTCTCTTTTCTCTCTGAGGTGAGTGTAGCGCAGACCGGTGCACGTGGAGCTTGATAAACATGTAAACTTAAAAAAAAAAAACGGCTCATGGGTGAGACTCGGCTCTCATCGTTCACTTAAAAGAGCCGGCTCTTTGTACCGACTCGTTCGCGACCGACCCATCACTATCCGTCCTTCTGGCGCCCCCCGTCCTTTTGGCGCCACTGCAGAGGAGTGTTCTACATTACTGCTCTGCGCCCGGGGCTCATATCTGGACTGTCAATTTGGGCCGCGAAATAATTACTTCATTATGATAATACCTGTTCAGACATTCCCACCGTATGCGTTTAAGCTGCAGATCACAACAAGTCAAATGCTTGTTATTTTTACGATAAAGGAGTTTAAAATGTGTGTGAGGAGCAAGCTCTCTGCCGGAGCAGACTGCTGTGGTGAAGTGAACTGCTCTTGGGCAATTAATTGTGAGCCTAATTAAAGTTGTGACGCAGGGAGAAAAATGTGCGGCACGCTTTGTGGAGGAGCTTGGACCAGTTTGCACAGGTCAGTGAGCATTTCCAAATTTGAATGTCCAAGAAAATAAACATCTTCTCGGGGAGGGATTTATGAAAAGGTTGTCCATCTGATAGACAGGTAATTACTAAGACAGTTTTATGTTACAGACACATTAGGCTCTCTTCGAATATTAGTATTACATGACAACTGCGAAGACATGCTGATACTTGTTTTACTATGAGAATATTAAAAGTATAATTAGACATAAAAGTCATGCTGTAAAACCAGTTATAGTTTTGTTACAGAACAAAAAATTAAGAAGCTCCTCCTACAACGGTTTGCGGTTCTAAGGCTTATAATCACCATTGTTTCAACACCAAAGTAATGTAATACACCCTTTCAACTACCAATAAACGTTTACTTAGAGTATGTGAGTACGTACGTTTTGTACGCTGAAGAAGCCACACACGTTAGACATGTTCTATTTATAGATAGTACAAGGAAATACTTTACTGTTAAGGTCTGTCACTGTCACTGATTGACGTGAAGCATGAGAGGAAGATTAACTATGACTATGTATAATGTGCACCAGGCTGAAGGACAATGAAAAACAACTGTAGGTCTGAGAGGTCTAGGCTGGAGAAAGTATGCAAGTAAATCCAAATTAGATCTACAGAATATGTTTCGTGTCATGTGTGACGAAGCTTAAACAGAGATCATTGCTTGCGTGCTGCTTGGTGTTTTTTGACAGCTTTTTCAGTGTCGTCAGTGAGTGTGCAGGGACTTGTCTGAGTGTGCAAGGACACATTTTACCCAAAACCTGTGGTGGAAGGACAAGTTCCGCTTTTCACCCATAAGGGGGACAGCAGTACCAGGGAAGACTGATGCGCATTTGGTGATCGAGCAAGGCGAGATGTTAAAGGGATACTTCGAGATTTTTGACATAGGGCCTCATTTCCTAGTTATCCAGAGTGTTGTTGATGTCTGGAGATATTTTTTTCTTAAATTCATGCAGTTCTTATATTTGAAGAGTCTAGTTGCGCTAGCCTAGAGCAAGGCTAAAGCAGTTCTATGGTAAACGCTAGCCCGCATTAAAAAACAGTCTGACTCACTCCACAGTGCACCTGAGGTAAATCACATATAACACCAGACTAACCATATAAATGTCTGTGTTAATAGAATATTTTTTTAAATAAAACTGACCTTGTATCACATGAATTACCGCATTTTGAGGGACTATTTTCTCGCAGATCACTCCGCCGCTGCGTTAGCTTACAGCCACGAAGCTGATGCTGCTCAAATATAAGTTATTTTAAACGCAAAATGGTTAAAATTAACCTATCGACACAGACATTTATATCGTTAGTCTGGCGTTATAAGTGATTTACCTCAGGTGCACTGTGGAGTGCGCCAGACTGTTTTTTAATGCGGGCTAGCGTTTACCATAGAAATGCTTTAGCCTTGCTCTAGGCTAGCGCAACTAGACTCTTCAAATATAAGAACTGCATGAATTTAAGAAAAAATTATCTCCAGACATCAACAACACTCTGGATAACTAGGAAATGAGGCCCTATGTCAAAAATCCCGAAGTATCCCTTTAAAAAGCAAATTGTAGTGCACAATAACCTGTAACTAGTTTCCTCCACATTCTTGGTACATTGAACCACCAATGACAAGTGTGGACTGATTTTGGTTATAGAAAAACACAAGCATAAAACACAAACTATGTCATCTGTCCTTGTATGAATGAACTACTGATGAAATAACATCTGTCATTTCTGTCAAAGGGTCTGATAGTACAGTATTGTAATTCAAAACAATCTAAATAAACGGGAGAATAAAATCAATTTCAACTCGACTTTCTTTTGTCCCTGTAACATGTGTGTCACAAGTGTCTCAAAGACCTTTAACCTTAGCACCTCTTCCCGCTTCTTATGTAGTAGACGTGTATACATTTTAAGAGACTGCTGGACTGTTTGCCACTGGCTGTGACATTATGGCTGGAGCTGGCTCGTGAATGCCCCCTCCCCATCCACCTTTTACCGCATGTTATTTATGCCTGCATGGGGGCTCTGTGGCTACGTTATACTTATTTACACGGACTCCAATGGTACTTTAAGCAAAGGGGCAATGAATTACAGTGGAGTCTAGTGTAGGTACAGCAGTGCACGGTAAAACGGAAAGCAGGGAACATTGTACAATCGTGCCGCTAGTTGGAGGTGCCCTCAGGTCTTGTGAATGTAAGGAATTCACAGCAAGGGGTAGGAAGGAGGAGAAGCTGTTGCCTGATCAGCAACAAACTAAAACAGCTGGAGAAGGCTGCTTGATCAAATACATAGGCAAGGATAATAAGCAAAACGATAAACACAGATATCCAACAGTTTTTAATAAGCATGGCTAAAGTCGTTCATCATTTGGTTTGTCTACAGTCAGGCCAAGGGATTTGCGTTTCATAAAAGGAATTGACAAATTCCAAGCAGCACACAGAGATCTTCATTCTTGTCTTTTTTTTTTTATACAAGTGCATCTTTATTTAAGATTGTGTCAATAAAAAAACATCTAACTTTAGACAATGCAAATATAATCTAATACTCTACCATTTATGTCGTGTTTGCTCTTTTTTATTGACTGGTGGAGCTACACTGAGATGTATTTTTATGTATTTTGTGTTCTATAGCACATTTGGATTGGAATATAATGCGTGACCGAAAAAGAAGTTGCCACAAAAACAATAAAAGGTCACACGCTCTAATATTCGGAACGACCATTATTGATTACAGCATCCATTGTTTCAATAAGATTCTGCGACGTCAAAAGATCCAGTTTTGCATACATGTTCTTGCATTGATGAGGGGAGAATGTGACCACTGCTCAAAACCCACTCCAGCAGCGGACTACAGAGATATTTTTTCTTCACTCGAGACAACTGTCAAAAACTACACACGACTACTGTCCAAGGGATACTGACAGTGCAAGGGACCAAAAAGCATCTAATTAGGCCTTGACGTCTTTACATGTTTGCTCACTCTGTTGCCTACTTATTTCAGTTTCTACCTTATATTTACGAGTCATGGCTAAGTTTTGGTGTAAATTTTGTATTAAAGAGGGTATTATGCTTTTTCAATCACATAGCACCCGTCTATAGCATACTACAATGATGACGTAACCTTCTGTTGGTCTGTATATGCAGTAAATTAAAATAACTGCCTGAATAAAATGCTCTCTCAAAATGGCTGTACTGAACGTCTTGAAATAGGCCTCTGTCTCTTAAGAAGCTTTCCGACACGCCTCTTCAGCACACTACTGCGGGAGGGGCCTCTGCTGAGCTGAGGAGCAGTGGTTGGTGGCTTGGCTGGTGACAAAAGGTCCAGAGGCGTCTCCAGGAGGTGGGGCGTTCCTAGGAGGACTGAGGCATTGCTACACCTAAATGGCTGCCGTCTAAGTTTTACTGATTACTCAAAAATATGTGAATGAGCCAAGGCAACACTCCAGGCATGTGTTTAATGAAGGAATGATATAATAACATGATATAAAGCTTGAAAAAGTCGATTTTACATAATACCCCCCTTTAAATCTGTTCGTTTTAATCATAGGGGTATACACAAGCGTTATTTTCATTTCAGATACAACCCACAACATTCCGTGATGATGAAATGATATCGGCATACCACCTTATGTCAGGAATTGATCACATTTTTTCCGATTGTCTTCGTTCTCTTCTGTCGTCGTGCTTCTGCTTCCTGTTCTTCTTCCTCTCTCAGTTGCATTCACAAATCAAATGATCCAATTCAGAGTCCGTCTTAACTGAACTGAGACCCACGTTTTCAGCCATACAAGGATTCACTTCTTTGGCCCGGATCAGAGTCCGTTTTCGCATACACAACACCTCAAACAAGCGGGCCAGAAAATTCAGATCAAGAGGGGGGGAAGTGCCAGTGAAATGTCTGTGAAGTGACGCACTACTCTCAGTGTAGTGGCATCCATACACTCGCAATCTCCAACGGAACAGCTTGTTACTTAGCTGTTGTTGTCTGGCATTGTCATGTTGAAATGTTCTTTCATTCACTGCGCATGACCAACCACTGATCCGATGTCTTTCGAAAACCGAGGCCTAAATCCAAGCTTTTTTTTTTTTTTTCTAGTTCTGGTTCTTGTTTTTCTTATAATGAGTTAGCTATTTAGAGACATGCGGCTGGTACCTAGAGAGAAAAAGACACAATAACAAATGACAGAAATCGTCATTAAACGTGAAAGACATTTAACTTTCAAAAACCTTCCGCTCAACCTTTGTCGATTGTGGAATGAGGATTACAGAGAAGATATATTCTCTGAGAGGGATCAATGGTGAGTTGCGAAATCTCTCTCTCTTTTTTTTTTTTTTTGGGTGGAAAACGAGTTGTTCCTGGCCGACTTGTTTCCATCAGTGTTGGAGTGTGTTCACTCGCGGGAGACGCTCTGTCGTGGAACATCCAGTCGGAACACTGGGTCCTTTCATGCCGCACCTTTGGGAAGTAGTCTTTTCCTGCTGGTTTTTGAGGTGTGGGAGCCAAAGGCAAAGTTGTGCGGTGGTTAGACACATACAGACTACTGTGGGGGGTCAGAGAGGGGCACAGATTTACATAATAACTCTTATTTGGTCGACACAGTGAGCATATGACCCCGCGGACACACGCTCCCACTGAGCACTGCGACGCTGGCCCAATAACAACTTTTAAGGCTTTCAGATGTTACGTGTGAGCAAAGGTAATCCTGTATCGTCGCTGTGAAGTATTAGCTTGCTTAATGTTCCTAAAGAAACAGATATGTATTTTTGTTAGATCCACACTCACTAAAGGTTCCAGTGCAGTGTGAATCATAATGTGTAGAAATGAATATAAAAGTATGTATTTTCCAAACATGATTCAAGTGACCGCAAATGCATGTGTTTTTTTGTGTGTTCTTTTTTACAGGCAATTATCCATCCTTCAAATGTCACCAGTGGGTTTCTTTACTTTTGTCAATAAACATAGGAAAAAGCCTAACGATCTAAATGGTGTAATGTAATGTTCTGGCTGTGCTGGCTCATGTGGGCAGCAGTTTAAACTCACATCAATGATCCTCTCTGAGCAAACCCTGTAAAAGCACTTCTGGCCATTTGTGAGCACTAATGTTCAGGAAAGGATGACATGGACATGGACGGGGCAGGAAAAGAGCAAACAAAGATCAAGACATGGAATTGTGGCTTTATTGTGTCATGTTCACTTCAATACAGTGATATCAAAAGCTTCATCCATTAATTATGTTTGACAATATAGTCAGGTCTCCACTACAGTAGCAGATCTATCAACCTCTTCTCCCTTTTAAAAGTCTCACAAAGTCTCTGTCTCTGAGTTTCCATCGTACTTGGTACTTGGTAGTCTAAGTGTTGCGGACGTTTAACCTCTCATCAAAGCCTAAATTATTACTGCTATTTTATATTTGTGTGTGTGCTGTTTTAAACATCCGCCTCACTTAAATTACCAAGGACAGATCACGGCATAAGAACTTTAGAATACACAGTGTAGTTTAGTTGTTTAAGACGCAGCAAATGGATGAATCTCTCCTATAGCTGCAAGTTCAGTCACACTATACACAAGTTGCTCACATGTCCGCTGGTGTATGCTGGGCTTGTCTAGGGGGGCAAATTCATAACCAAAGCTGTTAAAAGGGGTGGTGAAAAGGAGCCAGTTTCTCTGATGGAAAGAGGCCTGGTAAACAGTAGTTAACTCGGATGACGGACGCTTCCCTTCTGCCGTTTCTATCTGAATGTAAACACTGCTACTTCGACTATGGCAGCCTTTTGCTCACCGTTATGTAACACAGACATGTTGAAACCCCAACTACAGTATGACCTCAGAACACAGTCCGGCACGAGCCAGCACACACATTACTGAGTTTAGATTCCACTTAAAGCATTATTTTAAAGAATCATGTAGAGATTGGGTGATAGATTAAAAATTATAGTTGGTGAGGTAAAAACCACCAACAAAGACTGGGCTTTCACTGATAGTAGACATTACGAGGCTGAGCAAATTCTCACAAAAATTCGGATGTTTTGTAGAATAGTGAGACTCCACTATTCATACAGTATTCAAAAAATAATAATATATTTACATAAAACTACCTTTAGCTAGTGAGTTGGTAACAATTATTAATTAAAAATACTTTTCTAATGTGATTTTCAGTCTTTAGATTTATGTCTTTGTGTATCAGTGTGTCTTTCCTCATTTACAGGGATTTTTAGCTCATTCCTTATCAGTGGTCTGTGTTGCGTGGTGTCAGCTCGGTGGCTGTGACCGGACAGGACTCGGTTGCACCCAGTCATGTGGGGCCTGGCACTTGTTCATGTTTCCACTGAGATCTGACATGACTTATGCTAATGATCAAAAGAAATGCCTTACGACATTTGTCGACCTGCCAGTACAAACTCAGCAACATTTTCATGTCATACAAAAATAACGCTTTCAACATGGCATTTGAGATTTTGTAAGATTGTATAACAGTCAAATCAAATTGAACATGACAGTTTTACCTGTGTGCAAGTTAAAATAATATACTAAATAATGACATGCTAAACAAATTACAAATCAAACAAAAGCGAAACTTAAAGAGAGAAGCATTTAGTTGCCCCAGGTGTTTAGAAACCAATACTTAGCAGACAATAAATGTCATCAATTTGACCTTTTTTGATTAATTAAAAATATGAATCTAAATTAATCATACTTTACTTTAGCAGCACCAACACTTTTTCAGTTTCTTTTTTCCTGCAGACATTGCTTAGGGACGAACACTGCATAAAGCCAAAAACAATTTTACTGTCAAACTTATTTATTCACACAGTTAAACCCCGACATAAACTTATTTCAAAATATATTTATCTAAAATAAATCACGTATGTCTTTGAAGTGTTTCCAAAAGAAGGGACCAAAAAGTGGATTGACTAGACTGATTATGCAAAAACAAAGATGCCGACTTACACACATGCAAAAAGAAAACTACATTTCATTGATACTCCCACTAACAGTGCCATTATTAACTTCACTATTACCATTCAGCAGCTCCATAACAACAGGAAACACAGCAGGAGTTGTAGCTTGGGTTAAGATATTATGTTTGGCCTATCAGCCTCATAGTGAAACAGGCTCCTGTGTTGGAGGAGGGCTGGCACGTACAGAAGCCAACATGGTAAAGGTCAGCAGCAAAATTACGCTCCGATCCGGAAAGAGTTCCATGGCTGTGGTTTGTGGAAACACTTAACTGGGACAAAAATGGACTATTGCATTATTGTTTCTCAAGTGGTGGTGGGCCAGTTTCATTATAAATACTGTGACTAAGACTTGGATCTAAACTGTCATTCAATTTGTTTCAATGTTAATGGGTCCTAGTGGATATGGGCCTCTCCAAGCAGTACAATGATACAACTAAGAAAGGTTAGAAAAAATAACACACTATCTTGAACTTCACTTGTGTAAGGTATGAGTTCACTTACAACACTGGCAAAAATAAATACTGAAAGATCATATTATTTCCCTTTGCATTGTAGTTCAATAGTTAAACCTTTTATTCCTGCAACCCTAACAGACAAAAAAAACCTATGGAACCCAAACCTATGTACGCCATTCTCTTGATCCATTACATACAAGTTGTCTTTTTGTTGATCGTATACAACACAGCCACAGACGCCCTGGGTTAACCTGACTGAAGTGACGGAATCATTCAACCCCTCTGACCATCACCACTCACAGGCTACCTACTCTGTACTTCCAAGATCAGACGGGAACAGGCATTTACAAGGGAGTGCCATTTGCTCAGCTACTGTGGATAGACTATATGGTTGTTTATTACAATTAATAATAATAATTTTTAAAAATGGTGACACTTTATAATAAGGTTACATGAAGTTATGCATGAATAACATGAAATTTCATTATGTATATATATATACATACAGTGCCTTGCGAAAGTACTAATACACCTTAAACTTTTGCACATTTTGTCATGTTTACAACCCTAAACGTAAAGATTTTATTTTATTTTGCATTTTTTACTGAAAGTTCACACACAAGTAACAGAGAGTAACTGTGAAGTGAAAGCAAAATGATACATGATTCTGTTATTTCTCAAAAAATAGAAAAGTGAAAAGTGGGGCGTGCATAAGTATTCATACAGCATGACTTAATACTTTGTGGAACCCCCTTTTGCTGCAATAACAGCAGCAAGTCTTCTGGGGTATGACTACAAGGTTTGCTCATCTAGAGACTGACATTTTAGCCCATTCCTCTTTACAAAACAACTCAAGCTCTGTCAAATTAGAAGGAGAGCGTTTGTGGACAGCAGTTTTCAGGTCTTTCCACAGATTTTCAATAGGATTTAGGTCAGGACTTTGACTGGGCCATTCTAACACATTAATATGTTTGTTTTTAAACCATTCCATTGTAGATTTAGCTTTGTGTTTAGGGTCATTGTCCTGCTGGAAGGCGAATCTCCGCCCCAGCCTCAATTCTCTTGCTGACTCCAGCAGGTTTTCCTCCAAAATGTCCCTGTATTTGGCTCCATCCATCTTCCCAACTATTCTTACAATCTTCCCAGTCCCCGCTGAGGAAAAGCAGCCCCATAGCATGATGCTCCCCCTACCATATTTGACACTGGGGATGGCGCACTCAGGACGATGAGCAGTGTTAGGTTTGTGCCATACATAACGTTTTGCATTTGGGCCAAAAAGTAAAATTTTTGTCTCATCTGACCAAAGCACCTTCTTCCACATGGTAGCTGTGTCCTCCATATGACTTCTAGCAAACTTCAAACGGGATTTCTTATGGCCTCCTTTCAATAATGGCTTTCTTCTTGCCACTCGTCCATGAAGGCCAGATTTGTGTAGAGTACGACTTATAGTTGTCCCATGTACAGATTCCCCCAGCTCAGCGGCAGTACGTCACAGCTCCTCCAGAGTTATCTTGGGGCACTTGGTTGCATTTCTGACCAGTGCTCTCCTTGTTCGGTCTGTTAGTTTACGTGAACGGCCATGTCTTGGTAAGTTTGCAGTGGTGCTATACTCTTTCCATTTCTGAATGATGGATTGAACAGTGCTCCGTGAGATGTTCAAATCTTGGGAAATCTTTGTATAACTTAACGCTGCTTTAAACTTCTCCACAGCTTTATCCCTGACCTCTCTGGTGTGCTCCTTGGCCTTCATGATGTTGTTTAGTGACCAATACACTCTGACCATAGCTCTGAGGCCCTCACAGAACAGCTTAATTATACTGAGAGTAGATTACACACAGGTAGACTCTATTTAATGGTTAGGGCAAGGTGTGAACTTTCTGCAGTCATTAGGAATGTTATAAAGGCAATTTAATGCACTCTGAAAATGCTGTATGAATACTTATGCACGCCCCACTTTTCTATTTTTTTTAAATAACAGAATCATGTATCCTTTTGCTTTCACTTCACAGTTGTCTGTTACTTGTGTGTGAACCCTCAGTAAAAAAATTCAAAATAAAATCTTTACGTTTAGGGTTGTAAACATGACAAAATGTGCAAATGTTCAAGGTGTATTAGTACTTTCGCAAGGCACTGTATATGCATGACAATATCAAGACTCATTCTAAGTTAACATGACTTCATGTTCTTTCATAGATGAGGAAATCTTGTTAATATATTATGATCTTAGAATCATGATGAATTCACGAAAACATTGATTTCCCCCCCCCAAAAAAACATTAAATAATCATAATTAATAAGTTTATGCATGAATAGCATGATTCATCATGCTATTTTAAGTTTTACCTTAATACAACATTTACTGCTGTAATTAACTCATCATTAGCTAATCCTTATTTTATTTTATTTTAATTATTTATTTGAGCAGTTTATCTGCTCAAAAGGAGTGGGCTGAAGCCAAAGGCTTATAAGCGCCCACCACAAAAGTAAAAACAATAACATTTCATTTAACAAATCATAAACAAATCATAAACAAGGGAATACAGTATATGGCAAAGTAACAGCGAATAATAAAGAGCATTACTAAATTTTAAAAAAACAACAGCAAAAGAATATACAACCACACTCACAATGTCTGTTCATATTTGAGGAATATGGATTCTTTGTAGATCTTTTTAAAGTGTGCCAGATTTTTAGAGAGTTTGATGCTTTGATCTAGATTTTCCCACATTTCTACACCACATCTCGTGGGACACATGCTTTTAAGGTTGTTCTGAAGTACTGTTAATCAAAACTAATTTTACCTCTCAAGTTGTATTTGACTTCTCGTTTGCAGAACATATTTTGTATACTTTCAGGAAGCAACTTTTGTGAGGCTTTGAACATGATTTGAGCTATCTTAAATTCAGTAAGGTCCTCAAATTTCATTGTTATTTTCTGAACTTTAAACAATGGGTCAAGATTATTTTTATACGCATTTCCCCAGATCTCAACACAATATGTTAAACGGTGAAGGATAAGTGAACAGTATATAGTATATAGAGCTTTGTTGTTAATAATATATTTAGATTTATTCATTAGGGCTGAAATCTTTGCAACTTTAGATTTAATTTTTATGATGTGAGGTTTCCAGCTGATTTTATGATCGAGTGTTACACCAAGAAATGTATGTTCATAGACTCTTTCAATAGTTTTGTTGCCAATTTTAACTGGTAATTGTACATTCGTTACACGAATTCCAAAGAACATTGCTTTGGTTTTCGTAATTTTTAAAGACAATTTGTTTACGCAGAACCAATCTTTCAATTTATCAATTTCTTCTGCAATCTCGATCACCATTTGCTGTAGGGCTGCACCTGAGAGTATGATTGTTGTATCATCTGCAAAAAGGACCAGTTTAAGCTTTTTGGAAACCAAGTACAAATCATTGATATATAATAAAAATAGTTTAGGTCCCAGCACTGATCCCTGGGGGATACCACACACTAGGGTATCACACATGGATCTGCACTGCCCCATTTGAACATACTGTTTACGGTTAGTTCATTCATAAATTCATGATGATTGCATCCCCTATACTTAAGTGATGCACTTTTATGCTTTGGACAATCAAGGTGTTTACTGGACAGAACAAATTACATTTGCTTACTATTGCTTACATAATGCATTGTGGACAGTTATAAATTATAATGTCTATGAAGTTTGTGTTTGTTTTGTCCTTGATTATTTTCCAAAGCACAAAAGTGCATCACTTTAGTATAGGGGACGCAATCATCATGAATTTATGAACGACCTAACGATTAGCTAATGATGAGTAAATTACAGCAGTAAATGTTGTATTAAGGTATATCTTGCAAACTAATTTTCTTAAAAATTATGATGAATCATGATATTCATGCATAAACTTCATAATTACGATTAGTTAATGTTTTTGTTAAAAAATCTAAATGTTTTAGTGTTTTATCCTGATTCTAAGATCATGATATATTAACAAGATTTTCTCATGAATCCATTACAGCAGTTACTTAATGAACTCATGCATGAAGTCATCTATGAAAGAACATGAAGTCATGTTAACTCATGATGAGTCAAGATATTGTCATGCATGAATACATCATGAAATCATTAGTTCATGCATAATTGTATGTTATTCATGCATGACTTCATGTAACCTTATTATAAAGTGCTACCAAAAAAATAATAAAGGGGGAAAAAAAATTGATAGTAAATATAAAACCTCCATTGGGCCACCCACCAGCATCAGCACAAAAAAGCTTTCAAGGTTGTAACTTACACAGCAGTGTCTATATGTAAACATACCTGTGGATTATCGGAATACTGGAAAATCCAGTTCATGCCATACTGTGCTACTATGTTTCCTGAAGTTTAGATCACATGCATCAACCAACACACTTAATATGCCATGTCTTAGCATGTGGCCGAATTCTGCTAGGATTTGTGAATATGTGGATTACTTTATAAAACTCAAATTTCATGCACGTATGTTATGGCTACAGTGTAAAATTTCAGAGCATCGCTCGTGTCCCGCAGTGCCCGCAGTGCCCCATAAATTCCATAGGATTTGGACTCTTTTCTGGATGCTGGTTATGAGTTGACATTCGAGGCTTTACAGTGTAGGCCCTCCCAGGTCGACTTTTACAAGCATGTTTTGACATTTGGACAAACAGCTCCACCCGGCATTAGGAGGTGTTAGAGATGTCGTACCACACATGATGCTTAACATTTACAGTTCAGCTTGTAATAGGCTAAACAAAGTGCTATTAGGGGGTTGACTGTTACGGCATCACAAACGCTTTAAAGTAAAATCTGAAGGATGCCGTTTCATTCATCCCTCAAAAAGTGCCTCAGGGCAACCTCTCAGGAACAGTGTGGGGCCGCAGAGACCCATCTCTCCATCTTCAGACAGGATCTTGGCTAACCAACTGGATCATTACTCTACTGTTTATATTTTGGTTGTATGTTGAAGCCAATGTTGGCATACAAGCACTGAGAACACACCGATCTTAAAACACTGTTTGGTCAATACTATACCTTGCAACACCAATTAAAATCAAATGCTGAGTATTGTTGTACACAGCCATTACCCCCTTGTGTGTTTGGCTTAAAGCATATTTGGTCTCCATTATAACGGGGCACAGGCATACGTCCTCAGGCTATTAAAACAAAGCAACCACAATTTACACACTGACAAACTGCCATAACTTGAGCACAAACTTTCTTTTTTCATAAAACATATCTCCATTATTACACTGTATACATCCAACATGTGGTTTCTATTTGAGTGAGTGTGTGCGTATAATGGTAATTGTGGCTGCTGTATATGCCAGGGTTTTTCCGTCTCTATTTGCAACACTTTTATTTGTTTCTCAACATAGCTCTGAAATTGTATATCCATAATGTGTGCTCTGTGTTACAGAGTAAGACTGACAGTTTAATGCCATGATCCTATGCTGGCATCTACCACACAGAAGTCAGAGCAGTCAAGAACACAGAATTATTTCAATGTGGAATAAAGATGTGGGGTATAACACTTTGAGATCTTAATCTGAGTCTCCATTCTAGCACATCCCCTGCATTATATTTTCCCAGCAAAAGCGCTTTATCTGCGTGTTGCTTGAGGCAACCAATCATGAAGCACAGTTTTAGTAAATGAGTACAAACAATCTAATATGCTTCTTGACATATTTATGCACATTCACATATTAATTCATCACCTACTTCAGCCCTGATTTCATAGGGCAGATACATGTCTGGTATATATATATATATATATATATATATATATATGACTTAAAGGGTCAGTGTCAGAGCCAAAAGGGTTACTTGTTGGCTGAGCGCTATAGTATGCCATAGAGGGTTAAAAGTATGCATATCTATATAATACCCTACAACTCGGCAAAGGGTGAACATGTGTCTCTCATTCTCCTGTGCGCCATCCATAGATTGTCATTTTTTTTTAAATTAAAAAAAAAAAATTGTATTTGAATTGGGACAGTGCACATTAATCAACATGTGATTTTTCAACATGTAAATGTGTCGGAGTTAGCCATATAGGCTAATTTTCATCCGTAGTCCCATGGCAGGTTGATGTCAAGAGAGGTAGAATAGGACATACAACAGGCACAAACATACAGCAAAACACTATCACAGAGACATAAAAAGACAGTGAATGAAGAATAACAACATATAGTTAAAAATGCAAGAAATAGGTAAATTTTTTAAACTAAAAAATCAGAAAGGGACAATACACACAACACCACAATCTTCCACACAGCAAGACATGTATCAGTGGTTTGTGACTTTAGACCATGTTGTGTTCACATGTTTGATTGTCCAAAAGCCACATTGAGGGACTTCCTGGTCCCAAAAGTGACGCTACTCGCGAGCGACACGTGACGGCAAATAAACAACTCTGATTGCGCGGATCCGTTTGAATTTTCTCGAGCAGCCAACAAGGACTGTCCAGACTGATATCCCTCTGTATTAAAGTCCTAGTCTTCCATGAAGAGAAATAAAGACTCATGGGCGGCACGGTAGCGCAGCGGTTAGTACTCGCGCTTCACAGCTAGAAGGTTCTGGGTTTGATTCCCACCTGGACGAGGCCTTTCTGTGTGGAGTTTGCATGTTCTCCCCGTGTCTGCATAGGTTTCCTCCAGGTACGCTGGTTTCCCTTATCACTAAAACATGTACAATAGGTAAATCCTCCAGCCAGGTGTTTCTGACCACCAGCCTGGCTCCACTTCATGGAGATGGGTCCCTGGGTGGAGCACTGCTGCTGCCCAATGCTCCCTACGGGTCGTCCAGTAAGCAGTTCATGTATAATGACAAATAAAGCAACAAACAAACTCTATATGACATACTGAAGTGTGGGCTGGTGTTTTGAGAGTGAATCTGTCAGATCTAAGAGAGCAAAGCGAGGTTAGTACCATAACCATACCATACTAGGGTAGACGCTTTGTGCTGATCGGTGGGGCTGGTGACAGCCTCACTTCCATCAGTCTGTACTCCAGGGCAGCTGTGGCCACAAACGTAGCTTCCATCGACCAACTATAAGGTGAATGAATAACACATGAAATTGTAAAGACTTTGAGTCTGGAAATGTATTATATAATACTAATACTAATTATGATGATGACGACGACGACGACGACGACGACGATGATGAAAATGAGGATTATTTATTATTTATTATTATTGATTTGACTATGCATACTGTACAATAAAGAAATGAGAGCGAGTTTCCACTATCTTTTTTTTTTTGCTTGAGCTGTGTATGGGGATAATCTCTGCCCTCAGACACCTGCAAAGGTTTAAACTGTCAGACAGGAAAGTACAAATAAGAACACTCGACATTCATAAAAAAGGAAGTCTCTATAACTCTGCCGCCTTGTACCAGCGTAAAGGAGGAACAGTGAAAGACGATCACAGTCCTGTCCCGGTCCCTGCTGGCAGCCCTGTGCTCTGTGGTCAGCAGGATTTCAACATGCCCAGCTATCTGTTACACTTTAACGCATGTGTTCACCCCGTTTATAGTCCACAGACACGAGGGCAGACACATCTGTATATCGGAGCTCTGTCCAGCTTCAAGACTGAAAAATTGTGACGTGTATTATAATTTGTGCTTTGTTGTGCAATGATGCATCTGCTCATTCACTTGAATATAATGGAATTCAAAACAGTTGCATGCAATGTACATGGACACCGACCAACAGTAATTTAAATATTTCCAGCTGGGGTTGTGTTTCTTGCATTTTTGGAAAAACAAAAAAAAACAATGTACTTGTACTTCCAAACTACCATTAAAATGCTCATGGTACGCAACGTTCTGATCCTGTGCACCGGAATACTGTCTTTTGATTGAGTGTAAATGATATGATATCCATCTTTAATTGTATTTATTTATTTTTCCCCCAGGACCTGGCCATTTACCTTGCCTGCAAGCTGAATTCACGCTTTATTTGTGAGTTCACAAACAAACGATCTTGAACCACTCCTCCCTTTACCATTCGGAACCAAACCAAAAGTTTGAGCTATATACTCTAATTAACAACACAACGACAACATAAAAAAAAACACACAAGGTTTCCTGAGTCACATAACACAAACACATAACATAAGCATACATTGTCTGGCCTGCCAAACTACATGGTTTTTCAAAGATTTTTTCAAAGATATGTATAGTCTGGGAGCGAGCGTGATCTCAGTGATTTCCCGATCGGTGTGATTGACAGACCTATTAGAGAAACGCTGGATAAGATGCAGGAGCAAGCGGCAGAAAGTCTTTTAAAAATGTCCTTTTTCACGAGGAACACACAAGGGATTTTATATTTTCCAAAGTATTTAAAAGTCTTGGTGCGTGATTGGACCGATATTGGTAAAAATTGTTAAATGATTGGCTGCGTGCAGCTGTCCAGACGGTTCTTCTTTTGAACAGAAAGGAGGAGCATCTGGCTGGCCATGCAAAAGCATACATGCTGCATTTGTTCTGAGCATTGGTGTGCCAAAACATTTGGATCTAACGCTTTCACTCACTCATTTAAGATGTCTATAGTAAAAAAAAATCACCAACACAGACAACACATTTACACACTGCAATAATCTGCATTAACTGTATGTCTGCCTCTGTCTAGACAAACTCTCCACCCAGAACTCTCTGAAATTAATTGTTTCAAAAGGTCTTGCAAAACTCCACGTGTTGGTCTTTCTCCCTGCAGGTTTGTTTATCCCTGCCGCGTCTCTGAGAAAGAGATTTTATGTTTAACAGGGCTTTCATCAATTATTCATCGCGCTGTGTTCTGTAAATCAAAGCATTAGGCCAACATGGCATCGTACATAAAAAGAAAAGAAAAATGTGTTACTTCTCTGAGGAAGCAAGCTGTCTGACTTTGATATGATATACATTTTAAGTGAGAAAGCGGCTTAGATGCACTATGATTACTGCAGGCATCATATAATTTGCAAAGGAATGTGGGAAATGCACTGGTGGTGGCCATCTGAGGGGTGTGTTGGGTTATGCTTGGCTGGAGGAGACTATGTGAAGAAGGCTACGCAAACGAAAGTTCACAATGAGCGCTAATAAACAGGCTGCATAAGGATGTCCTTACTGAGATCGTTTTTTGGGGTTTCAGCATTTTGACTTCTGTGCAAGAGCGCCGTGAATCAAATCCTACAGAATCAGTGAAATAGTAAGCAACGTAACTAGGTAAGATGCAGGAATAATGCTTAGTAAAGTGAAGTTGAATAAATAACAGCAAAAAATGTGTCCGTCTTCGAATACTTTGAAGGGGCCAAATTTGCCTGTGATGAAGATGAGGCTCCCTGCAGGCCCGTCGGAGGCAGTCCAGGACCCGACTTCGACCGCAGCTCCGTCCTGCCAAGCCATTGTAATGTTAAAACAACCACCGCATTCCTCACACTGCCGCGCAAGACCCGAGCCAGCTCTGGAAACTTACCCACTTGGGGCCCCAGCTATCCCAAAAGCCGTAATAATAGCCGCTCGACTGTAAAGCCAATATAACAATGAGCTGCGAATGAATGGGACTTTGTGGAGACCGAATAGTGAAGAAGTCTAAAAATAGGCGTTTGACTAAGCAACATAAAGAACAGTTCTGACACTATAGTTTATTTGATGGTTATATCAAGGGGGCCAAGAAGTTAGTGTATTCAAGCAAAAGCACTTAACATCTATTTTTGCAGTACAGTACACAAAGCCCAAGGCCGTCCTGAGGTTCATTTGTGATAGAAGATATTTCGACTGTATGAATCAGCTAGTTCATTGTTCAGCAGTACAGTGTTTCAATAAATGGCATGAAATGTGGTTCTGAAAATGTGGGGCAGATAGTGTACAAATTAATTGCCATGTTTTCAAGACTATAAGTCACACTGTTTTTCATAGTTGGCGAGGAGTGAGCGAGAAACTTGTGAGGGACAGGTGAAAAGTGGAGGCTACTCTTACTGCAATGAAGAAAACAAACAAAGATACTGTAAGCGCGGGCTAAAAGCTAATTGGCCACAGCAAGAGGAAAGAGTTTGCAAATGGGTGCTTGAACAACGTGCTGCCGGAAGAGGCTTGTCAACGGTGCAGTCACGCCTCCATGCCCAGGTAGTTGCCAGAGCTGGTGCAACTCCGGAGCGACTTAAGTCCGGAAAATATGGTAAATAGAAAATAAATATTACACAGCATTCAGTATATCCATCATATAAGTGTATCGGTGTTATTAATTGTGAAACACTTAAAGAGGGGGTATTATGCTTTTTTCAATCACATAGCACCAGTCTATAGCATACTACAATGATGACGTAACCTTCTGTTGGTCTGTATATGCAGTAAATTAAAATAACTGCCTTGAATAAAATTGCTCTCTCAAAATGGCTGTACTGAACGTCTTGAAATAGGCCTCTGTCTCTTTAAGAAGCTTTCCGACACGCCCCCTTCAGCACACTGCTGTGGCATTTAAACAACAACACTGTGCGGGGAGGGGGCTCTGCTGAGCTGAGGAGCAGTGGTTGGTGGCTTGGCTGGTGACAAAAGGTCCAGAGGCGTCTCCAGGAGGTGGGGGGCGTTCCTAGGAGGACTGAGGCATAGCTGCACCTAAAATGGCTGCCGTCTAAGTTTTTACTGATTACTCAAAAATATGTGAATGAGCCAAGGCAACACTCCAGGCATGTGTTTAATGAGGGAATGACATAATAACATGATATAAAGCTTGACAAAGTCGATTTTACATAATACCCCCCCTTTAAACATCCACAGATTACAGAACATAATAAGGTAGATAGCGTCACTGTATTTGTATTCAAACGAAAGGCAGCATGATTTTGATCTAAAACGCCATTTCTTCAATATCTTCATATAACCTAGCGTTTCATCAATGCAGCTCAAAATGCTTTACCACCTCTGATAGACTCTCATCTTTCAAGGGCCTCGTTAAACCCTCGCCGGTGTGCACTGAATGAAATGGTGGCGTCAACCTTGGTGCTGGCAGCCGCTGCACGTTTGCGTGTGTGTTCTCCATCGTATACACGTTCTTCATTAACCTGTGGCGTGACCCTCTGACCTCCACCATCACATTTCCAGTGGTTACTGCCAGCCCTCTCCGCTTGGTGCCCGCTCGACTAACAAACTCATTCATTATAGGTGGAGTTGGCAGGGAGGCCGGGCCACTTAGGACCTGGAAACCAAAGCTCCACTCCGCTGCAGTTTTACGTATGTGGCAGCGTTTATAAGCCACTGGTGCAGCCGCTTTACAGTCATTCTGTTATGAATCACATGTTCTATACAGGACTGTTTATTGTCCAGCTGTAAAAAGGTCAGGCCCGTGTCAGCGTGTGCTCGAGGTGGACATATGCTCGTGTTCGGTTCTTTTTGCTTACTCCTCGGGTGCACCGTGTATCGAGACTCTTTGAGGGACATACTGTACAAATATGATTTTAATTGTAATTGTAAATGCAGGATCAGCTTGATAGTTTGCTTTAAAAGAGCGACAAAAAAGAAAACATGAGATGAAAAAGAATATGAAAAAAGTGACAACAAGACGGCAACAACGCAAGGCAAAAGATCGGGAAAATGCACACGGTTAAGGCGGGTGGTAAGAGGTTAAAAGCTTGGCTAGCAACCCTCATGGCACTGTAATAAGGAAGAAGCAACAAGAAAGTGAACGCTAAATGAAGTGAAATACTACAAGGTAAAACAAAACAAAAAAGAGGAACCACCTAATGACAGTAGCGGCTGTAACTGGATTTGAATTTATACGCAGGATTACTTCTACTACTACTACTACATGAAGAACAAGACCAAAATCCCAATTCCATTTATGTTTTTCATGGAGGGTGAGGAAAGGTTGATTGAGCCTAATATGGCCCTTTCCTATTGACTGTTCATTAAATGGCACCGAAATAAACAAGATACAATCTATGTTCGCAGTATCGCACCATCACAACCTGGTACCAGCCCATACCTATACTTTGCATTCAGTGTCACCCATATAAAAAACATGATATGAATGACTGAGTGTGGACTGTGATAAGTGAACTCCAATCTCTCTAATTGGCTTTAATTTTCTGCACGATTTCCAGATCAGATTACAGCATTACAAACACAGCATGATTCCAGCTCTCTCACAGTACAGCTTTGTGCTGGTGGGAAAACTGGAGCGGTCCCAGGTTGGATCTTTGCGGGACTTCTTCATGTGAGAGAGGTATACCTGTTTCTGTTTTATTTATACAATCCGAGATCAGTCATGCTGTCTCTATTCTCACATCAGACTTTGTTTCTCTTCGCTCCATGCACCATTATTCTCTCGTCACTTTAGCCGGGAGCCCCGGAACTGGCCACACACTCAAACCATTCACAACAGCCAGTTTGGTCTAGCTCTTGTAATTACCACTACGCTGTGTACTGCCAAATGTTTGTTTGAATTGGAGGAACTTGAGGTACATTTACTGTAACTGATGTGATTTCATGGTGTCTTCTATTCCAGACCTTCTTTAGAAATTGAAAATCCAAAACTATGACTCAGGTAAATAGGCTGTTATTTATTTTTACTAATTAATCAAGGGCATCATAGCCAAAAAGGTTGGTGCCATCAGAACCACACTGCACAGACAGCCATTTAGAGCTCATTTAAAAACATGACCTGTTTTGTTTGGGTTGCTACCAATATGCAGGCATAGCAGATTGTCAACTAACTAGAAGTCTGGCACCTCACCCCAGGTTATTACAGATGTATTATGTGTATTATGAATATACCCCTCATATATTTTGGAAAACAGGGATTTATCAGAATACGAGATTCAAGTGAACATTGAATAGAAATGTGTGCCATTCACTAGAGGCGCCAGACATTTGTCCCAGGAGGGGTTTAGGAGGTGCTGAGGTCTTCCAGGGTGGTGCTCACATAACATGCAATTTTCGAGCCATTAAACAACATAACACAACTGCTCACAACTGCATCCCAGCACACGGAACAGCAGAGTGTGGGCAGTAAAGGAGCTGCAGAAGTGCAGTGTGGTGGAGGATGATGTGGACCTGCCTTTCTCTCCAGTGTGCACCGAGGAGCCTCTGCCGAATGGCTTTAGGTCAGCCATGGGAGGACGTGTGCGCACTCACAACGCAGTCTCCCCTCATAACCCAGAACCTTTTCTACTACCGGGAACGCTATCACGCTGTTAATGTTAACGTTGAGCTTGATTATCAGACTGATGCCCACGACTTAAAAACTTGAGAGAAGTGCAACAAGCTTATGAGTTAGATCAAATTAACTTTATACCGTTGTGTGTGAAATTTCAGCGCCATGCCATTGGCCATCTCTAACCCAGTTGTGTTAAAGGGATATTTCGGGATTTTTGACATTGGGCCTTATTTCCTAGTTATCCAGAGTGTTGGTGATGTCTGGAGATATTTTTTTCTTAAATTCATGCAGTTCAAGAGTCTAGTGGCGCTAGGCTAGGGCAAGGCTAAAGCATTTCTATGGTATCAGTTAGCCTGCATTAAAAACAGTCTGGCGCACTCCACAGTGCACCTGAGGTAAATCACTTATAACACCAGACTTAAACGATATAAATGTCTGTGTCGATAGAATAATTTTAACCATTTTGCATTTAAAATAACTTTTATTTGAGCAGCATCAGCTTCGTGGCTGTAAGCTAACGCAGCGGGGGAGTGATCTGCGAGAAAATAGTCCCTCAAAATGCGGTAATTTATATTTCAAAAATTATTCTATCGACACAGACCTTTATATGGGTAGTCTGGCGTGATACGTGATTTACCTCAGGTGCACTGTGGAGTGGGTCAGACTGTTTTTTAATGCAGGCTAACTGATACCATAGAAATGCTTTAGCCTTGCCCTAGCCTAGCGCCACCAAGCTCTTCAAAGAACTGCATGAATTTAAGAAAAAAATATCTCCAGACATCAACAACACACTGGATAACTAGGAAATGAGGACCTATGTCAAAAATCCTGAAATATCCCTTTAAGGTCAGTGGACTCTTGCCTGAACCTAATTTTATTTTTCAACCCCTACTCAATGGGACATTTTCTAAATAATGAGACGCCAGACTATTGGGCCAACCCCTGTAATTTCCTTGTCCAGACTTTGGATCACCGCTGGAGAACTCTTAATTTCTGACAGAAGCCAGATTGATATGTGTTGAACTCTGAGTTGAGTTCTACACCTCAATCTCGCTACAATCCAGCTTGCAGCGCAAGGTTAGAGAACTCGCTCTCTTCTTCTGCTTTGGATTCAGCTGCGCACACATCGCTGTATCAAAAGTGCACAATAATAAAAAAGCCAGTAGAGCAGTGTCTGACTTATAACATTAGCCTAGCTCATTGATCAAATCTAGTGAACAACAATGATTAGGCTCAGCCTAATTACTGCTGTCGCTGAGCGTGTGCTCTGATGCACAGCCAAGTTAACGTGGTAAAGGGCCTCGGACAATGTCCCCTCCTTTTGATGGAATTATAGCTGTCCTACACACTCCTTTTCACATTAAAACAGCCATAACTGTGATGTCTTTGAAATGTTTGTAGAGAGAACTAATTCTCCTTTGATTTAAAGGCCAAAATCTTATGGTGCTACCTGTATATCCTCAACAAAAACGCATGTGGAATGGTCAGTGGCAAATTTAGTCCATTGTTGTAGTCGTGCTTCGCTTCTGCTTCTGTTCATTTTTGTTAATTATATGAACATCTCAAACAGTGTTTTGTAAGTGTGGTCCGTGTTAAAACAGCCGCTTTCAAGTGTAACAGGTTCTCTTTGCTAACGAGGCAAATCCAAATCAAAATATGATGTGCTATATGTATCATTAATGTGTAAAGTTAAATCACAAACAGGTACGTTGTGTGTTTGTGTGCATGCTGTGTTCCTATGCTCTTGTACTTTGTTCCTTGTAATATGTTCCTTTGTACTATTGTGATAGTACGATTGTGTTATTTTTTATTGTAATGATTTCGGGGGTGGGCGATCATAAGCTTTTGCTTCGGCCCACTCCTTTTGAGCAGAACTTCAACTGCTCAAATAAACAAATGAACTAAACTAA
Organism: Neogobius melanostomus; assembly: GCA_007210695.1. Lineage (NCBI taxonomy): Eukaryota > Metazoa > Chordata > Actinopteri > Gobiiformes > Gobiidae > Neogobius > Neogobius melanostomus. The sequence continues at coordinate 3,127,003 of VHKM01000037.1, forward strand.
ACTAGCTAGCTAAACTAGCTAAACTAACTAGTCCATCTCCCTTACACACAGTACACGGAATACTCAATGCAGCTCCCTTTTGTTTTAAAATCCAGACACCTTTAATAAACTTTCATGGTCAAACTCTAGTTTCTCTGTTGGTAGCTATCATTGTTATAAGTTTCATTTTGCAGAACTCCCGTTTTGTATATAACATCTGAAGTCGTGAGGGTATTTTCTAGAATGCATTATTTTACGTTATACTTGATGGTCTGTTTTAAAAGCCTGAATAAAACATAATATTGGATCTCGTCAGGGCTCAGCTCAGTATAGTCGACTCCAGCTGACTTGTTTTCGCTCGAGACCTGCACTCAGTAAATCAGTCTGATTAGAGAGAACAGAGGGAAACAGGACTCCTGTCTGTGACTCCGACCACAGCTTTAGCACTTATCTGCACCATCAATCTGATTCAGCAGACTCTTATTCAACGCAAATGCATGTCCACATTTATAAGGTGTAGAGTTCTCTTCTGGCATTGTAGCCAAGAAGAAACACTTTTTAGTCTGTAGCCTTACAGTTTAACCATCCTTTTTCTTTCTGCCACAATCCATGAAGAATTCTGATGTGACTTGTTGCTATAAATTAAGTTACATAATTTGTCTCCCCTCTGTTTTTTCCCCCATTGAACCTGATCTCAAGAGTCTGGTTTTCTGTTTTGAGCTCAGCCTTGGATGAGGAAGTGTTGTGGGCGAATCCAGATCAGTTTTCTCTCAAGGCCAGAGTCCCAAATCCCCAAATCCTGCTTCTAAAAAGACATATGCTTATGTTAGTCTGCCTAATCTTCACTGGGTTGACCTCAGCCCTGGTCCATTCAAACAGCAGCTCTGTCCCTTTGATGCCTGCTGCTGGTTGAACTTATGTGTAAGAACAGAATCTAAACAGAAGCCTATCTCGGCCTTTTCGCTGTGCACAGTCCGCTCTCAGTGTGTGTGGCCTCGAGCTACAAAAGATTGTTTGTTTCCATGATTCACAATACTATACTGATGTGAATATATTACATTACTTAAGTGCTTCCATCTGACTATATAGGCAAGTGCATTCTATCTGGGACATTATCCTATTTGAAGGAAGTTATAATGCTGTAAGCCTTTGGGGTTATTCCATCAGTGTTAATTTTGACAACATATTTTAATTTAGTTTTAGTCTTAGTCTTTTGACGAAAATGTAATTCAATTTTAGTCGAGATTTAGTCAAAAAAATATCTTCAATTTTAGTCTAGTTTTAGTCTACTAAAATTGCAAGTAAATTTAGTCGACTAAATTTATAATATTCATTATAATCATATTTAATCAGGTCCTCTGCTTCATGGAGCTGCTCCCACATGAACAAAGCTCAGAGCTGCTCCTTTGGCAGAGAATTTACATGATATGAGACTCTTTCAGACTGTCAGTTTGGATGATTTAGTCTATCCTTTTCATTTTTATTTAGTCTTATTTTAGTCGACTAAAATATCTGGACAATTTAGTCATAGTTTTAGTCTCATGAAAAACGTTTAATTTAGTTTTAGTCCAATTTTAGTCGTCAAAATATCACTTTGACTAAATTAGACTAAATATTTAGTCGACGAAATTAACACTGTATTCCATAAGGTTATGTCCTCAACTCATGGCCATCAATGCGGACAAATTACTGGAACAAGAAACTGAGGAAGGTTTCCAGACACTTGCTGGTCTCGTGTGTTGGATGGATGGATTGCAGCAATAGAGACAGGTACTAAATCAAAATCACGTAGAAAGATGGAACTTTAAAATAAAGTGAATATAGTGATAGTGAAGTTATCGTGCAGTCACCAAAATTCTGAAATTGTTATGATTTTTGAAACATAAATTTGGGCGTTTATAAGCTTTGGCTTCAGCCTCTCCTTTGAGCAGAACACTGCTTAAATAAAAAAAAATAATAATAATAAAATCATCGTTTGTCTATTTGTTAGAGGCTAAGGGTAACTAGATCCAATACCAGAAACTTTTATTTTTTATTTTCTCTATGAGGTGACACCAATCGGCGAAGGGAGGGCGTCTGCCATTGATGCGGTGTTATTAGCGGTTTTGCGTTAATATTTGCGCAGGATTATGAATCACGAAACTCACCTACTGTCGATGTGTTTTTGGTCATTTACCGCCGATTGGAGACACGCTTTCTCTCTTTCGTGCGCCGTTCGTAGATTGTTATTGAGGGGACTTCCGCGTCCCGTGAGTGACGCTGCTCGCTAACAACACGTCACGGCAAATAAACAAATCTGATTGCACGTGAACGGATTGATTTTGCGGATACATCCAGCGGGGGCGGGGTGACCAGACTGATCCCCCGCTGTATACAAAAATACAGAGGGGAATCATTCTGGTCCAACCAGGCTAGTTCTGTGTAGTTAAGGGCTTTATTGACGTTATTAGTCGATTGGCTTGTAGCAGCTTTGAGAATGCTCTGTGCATCATCAAGGCCCAATCACATTCCCAGCGCAGATCCAGCCACTCAAATAAGTTTTCTTGTTGCCGCTTTTAATCCTGGGTGTTTAGGTAAAAGAAACACTGATGCATGTCTTTGTAAAAGTCCCAGAGCTGCTGTAGCCCTGGTTCACAACAGGATAATCCTCCATGACTGTTTACATCTGCGGGCCGGCATAGGATCTGTCCCAGACCGACGATGGCTCAGCTACACCATATACGTCACTTTTGGAGGACGCTCGTGAATTTCTCCAAAAAATTCAACATTTCCAACTCTAGCGTCGGCCGCGCAGGACGGCCTGGAGGCGCGTCAAAAGCTTCCCACGCCGAAAATCTTCAAAACGCGCTGCACAGGAGGCGCGGGACGCACTGCGTGACCTCTTGACGCTCCCCGAGGCGCGTCCCCCATGTATTTTAAATGTAAACCTGACGCTTTGGAGGCTTTGGAGGCGTTTGGTCTGAACACAGCATTATTTGGACTTTATGCCTGGATACTTAATTTGTCTGAACTGCATTCACTTATGTACGTCTTATTTACTGCTGTTTTATTGCCTTAATGTTTGGTGCAGCCTTGTGAGGCAGCTCCTGTTGTGATATTGGGCTATACAAAACCATTGATTGATTGATTGATTGATTGAACTTATAGAAGCGGTGGTCAAAGTACTTGATTTCATTACTTGAATAAAACTACTGGTTAAATATAAATATATATGCAATGAATGTCTTAAACCCAACATTAAAATTTATGGAAATACTTTAATTTACAGCCCGCGAGTTCCATGTGTAGGTACAGGGAGGAACAATTAGTCACTAAAGCAGTACTAAGTAACTTGTTTACCTTAATAAATCCTTTTCGTAGTCCCTCTGGGGGTATTACAAGTGTTAATGGGACGATTGGGGGGTCTTTCATCTCCCCCTGGTGTCTCTGGCTAGAAAACCATGCTTGCAACTTTCCCTGCACCGGGTCGGAGGCGCAATACACACTAATGGAATCATGAAGAAGAAGCTAACAGGCTAACAGGCAAAGCTAACTTTGGGCTAGCACCACTTAAACAGTATTTACAGCCAAGTTTGAGTGAAAAAAATGATCTCCATTGTGTCATTGGATGTACAATATCCCTCTCTCCCTTTGTCTTTTCTGTCAGCGTAGTATTTACTCTCACAGACAATTAATGAGTAAAAAAACGCAACATGCTACGACACCTGCAGTGGTGCTTATGGCCTCTAGGGGCATGAGTTACTTAGTACTACTTTAAGTACAGGTAATTACAAGGTTTAGTGCAAGGTTTAATAAAGTGTAAAAAGGGGTAGAGTGTAGTTGCAGGTGTTTTGGCTGGCCTATGTGCCAGCTTTATAAAGTTTAGTAAATTGAGGGAAATGACCGAATAGCTAACACACAGATGCACCGTATGTGTAACTATACGTGAGCGCGGGCTGTAATCTAAAGCGAGACGTTATGGTCTGTACGCGGCCCGGGGCTCAAATGCGGCCCGCAAGGTAATTACCTTGAGGCCCGCACGATGATTTCTTATTTATATTATATACGGCCCGCCGGTAAATTGCATTAAACACGTTAGAAGTACATTTCCCATGAGGCACCGTGCGGTACCACCAATGTTGCTGCGGACACGAGAATGACAACATGAGACAGGGGAAGAGAGATGCGGCGCTTCTGCAGACATCTTATCAACTTTTTTCAACAAAGAAACTGACTAACAGCAGCGGACTGTGAGAGGAGCTTCTGAAACAGGTTGGAGACTGTCAGAACGTGAGGGAGAAACTTTAGTTGTTCAGCTAAACGTGATGGAAAAGTTACAGCACTGCAGCATGACAATAAGCACCTTTACCATCTTTACCTTTATGACTTTGCAAAGCGAACACATCGTAATTAGTGTTTAAAAGCGTCACAACAGTAGCCTGACCTTAGCCATCTGTAAACTTCGGTAAATTATAATTTCCCTACATGTTACATTAAAAATAGAGAATATAGAAATGTATAAAAATACTGCAAACAGCAACATTGGCAGTAAAAAAATAAAAGCCCCATCAATTCTCTAACTGTAGGTCACAAAAAGGCATGAGGCCACTGACTCCACATTATTTACATGAGGTGAATCTCACTGAGCTGATCTTAACAGACCAAACGCTGACACACCACCAACTTCCATGTTAACCCTATGTAGACGTGCTTCGACGCGCGTATGAAGCATTGCAAATGCGAGCAGATGAGGATTAACGCGCGTCAAAACCAGTGAGAACAGCACGGTACAGAGTAGGGATGCCGCGCCCACTGCTTCATGCATTCAAGTCATCACAATCTACACGTGCGTTCATTTACGCCTTGTTAACCAATCAGGGACTGGGCTCAAATAGTGAGCACAAGCGTCACCTGTTACCTGCAGCAGTGGCGCAAAAAGGGCATACGCAATATATGCCTTGTATGGGGCGCCGAAAGGACGGGGCGCCAATAGTGATGTGTCGGTCGCGAATGATCGGCTCTTTTGAACGAGTCTTTACAGTGAACGATATGAACGGGTTCGCGGAGTATTTTTTTTAATCTATTCCTCTTTGGGGGAGGGGCGTCACTTTAGTTGTGAGAGGAGGAAAAGTTACGTGAATGAAAGAATTGCTTTTAATCGGGCCGTGTGATTGTTTTTTGTGATAACTCTATAGGGAAATGTCGATGTTATATTGTGTGAAATAGTGACATTTTCATTAAAATAAAGTCAATTCAGAGGGTATTTATTTACTTTTTTTTTTAAACAACAATCATCAAAGAGCCGTGTGTGTGTGTGTGTGTGTGTGTGTGTGTGTGTGTGTGTGTGTGGGAAAGGGGGGATAGTTGCGCCCCTGACCTGCAGCATGGAGGACAAGTTGATCATCGCGGTTTGCGCTCGGCCTGAGTTGTATGACACGCCTCCTAATTATGACGCTTGCAAAACTTCACGCGTCAGCAAACAGGCGTTTCTCGCGAGTGTGAAGCGGCAATGTTTGGCGTCCAACTAGAGGCTGAAGGAGCGTGGACGCACGTTTGGTCTGAACGCACCTTTAGACACACCAGAGTCTGTAAAATGGCATTTGGAGAGTTGCCAAGTCTACACATTCATTGATGTATTTATTTATATTACAGGGTAATTGAAAATTAACACAGTACAAAACAGGTTTGTAGCTGATGCTCATTATCAGCTCCAGTCCCTGGTTGGGCCTTTCTATACTCAATTAAAATGACATTTGTTGTACATTTTGCATTTCTTTCTAAATAGGCCAACAGACAAAAACTGGACCTGACTCCTGAAAGATCATTCACTGATGCCCTGAACCAATTTACCTGACCACAATGAGATTAATTACAAAAACACTACTGTAATTGTCTGAGTCTGTAATGTCTCATTTAGAAACTCAGCAAATGTTTGGCCGACTGGAAACCTCTGGAAGCTTAAAATGTGCAGATAGGTCATGTACAGTTTATTTTAAGGTATATTACAGCAAACAATAAAAAGTTGCTATATCATAATTGACTTAATAAAAAAGGCTGGTCTGTTGCAGCCCCCGACCAGCACTGGGTTTGCATTTTTGGCCCCCAGTCCAAATGAGTTTGAGACCCCTGCTATATGCACAGGCTCTGAAGTAGCACATTGGCTACATATAAAGTAAATGTGTGTCGATAATTATATATCTGTGAGAGACCATGCCTTAGACCGTGCAGGTGTGGTAGAACTGCAGAAGGATATAAACACATTGTATCCCTAGAGTCTCCCACTGTCTGTATAGGCCCGCAAAACAGGCGCCCCTCCATCTGGCGTTATACTGTACTCTCTTCTCAGGGAGCGGTGCATGTGCCGGGATAGTGTTTGTTATAAAACAGCATGTCTCTGGGGATCTCCACTTTCTCTGCTCCATCGGAATGTACAGAAATGGAAGTTGGGAGGTCAGGTATGCAAGAAGATGATCATGGAAAGAGAGGGGTGTACGGTTGTGACTTAAACCAGATATCAGCTATAAACATAATGTAATTGTTTCTGATCTACCAAGCTATGGGGTTATTCTATTTTGTGAAATGTCAGTTCTTGCTGGATGATAAATATGACATAAGATCATCATCCTAGCCCCCATCAGGAAATGTGTCCATTGCATTTGACCCATTCTTGAAATTTAATGGGGGAACCTGCTAGAAGGTATCATCTGCAGGGACCTACCGCCAGATTTTGAGCTCGGCAGGAAATCCGATAATGTTTAAGATTGATGATGTAAACAAGAGCAAACGTAAAAACTCATACAGCATGATAATCAAACCTAAGATCTTGAGGCAGTGGTAGCCTCCAAGCAGCCCTGAACTTAACACTTTGAAATGCAAGTAGTTTTACAGATTTACGTCAGATGTACACACTTTATTATGCAGTAAGGTTGGGTCATTGCCAGGTTGGCACACTTGCATTTAGTTTTGGAAGTGGTACTCAAAGTAAATGTTCTTCCAAAAATGATCAAGTAAAGTGCCTGAACACTGACTCTTTACCGCGGGACTTAGAGACAGAGCTGTAAATGGTAACACATGGATCCAGGCGTATATACCGAAGAGTTGTTTGTGAACACTTTTGCAATGCCGTGTTTGTGTTATCCGAACGCGAATAGAGTTGACTGGTTTTATTATCCGCCGTCGATGCCTCAGACCAATTACAGGAGCGATTAGGCAGAGCTTGGCAGCAAAAACTCTGCTCTGCTAAAAGTCAAAGAGGAGGAACCCGTCCAAGATCTGTGAGCCCTTGTTTAACTCAATTACTCTCGCTCTGGATGATGCCTATTACAATGCACAATAGTTTGAGATTATGTAAGAGCACTCATGGCCAGTATGAAAATGTCTTTTGCAGACAGGGACGCGAAGCCAACACTTCCTGGTCAGTGTTACTATTCTGTGCCCTTTATGTGTAGTAGTCATTATTTCTCTACTTTTATAGGAGTGTTGCAGCAGTCTTGGACAGTTCCAAAGAGAAACCATTCATTGAGTAAAACGATCCCACATCACGATCCGTGACCACAAGAAGATGAGAAAATCACATTCAGCACATCTCAGGGGCTAAGCTGGAATTTTTATGTGAGAAGGTTTTTGCCTCTATTGAGTATGAAAATGTATTATTTACTCAAAGGTTCAGCAAATACTCAGTGCTGGTGTTGGTGCATTGTGCCTGTTACGTCCTCGTGCCCTGAGAACAAAAGGTCTCTTTGCATTCGAATGACAGCTAAGCGCTTCCTTCTTTCTGTGGGATCTGTTACAGTACAAATGCCACTCAGCCGGTCTGACTCCAGACCACAACAATCCACTCTTTTATTCTGAGACAACCTAAAAGCAGACTTTTGCTTCACTCGGAGGTGCACACGCAGATTAAGGGCAGTGCAACAGAGGCCGAAGGGAGAGGGGGAAATGTAGTTTGGTAAGATAATAAAAGGAGTTACCAAAATCCTATGTGGTCATGATGCATTATATAAGTTACAGAAAATAACACAGTTTTTGCACTGAAAGAAGGAGAAGGAGTTTTGTTGTACACAGCCTCCGTTAGTTCATTATAAGAGACAATACAATAGATCTGACATGAGGTTCATAGCTGATTACTTACCACTTTACTGTAAGGTGTTGACACGTAAAAGGCCCTGTAATAGACTTTTTTCATGTTGTCGAGTAAAATATTTTTCCCTATAGAGCAGCTTTTTGCAATCTTAATTAGGCCCGAGCAACGGACACACAGTGGCTCTGTGGCGCCCCCTCAAACAGACAGTTTACATTGAGTCAATGGAAGACCAGTCGCAAAAAAAAAAATCATCGTACACAAGTGACATTGGCCAGGAACATAGATCACGTCAGGACATGTAAAAAATTATATTATGACCCCGCCCTAAATGCTACAGGAAGTCGGCCATATTGGCCCGAACCACGAACCTTCAAATCGTACCTCTTGAACTTCTGACCCCTGATTCCCGAGTTTTCAATCGAAAGCCTCAAATTTTGGCCAATATGTCCCAGATCCATGTGGCTTTAAAAATCATCATTTCAATTTTGGAAATATTATTGGGCGTGGTCATGACAAGCCCACAACTCAGAAGCCATTTTCAACAAAATGCAAAGCCTCATAGCTCTCACAGACTTTGTCGGATTGGAACGGACTCAATCCGGCACGCATGCACATTCGCGAGCTGGATCTGACAATGTGCAAACGCAGCCACTATCGCCAAAAATGCCTTTAAAGAGTAACTCACCCTCAAAAATTCTGATAAACTGTATAAATGAGTGTCCAATAGTGTTGTCTTAGCCTGGTTTTACCATACCCTCGTACTCATTTCGTTTCGTACAGAGGGTCTGGACTTTCACAACTGAGCTCCGTTAACAGGTGGGAGGGGTGAACTCCTTTGAAACGATTGGATCTGATTTTCGGTAGCGTTTGGTCGTGACGTATGTAATGCGCCCATATTGAGTGAAGCAGCTATCATAACTCTTTGGAGCATTCCTTGCGCATTCTAAGGCTTCAGTTATCATTTCTGGATATTTGGGGGCTGAGACAGAACGGATTGAAGAGCTTCCTTTTACGTTCGTATCCGCCGCCATTACCGAACTACAACCAGCAAATGCGGCACAAATGCTTGACGTCACTGACAACACCCGCCTCCCCCACTCGCTGAATGGTAGGTTGAAATTCAATCGATGAAACGCAGCCACTGAGATCAAACCCAGACGTACATGTAGGGAAAACCGGAGTTTACGGATGGCTAAGGCCAGGCTAGTGTTGTCTACATGTCCTGGTCATTATTTTGGCTATTTAGTGCAAATTAGTTGAAAGATCAACTTTCTGCCTAAAACTGTCAGTGAGGCGCCATCTACAGCGAACTGTCTGTACTGCATGTGGCCATCCAGCCTTTGCTATGCCCGATCCCATCAGACCTTAGAAGCTAAGCAGGGAAGGGCCTGGTCGGTACTTGGATGGGAGACCATTTGAGAACACCAGGAAGCCTAGCGAATGTAGTGAGTGAGTGAGTGGTTGGTGGTGGTCGGAGGGGCCGATGGCGCAGACTGGTTGCCTCGCTTCCGTCAGTCTACCCCAGGGCAGCTGTGGCTACAATAGTAGCTTACCACCACCAGGTATGGAGTGAATGAATAGTGCAATGTAAAGCCTTTTTGAGTGTCCAGAAAAGCGCTATATAAAACTGATGCCTTATTATTATTTGATTTTGAATTTGGCGCCCCTATTTGCGCAGGTGTTTGATATAACGTTAGGCGTTAGAGATGATGTCAGTTGCCCTGGGCTATAAAAGTGGACCAGTCTCGCTGGTTGGAGTTGGAATAGCGAGAGAATATTTTCATCGATTGTCAGGTTTGCGAATTGTTAACATACGTAGCATTTAGGTAGATTTTATTAGCATAGCTTTTTGTATTATAATTGTAGTGTTAGGAGTGTTGGTTGTTGAATAGTAAGAAAACTGGCACTAAAAAATGAAGATCTATAATTATTTTTTCATCATTCAACTAAATAAGCATAACGATAGAGACTTTATTATAGCCTTTACTCTACAGAGTGATCATTCAGTGGTAGTTTAGTTAACGTGTTACATTGGTTAAACTTGGTTAAATAGTCATAGAAATTACTTTGGGCTATTTACTGTTACTGCCTAAGGTTGGCGGACCCAAAGAAAGTCAAAGCAGGTAAGTAATCAGATAGTTATTGACGGTGAGGGACGAGGGGCAGCAGGTAGGTAGGGGCTGGCGCTGGAGGAAGCTGGTATCCGGAGTGGAGCAGGTATGTAGGGGCTGGGGCTGGAGCTGACTAGTAACCGGAGTGGAGCAGGCATGTAGGTTGGTGCTGGAGCTGGCGCTGGGGGTGGTTAGTATCCAGAGTGGAGCAGGTGGGTAACTGACAGGCACGGAGATCTGACAAGATGCAGGAAAACACTGTTAGTTTACTCGTACGCAAGAATAGCTAAATCAATAGGCCTGAGAAGTCTCACGAAGGTAGACTGACGATTTGGCACAGGAGTGAAGGAGAGCCCAGACTTAACTACAGCAGGAGATGAGCAGAGTGGATTCAGCCCAGGAAGCCAGGAGCAGGAGCAGAGGAGGCAGATAGAACTGCCACGCCCACAGCAGCAACAGACAAAACAAATGACCTACACTACAACATTTACTTAGGGGGATAACTGGCTCAAGTCAAGCCTTTAGATAAACATGACCTGGGTGATTCTGTACTATCTTCAATGACAAACCGAAAACAATTTCAAAAGGACAGTGTTCCTGCACAATAAGACTTTTTTATTTTATTTATGTGATATGTTTTGTACACTTTGTTGTAAGAAAAATAAAATAAAGCTTGTAATACATGTAGTCACGTCTCTATACCTCACACATTATCTGCTGAGGACACTGAGATACATCTCCCACATAAAAAGTCTACATCTAAAATAGATTGGTAAATTCTGAAAGACAGAAGACAGTTTGAAGACAGTTCAGTTCAGAAGACAGTTCGGTCCCTTAGCTGCGATGCTAACATCGATCTAGCTCAATGCTAACCTGCTAGCTTTGCAAATTACAGAGGTTCAGAATCACTCAGAATCACTCTTTTAAAATAAACCAGCACCTCAGAGCAGTCTCAGGTACAAGGCCTCTGTCTGTCACGATGCTTCTCCTGTGTAGAGAGAGCTGTAGAGTTGTCCCTGTGAAACAGGTTGCTAAACAAGTTAGCTCACTGGAACTCCATGCTCGAATTTTGTTTACAAGTAGCGCTGCAGGTGCCGCGTCGAAGTCAGATGACTCAGGCCTGTCAATCACAGACCCAGACCCCTCCCACATGCCCCTTTACTGTTAATATTTTCAAATCAGAGGCTCTGAGGGGCTCTGGGGTGCACCCATCCACTGTCAAAATAGCCAGAGTTCTTAGCATGGCAGCATGCCGGTCTCGGTCAGAGTTTCTCCTGAAATTCGTCAATTTCCCCCTTTTTTCACAAAAGCCACACATTTACACTCCAACGCCTTTATACTACCAATCTGTTACAGAAAGAAGCTTTAATTTGCTCGTTTTGCCTCTAAATTCTGCTTTTTTGGACTTTACCATCACAGGAAGTTGTGATTGGCTGTTTCCTGTCCATCTCTGTGTGTTCCTCCTAATACATGGGTCTTACCAAAATATTGTTTCACCCATCGAGGTTACTGCATGGCTGGAGCATCCTCTCAAATATTTGGGCTCCCAGGCAAATTTCCCCTAATTATAACATGATTCAATTAATATTGGCCAAACTGTAAAGCCGTCCCTCCATTTTCTATAAATATTAATCTAAGTTCAGCTCAGCTATGGCTGCCTGTCTAGCTCCATAGGTAGAGCACTGAACTCCCAATCCCAGTTTGCAGGATCAATTTCAACCTTAACGTGCCATGCTGAGACCTATTTTTGAACCCATGGATTTAGAGAAAAGTAGCCCACAAAGTAGCCCACATTTGTATGGTGTTATGGCTCAGTATTAGTGCCCTGGTCTCTGGTGCAGGAGGTCGCCAGTTCAAACACAGCACATGATACTTTTCTAATGCTTTCTCTTTTCACATGGGCCATTGCACACACTTTCTGAGCCTGATACAACTCCAGAATGAGCACCAAGTTATGTAGACACAATTATGTATTTGTCCACTTATCTACCTTTCACTGCCTTTGCCCTCTTTACTCATGCGGACCATTACGGACACTATTCTCCGCTGGATTGGACTGCACCAACTTCAACTAAAGCGGAGGGGTGTTCCGTTTAAACACCCCTCTGACTTAGTTCAACGTCAAATGGTATCTTCCTGCCACAAGAATGAAAAGTTGATATATCAGTCGTTATTGTTGATAGATTTGCCTGACAGTTACGCTTGTGTTACTTAGTTTATATCTGGAACAGCAGCCAATGCTCCTGCTGCAGCCCAGTTAAAGCCTTTAGGCCAGGAATGGCACAACTGTGCGTCTGTTATTAATTAATTATTTTATTCTTTCGGCCCCTAAGCACCGCAACCGAGCTGCCCACCGGGAAACGTCCCAACTCTCCCGATTACCCAGCACGCCACGGCTCTCCTCTCTGCTGTAGGTTCCTTTCCCTCGGCAAACCTGCCTCCTCTTGCTTAAAAAAAAAACAGGCGAAATAATAGTTTGAAAATATAGTCAACAAAATAGGAAGAAATGGGGAAAATTGGGCAAAGACTTGAGAAAAAATCAGGAAGAAAGGGGGGAATAGTCTGTGTCCAATTCTTGCCAGATAAGTCCTGAAATGACCTCAAATGTAACCACTTATAACTAGAGTAAAGTGCAATCTCTAACTCGCCACTAGATGGCAACGCACAATAAAAACTTTCTTCTTCTGCTGTTTTTTGGCATCCATCTTGCATTGCATCACAGTACAAAACATGAGCAGACGCATGAAAAGCGTGAGCCAGAGCGAAAATTACTGTTCACATTTAAATTGATTAAAGCAGTACTAAGTAATGTGTTTACCTTAATAAATCCTTTCTGTAGTCCCTCTGGGGGTAATACAAGTGTTAATGGGATGATTGGAGGGTCTTTCATCTCCCCCTGGTGTCTCTAGCCAGAAAACAATACTTGCAACTTGACTGCCAACGGGGCGGAGCAACCAATACACACTAATGGAATCACGAAGAAGAAGCTAACAGGCTAACGGGCAAAGCTAACTGCGGGCTAGCGCCACTTTAAACAGTATTTACAGCCAGGTTTGAGTGAAAAAAAATATTTCCATTGTATAACTGGATGTACAACATCCCTCTCTCCCTTCGCCTTTTCTGTCAGCATAGTATTTACTCTCCAAGACATTTAATAAGTTAAAAAATCGTTACTTGCTACGACACCCGCAGTTGCGCTTATGGCCTCTAGGGGCAAGAGTTACTTAGTACTGCTTTAAGACAACAAAATATATCCTCGAGGTTGAACTACATTGAAACTTCAAAGAAAACTGTTGTAAAACAAAGTTCTCGGTGAGTGAATACTATGATTTATTTTGTTGATTAGCTTGGAGCGAAGAAAGTTGGCCTTGAGGCTGAGGCAAGAGTGGGCCGGCACCGGAGCTACCTGGGGCAAGAGTGAGGCCGGGGTGTGACGAAGGCTCAGGCGAGAGTGGGCCGGGTTAAGAGTTAACAGGCACAAAACAGACCAGGTTGGGTGTGAAATTTGTGAATAGAAGTGAGGTCTGCATCATTTTGATTATGAACCCAACCCGCACATTTTGCTGGTGTTGTCTGTGCTGGTGCTGTTATATTGTGGGTATAGAATGAATGTACGCATGCCTTTTGAACATATTGAAAAAAAACGATACATTTCAAAAATAATATGATCTGAAAGGGGATAATAGGCATAAAACAAAGCACTTTTTGATCATGTGCTGAATTAGAACCACACTTTTCTCCTCATTGGCTGCTCTTTGATAGTTTTCCAAAAAGTGAGTCAGAGTTACCCAGTTGAGGAAAAAAAACAAAAACTTGGTGATAGTGTTTTGCGTCATCTTCTGTACTCTGTGTGTACTCGCGCTTGGACTCAAATAAAGAGAAAACAGTCGGTGCGGTCAGCACACTCGACTCGAGGTCACGGCGCTTCTGTCTCAGCTGCCAGTTCAGAACGGAAAGTGCTCATTGGTGTTCATTGAACCAGGTGTACAGTTTTGTGGTTTATTTTTCCCTTAAAAGAAACAGCTTCAGAGTGGATGGTTAAATAAGTTGCTGTAAACAAGTATCCACCTTTATTTGCGATGTTTACTACTTAGAAACACATACATTTGCAAATAAGGAAACAAAAGTAAAGTTAAGGAAACAATCATCTATCCATCGTCTTCCGCTGTATCTAGGGTTGCCAACTTGAGAACAGAAAATCAGATACAATTTTGTGCAATCTGGTGTATTTTAGGCAAACATCTGCCGTTTAAATTAGCCTTATACTGTACAGTGATGAAAATCAGAACTGTCTACATTATGATTACTTTCCTTAAAAAAGAAAAGAAAAGCAACACATATTTTTATAAACCGGACAGATTCAGAGGATCAGATCAGAGGAAAGATTGTGTGGAGAAGGCCGACATCGTGCTATAACCCTGCGCCGTAACCCAGCGCCGTAACCCTGCGCCGTAACCCTGCGCCGTAACCCAGCACCGTAACCCCGCGCCGTAACCCCGCGCCATACCATCTTTTCTCTTCATTAGGCTTCCTAAATTAATCTCTAAAAAAAATATGAGGCCAAATGATGTGGAATAGAAAGCGGACTAAAGCATGGGAAGAGGAGACTTTGTTCATGGATTAGTTTATGTCCGTAAAGTTGATGATTTCATGATGAATGCTGTTATATTGAGACGCATTAAACCCGCACGCATGGGGAGCGGACTGAGCTGCTGCAGTCTTACGATTATTTCTCCAGTCTCTCTCTGAAGAGTGGACTTCTGTCCAGTGCAGATTTACAGTAGTGAGGGATGGGCATGGATTTGTTATATTATGACAGGGAGAAAGGGAGGATCCTCGAAATACGGGACAAATGCCATCCCTTATTGATTCAATACAGGATGCACCTTTATTTTTAAAAATACAGGACGATTCCGTATTTCAAGGGACGGCTGGCAACCCTAGCTGTATCCGGGGTCATGTCACGGAGGCAGCAGTGTGAGCAGAGATGTCCACACTCTCCTATCCACGGACACGTCCCAACACTTACGGTGGGATCCCATGGCGTTCCGCAGCCAACCTAATGGCCACGAACACATTCGACCACAAGGCATCCAGATCAGATACTTGAACCACCTCAGCTGACTTCTCTTGGTATGGAAAGGAGCAGCGGCTCTATTCTGTGCTTCTGCCGGGTAACTGAACTCCTCATCCTGTCTCTGTGAATGTGTTTAGATGACAGTGT
Source organism: Neogobius melanostomus (assembly GCA_007210695.1). Lineage (NCBI taxonomy): Eukaryota > Metazoa > Chordata > Actinopteri > Gobiiformes > Gobiidae > Neogobius > Neogobius melanostomus. Next base: position 3,142,379 of record VHKM01000037.1, read on the forward strand.
ATATAATGCAGTTAAAACAATCTTTTATTAGGTGTGCTATATTAGGCTTTTTTTTTTTTTTTTTTTGCTTTGTCAATGTTCCGCTGTTCACAAACATCATTACATCATGGAGTATTTATGGTCATATTTGTGGATCTCTGTAATCCAGGAGGTGGCTGCTGAACTGTGGCCAAAAGGACAGAGAAGATTATTTCACATTCACAATAGACACATCCAACTCCACCACTTCATTCCACTTGTGTCCATCTTCATAGCAACACAGCAACTGTCAAACAAACAACACTGACCGAGTATGGCACTGTTCCACACCGCAGTGATGTCATCTGGAAGAGATTTCCCTGTGATGCACCGGCTATAAACTCATCCTGGAGTTTTCCCGATTCAGAAGTCCAGGTAACAGCTCTGACATTTCAACAAGGTGAAAAAAAATCCCCAAACGCGACAGGGCGGCAGCTTAGTAATATTTTGTTCCAGGCAGTGCTTTACGAGCTCTGCCGTGCTCTGGCCGGGCGCTCTTTGCTCACAGCAGGCCACTGGGTCTGTGAGGGGAATCAAAGACCCCACTCAATTCATTATGTAAGAGCACCGCAGCTTGTTATCGATAGACCAACCTTATTTTAGGAGTATTCACAAGCAGCTTGAGGGCCAACGCTGCTCTGTTAGCAATGTAACATACACATACACACACACACAGACTTTTTTAATGAACAAGCCCGAGGATCTGTGTAAAATACTTTATAAAGTGTTAGATTCCACAAAGCGCTTACACGTACATGTTTGGAAAAATCATCAGTTTTAGACCTGGTAAAAATGTTGACGATACATTTGCGGCTTATTTTGTTGAAGTGGAAAGCAAATCTTTGGTACAAGAAGATCATGCTGAGATCATTTGACTCTACACCGTAGCTCAAACATGTCACAGCTCTCTTTAGGTTTTCTGATTATGCTAACAGACAAAGGCCTCATCTGTCAACTCAACACATCAACATAAACCCTAAAAATGTTTACTACTGTGGTGTGCCGCTAATCATGGCTATGTCACCAAGAAAGTTCTGTTGTGTGTACAGTGCTTAAGGTGTCCTCTAAGTATATTGTTCATGTGCGAAAAATTTTTATTGACAGAAAAGGAATCTCCAGGATATCTGCCAATATAAGGATGCATTTCCTGTATTAAGTGTGTGTTAGCAATATGTTATGCATTATATTGAAATACACAGAAAGGTAAAGGTGACATATCCAAATACATCCAGCTGCATTACCTGTGCTGTAGCCAGACAAACTATCAACATAAATAAAATAAAATAAAATAAAACATCAATAACAAAAATATTGGCCGATGCACTCAATATAAAAAGTTTTGTTAAAAGTCAGATGTTAAGAATTATTCAGGCTTAATAAACTACTTCCACTTCCACACTTTTTCACTTACATTTCACAATACAGAACTTATGAAATGTTAGAAGTTATTTGCGTATGAAAATGGCCAAAGTAAAGTGAGTCAGTTCTATTTTCTGTGCATGAAAAAAAATTAAAACTGTTGGCAAAAAGGGAAGTGAAGTAGTGTAAATTAAACTGAAAATAATATTGCTGGCATTACAAAGAAATGCATCATTATTTGAGCACAAAATCATCACCTTAGCTAAATGAAGACCTCTTAACCCTCGCTGTAACCGAGTGCATTTTCTCCAGTTCAGCTTTACCCAAATCTAAAGCTGACAGCCTATAGGCCAGTGTAATGCCTCATTTGAAAGCTAAGACCTACAAAACTCATTGTTGTTGCCGTTGTCGCTGACTTGTCATCACTTTTTTGATATTTTTTCCATCACTTTTTTTCTTGGGTTTTATGCTACATTTGTCAATTATTGTTGTTCTTTTGTCACTTTTAGTCGCGTTATTGTCACTTTTTCTGTTGCTCTTTTGTTCCGTTTTTGTCAATCTTTTTCTGCTTTTTTGACACTTTTTCGTCACTTTTTCTGTTGCTTCTTTTGTAAATTTTTTGTTGCCTCCTTTTTGTTGCTTTTTTGTCACATTTTTTATGTTGCTCTTTTGTCACTTTTCGGTTTGGGGTGAAGCCAAACTGGAGGAAATGTGCTCGGTTCAGGTGGGGATTAAGAGGTCAAGGGGGAATTCACTCCGGAGCGCTTAATGGTCCTGAGAGGATAATCCTACATGTGAACATACTTTGACACTTGATACTAACATGCAGGTAACACGAGCCATCCCCCCTGCACCTGTGGACTGGTGTGTGCTAGACGTGTTGAGATTTACACTGACACTGGACCAGAAATCACTTTGCGCACATGACTGCACAGCATGGCTCGGCCGAATCGCAGAAAGAGCGTCTTTCTCCAGAGCCAACCTGAGTTCGCAGGAAAACAGGATATGGTGGGTTTCTCTCCCGCTGTCTTTGGTCAGTCATGGTGCAGGCGAGACACTGCAGTTGACCCCTTTCACACAAACCGGCTGACAGCTTACGCACCCGGTACCTTTAGCCTGGCCCCTGTAGCCTTACAGGACTTCACAAAATGCCAAGAACAAGACTCATTTGACCTTGATGCAAGGGGTTAACTGGAATCATGTTATGTGAAAGGGGAGTATTGAAGGGAGAAGTTATTAATTAGCACTTTGGGGTTAGCAGTTTACACCGTAGCTTTAGTTGCATTTAAAGGCTGAAACTAACAATTATTTTTAAATTGATTTTTTTGAATTATTATTATTGCTGATGGCTTTGTTAAACCAGATCATTTTAACCAAATAATGATGCATCTTATCTTCAAGTCTACTGATCAAAAACATCAATTGGTAAAATGGGAAATGATCTCAACTTATAAAGCGCTACATTAGGCCCAAAGCGCTTTACAGCAAGGAGCTCTCACCCATTCACACTCTCATGCTAGTTGAGCATTAATGATTATTGATGATTATTAATGATTATTACAAGCATAATAATATGCTTGTAAAGATATTAAGAAGAAGATGGTGGGAATCAAACCCGGGACCTTCTAGCTGTGAAGCAAGAGCACTAAGCGCTGCGCTACCGTGCCGCCAAAGCAGCTCATTACACTATAATCAACGACCATGCTTATTAGGCCATTAATCCTGACCCATACTGTAAGAAGATTATTAATACCTTACTTAATGATAAACGGTATCAACTTTTATAGTGCTTTTCCATCAACATTATGCACTCAAAGCTGTTTACAATAGTATAAACAATTAAAATGAAAGGGCTGGGTTTAAGTAAGTAAAGTGAGTAAGTGCTTTATTTGTCATTAAAAAACCATACAATGAAATTGTGTTCAGGTGTTAGTCCTGAGCTGCGCGAAACTGTGGGCCAACCTGACCAGCATGTTTATGAAGGTAGGGTTAAACTGCAGCAGTTTCTCCACCTCCATCGTCTTCCTGGTCAGCTTCTCCACCTTCTCCTTCCTCCTGCGCAGCTCCCTCCGCTCCACAACGTCTTTCACCATCTCCCCCTCGTTTGCCCCTTCCTTGTGTCCTGTAGCTCCTCTTGTGACGCCTCCACTGTGCTGCAGGTATGGGGGGCTCTTGGTGCCTGTTCAGTGTTTCAGGAGAAGACATTTGTAGGTTCAAATGGGTTTTGCTCATAAGCTGTTTGTGTACTTTTAAAAAGTGTCTTTCTTCAAGACCGTTATGGACTCTGCTGTAAAAAAATCCAAAGAATCCCACAAAAAACACGGGTTGTTCACATGTCACTATGACAGAAGATTTTTTTAAATTAATTGATTTATCAATTTGAATCAATTTTCCTTTGAATAGCCCAGTATCGATTCAAATCGAATACGTCTTTTTCTCATAATAATGCCATGTGACCTCTTGCAATCTTTGTCAGTCCATGTAATGACTAAAGCAACTGTTTGTTTCTACTATTTTCAGAGTTCTTCTGAGAATGTCTTCCATATCCAGGTGAAATTGGTACTGCATCATTGGTACTGCATTTTCAATTGAAAATCAACTGAATAGAATCAGGCCCTTGTGAGTGAATCGGAAATCGGGAAATCCAAATCGATACCCAGCCCGAATAGTTATCTCAACACATTTAAAAACTCTTTTGTCCCGGCTTCATCAGGCTGTTGAACAAATCTATACAAAGATGAACTTTGATGAACAATGGACATTCTCTATTATGTACTCTTATAGGATGGGCAGGCCTGTTGTATGTTTATATTTTATTTATGTTGTCTATGTTTAATGATTTTTGGCAGCAGCCCAAGACACATTTCCCATTCGTGGGACAATAAAGTTTATCTTATCTTATCATTGATGTTGCGCGAGAGCTGCAGTTCTAAACATCTTGGTCAAATAGTAGGAAAGCTATGACAACATGTTTGAAGTAGACTTGTTAACAACTGAACCGCAGCTTCAAAGTGAAAAATGGGCAAAAAAGCAAGTTACTAAGTTTCTCAAGTGTACTGTTTCATTGTTTCATGTTTCATGTTGCAGTCTGTGTCAAAAGGCCATTGATAACAGAGTCAGAGCTGTGTGGAGGATTCTCCTGGAGGTGTTGGGACAGACTCTGAAAATATGTGAGCTGCAGTCATCCATCAAAATCACTGGCAGAGTTATGTAAGAAGTCTCCTCAGCAGATTGTTGGTCCACGTTCATTCAGAAAGAAGCGTCACAGGATACACACATGTGTACTGTACTGTGACATGGACTTAATCGGATATTAAGTGACACTGTTGCAAGGCAAAAGGTCGGCAGCATGTCTGTGTCCATGGCTCTTATCTACTAATGGAATATAAATGGTTGTATGGTGGGTTTGACATGAGTACGAGCTAACTTATATGACTTAATACAAATTTCTGTTCAGGCTAGCAACATATCTACAACCATTATTAGCACTTTGCCTAATTAATTAGGTTTGAAGCCAAAGAGCTTCAAGAAATACATGTGTGTATACGTTTTTAAAATATGAAACGTGGCCTTTGGTTTTAGAAATTCATTTGATTGCATCTGTGAGGCCCTCAAAAAATTAAAAAGCTACATATATTTATCATGTATTTCTACCATTACTGCTATTAAAGCATTCATTGCTAAAAGCCTATAAATAAAGCTATGACTAACCACGTTACAAAAGCATGATAAGGATCATATGTTGCACGGCTGAATCAACACTGCTGATGTAACACCAATTCTGCAGGCTTCTGCAACTTTGACTTTCAACTTAGGCCTGATCTTTAAGCTGATTTATGAACCGCTCGGAGTGCAAAGTGTAAAGTCATGTCCTCCACAATTCTAATGCACTTCTGAACAGATGTAGTCTCATTTTCACTGCATTTCTTTCCATTACCATTCCTTGCAAGAACTTTTAAAATTAGAGAGCAGATCAAATATTTACTGAATATATTATGCACAGCTTTGTTCTAAAGTTTTTAGATGATAGATAATGTTGACAGGACTTGGGGAAACACGGGAAGCTGGAAGACACATGTTTTAGGTTAAATGAGGAAAAGCAGAGCAACTAGATCAGACATATCTGTACTATCCTAAAACCGTTCACGTTGAGGACAATGAATTCTGACTGTGGAGAGGTGAGGAGGTTCATGGGAGCGGAGCGACTGTTCCCCCTAAACATGTGACAACACCTGACGCGTGTCCCTGTTCGATGATGCATGCCTGTGTGTGTGTGTGTGTGTGTGTACATTCGTGCGTTGTTCATGTTGCGGGTGCATGTGTTGTGTACTTTTTGTGTGACGTGTTCATGTTGTGTGTGTATCACAAGGTCAGCAGCTGCTCCTGGGACAGCGACAGGTGCTAAAAAGGTAGAACAGGACGTGTGTGTCAGAAAGGGTGACTTCAGCAGACCTCTAATAGATAGGAGCGGTAAATCTTGTCTCACATCTGGTGCCGTGTGTTCCTATTGAGGGTATGGTGTTGGCATGAAGGGCCTCTGAAATAACATAAATCAATAAGAAATCTTGCCACTTACACATTTTCTTATTCAGGGTTGCTGGTGTGTCTTTCCCATGGTGCTGTTCTATTTCCTGGCCCTATCGGAAGAAAACTTAACCTTACCTTAACCAGGCTCAGTCAGTGACACCAGATCTTGACCAAGGTTTGATTTTTACTCTATGACATTTACAGTGCACAGTATAAGATGACCTGTTTATACGTTGGCAATTCTATGTGATGTGGTTGGATTACTGTACAGGACTAGTGGCGTCAAATAAAGCCTACAGGTAAAATAATCCATAAAAAAGCATGAAAGAAAATATCGAAATGATAGGGCTAAGATCTTTTTATTTCCCATGAGCTGATACTGAATGAAGACTGGAACAGCAGAGCACTGGCAACAGGGCAGACCAGCCGTGTATTTATAGCAGCATCACAAGTTTCCACGAGAGTTTCCACCACACGGGCTGGAAACACACAGCTATCAACTCTGCAGCACTCGTCACATGGAGCAGTTCTGTCACCACTGGCTGCACAAACAACAACCTGTCCGAGTTTGGTACACAAAACTATTCTTTTTGATTTAACGGTTTCATTTGTCTTGCTGCCAAATCCTTGCAAAGCAAAACAATGTACGCTATAGTCTCTTACTTTGAGAAGAATGAAAGAATATTTCTGTGGTGTTGTGCCTACATCACTGATGGCACGTTGGCTCCCCCTTGTGGTACATTTAAGCAATTCAATTAGGCTCTGTCTCACATGTTGTGGCTGCCTCATGTTCACGACTGAACATGTCATCGTTACGTAACAATATATCCATAAGATAAAGTACTCAATGCTAATGAGGGTTGTATTATATAGTTTGGGTTTGGTGATGCGGCATGAGATATTGTTCATATAAAAATGTCCACAAAGATCTCATTTTAAACCTTGTGTGAGTGGCTATTCCTTTTTGCCGTCAGAAACTGGAAGCATGCATATAGAATATTATTATAAGTAGCATAATATTTGGAATGATTGGAATTATCGGGGCAGGTTGTTGTCACAGCCTCCCTCTCCGGGCTTGAACTCTAGATAAGCTCCATGGAGATACAAGTTACAAAACATGAAATGAAATATAAAGGGTAGCTGTGGTGCCTCTTTTTGGAATAAAGATTTCTTAATTATTTATTATTTTGCACTGCTTTTATGATACAGTGCCTTGCGAAAGTATTCGGCCCCCTTGAACTTTTTTGACCTTTTGCCACATTTCAGGCATCAAACATAAAGATATAAAACTGTATTTTTTTGTGAAGAATCAACAACAAGTGGGACACAATCATGAAGTGAAACGAAATTTATTGGATATTTCAAACATTTTTAACAAATAAAAAACTGAAAAATTGGCCGTGCAAAATTATTCAGCCCCCTTAAGTTAATACTTTACAGTGCCACCTTTTGCTGCGATTACTGGTGTAAGTCGCTTGGGGTATGTCTCTATCAGTTTTGCACATTGAGAGACTGAAATATTTGCCCATTCCTCCTTGGAAAACAGCTCGAGCTCAGTGAAGTTGGATGGACAGCGTTTGTGAACAGCAGTTTTCAGTTCTTTCCACAGATTCTCGATTGGATTCAGGTCTGGACTTTGACTTGGCCATTCTAACACCTGGATATGTTTATTTGTGAACCACTCCATTGTAGATTTTGCTTTATGTTTTGGATCATTGTCTTGTTGGAAGACAAATCTCCGTCCCAGTCTCAGGTCTTTTGCAGACTCCATCAGGTTTTCTTCCAGAATGGTCCTGTATTTGGCTCCATCCATCTTCCCATCAATTTTAACCATCTTCCCTGTCCCTGCTGAAGAAAAGCAGGCCCAAACCATGATGCTGCCACCACCATGTTTGACAGTGGAGATGTGTGTTCAGGGTGATGAGCGGTGTTGCTTTTACGCCAAACATAACGTTTTGCATTGGTGCCAAAAAGTTCGATTTTGGTTTCATCTGACCAGAGCACCTTCTTCCACATGTTTGGTGTGTCTCCCAGGTGGCTTGTGGCAAACTTTAAACAACACTTTTTATGGATATCTTTAAGAAATGTCTTTCTTCTTGCCACTCTTCCATAAAGGCCAGAGTTGTGCAGTATACGACTGATTGTTGTCCTATGGACAGAGTCTCCCACCTCAGCTGTACATTTCTGCAGTTCATCCAGAGTGATCATGGGCCTCTTGGCAGCATCTCTGATCAGTTTTCTCCTTGTATGAGCTGAAAGTTTAGAGGGACGGCCGGGTCTTTGTAGATTTGCAGTGGTCTGATACTCCTTCCATTTCAATATTATCGCTTGCACAGTGCTCCTTGAGATGTTTAAAGCTTGGGAAATCTTTTTGTATCCAAATCCGGCTTTAAACTTCTCCACAACAGTATCTCGGACCTGCCTGGTGTGTTCCTTGTTCTTCATGATGCTCTCTGCGCTTTAAACTGACCTCTGAGACTATCACAGAGCAGGTGCATTTATACGGAGACTTGCTTACACACAGGTGGATTCTATTTATCATCATTAGTCATTTAGGTCAACATTGGATCATTCAGAGATCCTCACTGAACTTCTGGAGAGAGTTTGCTGCACTGAAAGTAAAGGGCTGAATAATTTTGCACGCCCAATTTTTCAGTTTTTTATTTGTTAAAAAAGTTTGAAATATCCAATAAATTTCATTCCACTTCATGATTGTGTCCCACTTGTTGTTGATTCTTCACAAAAAATTACAGTTTTATATCTTTATGTTTGATGCCTGAAATGTGGCAAAAGGTCAAAAAGTTCAAGGGGGCCGAATACTTTCGCAAGGCACTGTATATAGAGAGGAACGGAAAAAAAGTGTGGCAACATCCTCCTCTACTCCCTGTTGTGAAAGTGAATTGCAGCTTTCTATTATTGCTTGAATGACCAAACATGCAGTGGTTTGTAATGAACTATAGAGGGCAGCAGAGGAGCCAAAAGCAAAAGATCTCTTATCTCTTGCATTCATTGACTCACAAAATTTGCCCTGCCACCATTGCTTTGACCAGTGGTAGGAACCCATAACCACGATATGGTCTTTTACAGAATCATCTTTATCAATACAGTTGATGTTTGATGAATGCAGAGAAGTCTACTGATTGATATTAGAATGTGCACAAATTGTGTGACGGAGTGTGCATATGCATACTAGTATTAAATGTTCCATCAAAATAGTCATAGTATTTATAGAATCTATGTAGTATGGAATATAAAGTGTGAAAAAAAAACATTGATTAAAAAAACAACATAGAAACAAAGCAACATATGAAAACGTGTTTCTCTATTGATGGAAACCACTTTTTTCAGTGCTTTTTTATGATGTCATTGTTTCATGTGGAGTTTTTCTCCCCATTATCCTCAAAACAGTTTCCTGTTTAAAATAATCATCATAATAATAATAATCATAATAATTGCATTATTTATGATGTACCCCTCCTGGAACCGCCACCTTAACGTGGTGGAGGGGTTTGAGCACCTAAATGATCCTGGGAGCTCTGTTGTCGGGGGCTTCGTGCCCCTGGTAGGGTCTCCCATGGCAAACAGGTCCTAGGTGACGGGTCAGACAAAGAGCGGTTCAGAAGCCCCTTATGAGAGACCAACAGGCCCGGTTAGAACCATGAGGCCGTCCTTCTGTGGACCCACCACCTGCAGGAGGAGCCATAGGGGTGGTGCAATGTGATTTGGGCAGCTCCAACAGCTGCCCCACGACCCGGTAATGGACAAGTGGAAGAAAATGGATGGATGGATGGATTTATGATGTAGTCACTGAAGAGTGTATGTCAGAATGCCTACACATCTGTAAATACAATCTCGCTGTTGTTCAATGTCAAATTGTTGTTGTCTTACCATATGTCACTTTCACTTTTATTTTTATCTTATTTATTGAATATTTTTACGCATGCCCCTATAGCCTTATAGTTTAAAGTTTTTAGCTTATCTTCTGTGTTATATGTTTTATGTCGCACGTTTGCACCGAGAAAAATTCCTAGTTTGTGAACCTGTTCTCAAACCATGGCAATAAAACCTATTCTGATTCTGATTGTGATTCTGATGATATCCTGAAATGATTGCTCAGACTGCAGCTGTCTAGGATTTTTTAGTGGGGAAATACACAAGTATTAAAAATACCGTTCACACTAATCTTGTTCTATGGAAATCTCCTCAATGTCTCCACTGCTTACATTTTGTGTGGAGAGCCACCAAATCTTCAGAATCTGGACAAGACAAACAGCAGTGATGCAATGGTTGATAGATTACATCAGAATCAGAATCAGAATGTTTTTATTGCCATTGTTTGAGAACAGGTTCACAAACTAGAATTTTTGTTGCAGACGTGCAAAATAAAACATATAACACAGAATTTAGATAAAAATAAGCTATAAAACTTTAAACTATAAGGCTTTAGGGGGCATGCATAAAGAATATTAAATAAATAAGATACAAAATAAAAAGTAAAATATGGTAAAATGACAACAAGTGACATAGAACAACAGCGGGATTATATTTACAGATGTGTATGATTGTTCATGAGTCTGATGGCGGAGGGGAAAAACTGTTCAAGTGGAGGGAGGTATGGGTCTGGTTAGACCGACTATGTCCGGTGTGAGAGGGGTCAGTTGTGATCCGACCCACATGCCTCCGGGTCCTGGAGGTGAACAGGTCCTGGAGAGATGGGAGCTCACAGCTAATCACATTCTCAGCAGCTTGCACAATGCGCTGCAGTCGGTGCCTGTCCCGTTCTGTAGCGCTGGGGGGTACCACACGGTGATGGAGGAGGTGAGGATGGACTCGATGATGGCCGTGTAGAACTGCACCAGCATCTTGGTTGGCAGCTTAAGTTTCTTCAGCTGCCGCAGGAAGAACATCCTCTGCTGGGCCTTCTTGATGAGGGAGCAGATGATTGGCTCCCATTTGAGGTCCTGGGTGATGGTGGTGCCCAGGAAAAGGAAAGAGACCACGATGGAAATGGGGGTGGGAGAGTCTGTCAGGGCGAGGGGGGACGGTGGGTGGGGCTGTGTCTTTCCTGAAGTCCACAATCATCTCCACTGTCTTCTGGGCATTTAGCTCCAGGTTGTTGCAGCACCAGGATGCCAGCTGGTCCACCTCTCTCCTGTAGGCGGACACATCACCGTCCGAGATGAGCCTGATGAGGGTGGTGTCGTCCGCAAACTTGATCAGTTTAACGGACTGGTGACTGGAGGTGCAGCAGTTTGTGTACAGGGAGAAGAGCTAGGGAGAAAGTACACAGCCCTGAGGAATTCCAGTGTCTGTAGTCCAAGTGTCCGAGAAGATCTTCCCCAGCCGCACGTGCTGTCTCCGGTCCATCAGGAAGTCAGTGATCCACCTGCAGAGGGAGTCGGGCACGCTGAGCTGGTAGAGCTTGTCTCGTAGCAGTCCAGGGAGGATGGTGTTGAAGGCAGAGCTGAAGTCCACGAACAGGATCCTGGTGTAGGTTCCTGAGGAGTCCAGATGCTCCAGGGTGAAGTGGAGGGCCAGATTGACTGTGTCGTCCACAAGTGTGGCAGGACCAAGTGCTCAAAAGACTTCATGACCACATAGTCATTAAGATCTGTGATCCGTGGTTTCTTAGGGACAGGTACGATGGTGGACGATTTAAGGCAGGACGGCACGTGGCATGACTCCAGGGAGGTGTTTAAAATGTCTGTGAAGACGGGAGCCAGCTGATCCGCCCAGTCTCTCAGAGTGGAGGGGGAGACACCATCCGGCCCATGGGCCTTCCACGGGTTCAGCTTCAGGAACTGTCACCGCACTTCCTCCTCACTGATGGAGAGAGCAGGGGGGAGGGATGGTCTGTGGTGGACTTTGATAAAGTGCTGGGGTCGTTGATGGTGGAGGTGTGATGGGGGGAGCAGGGGCAGCTGGAGTGTCTAGAGAGGTGTCAAAGGCTGTCAAGGCGTTTGTGGCGGCAGTAATGTGTATTCAGACCCTGAGCGAGGGACAGGTCGTTCAGAGCCCGGGGGGCCTTGTCTTGTAGTTAGTAATAGCCCTAAGCCCCGCCACACTGCTCCAGAGTCTGAGGAGAATTGTTGTTGGAGATGGTCTGAAAACTGAAAGGATTCATTCATTTATTATATGATGCCAACAATACACAGATTTAGCTTTCCCCACCTCCCTGCTAAAGCGGTATCTCATTCATGTGCGCTGCCTCTTTCTCCTTACGCAGCTGTCAGAGTTTGGGTGTGAACCAGGGCTTATCATTGTTGAAACAAACCCTAGTGCGCGTTGGTATGATGCGCGCCTCATTGAACTGGATGTATGAGGTCACAGTGTCCATAGGTTCAGGTTGTTACCATTGCCTTTAACGCTTCCCAGTCTGTTGTCTCCAAACATGAGCGCAGCTCCTCCACAGCCTCAGTGCTGAACTTCTGGTTTAGCGAGTTTCAGTCTTTGTCTATATGAAGGGTTTAAGTGAACCATCACGTGATCTGAAAATCCGAGTGCAGCACGGGGGACAGCGTGGTATGGTGGCAGTGTAACAGTGATCTAGCGTGTTCTCCTCTCTGGTAGGGCATTTAATAAACATAGACCTTTTTATACTTATAATTTGGAGTGACTTTTATTGCACCTCCCTCATCAAAGTCATGCGATTTGTTTCATACATGTATGATTGAGTAATCCTGCAAATTATGCCCCCCTCTCAAACCACTTCTCATTCAAAACATATCGTATATGAATGAATGATAAAGTGTAGCCATGTTCTTTTGTCACTATATGCAGACTGGTGAGATAGAAGCAGAGGAGAGGGCTATCCTTAACTGCAAATGCCATGAAATTTAAGATGAGTGCCGAGATACAGTACATGCGCACTCGCTCATTCTGTATAGGCCTGCACCGGACAGGACCAATGTAGGACACAGAAATCACATGGCAATTGTGAAACAATACTATTGATAGAATCTTTTCTTAACTTTCAGTTGGATCATATTCAACGCAGCAACTTACAAAGGTAAGGCCATCAAATTACACTGTTGTGTTTGAGGTATAAATAGGCTATGTACTTTTTTTGCTTGTGTTGGATTATACTTCAATAATATATACAATATTTCAAAGACTGCTGTAACATGAGCAACAGCGATAAACATGTGCTAAAAATCATATGGTTATGATAGAACTAGCCAAAGAATAGTGTATTTATTTAGGTTAATTGTGTACCCTTTACTAAATTTAGCAGGGATTCCCTTGCAGCTGCTCACTCACTCTCCAGTACCAGAAAGGGGCGGGGTTACTCGTCAACGCAATATTTTTCGTCCAATCAGATCACTCCTAGTGGGTAACCCCTGGTAACGGGGGCGGGCATTACTGGACTGTGAGGAAGTGGAGGAATATCGCAAGTGAATCACAGAAATCCGGACCGTTTAATGATTTGCTGTTTTCTCACATTAGTGGAAGCAAAATGGACCGACTGATACATTTTCCAAGATAACCTAGGCTTTAAATTTGGTAATGTATAGAATTTGATGTGTTATTCATCCTCTCTAGTTTGCATTACTCGCTGAGAGCATCGGCAGACTTGCTCTGCACTGTGCGGTAAACAATGTAGGCTACTGATGTGGACCAGCAACATGCTGTGTACCTGCCCTGAAGCCAACTTCGTGAAAATTAATATTTCTTTGTCAAGATTTTACCTGTTCATTTGCACTCTATCTAGTTAGCTAATAAGAGGAGTAAGCAGTTACACATGCACAATAATATGATAAAGCATACCGTCTCCTCATAGAACATCTTCGTATTTTTTTATTTTTTTGCAATAAAAAACAGGTACTTTAATTATTGTGCTATGTAGTGCTAATTGTATTAATCTGGCTTTATTTTGATCTAATAGTGATGCTTATTTGTTGCTTTTATTATTTATTCTAAATGTAAAATGGCAAACGTTCTTGCCTCCGAGTATTGGGATGGTGTTTTGTTGAGGCAGCTGTCACCTGTCTCTGGATGTATGTGGATCTGCTTATGTCCTGTTGGTTCTCTGAGTTCTGTACCGTGGCAAATGTTTGATATAGTAACTATGCACATAGTATTTATCTTTCATGTCTTTGTTTTTATACATACATTGTATTTTACAGGCACCATGGCAGGAGAGGACAAGCCCCCAAACCAAAGCCGACAGCGGAAAAAGGGAAAGAAGTCCCGCTCAAAAGATAAGAGCCCTGGAAGCAATGCCAGTGCCGGCCTCCAAGATGATGACAACTTTCTGGTGCCCCCGGTTCTACAGCCCCCTCCCCAGAAGAAGAAGCAGGAGGAAAAGCCCAAAGTTGCAGTGGCCAAATTGAAGGAGGAGTCATCCATAGCTATTTGCTTGCAGGTGCTGTTCCCCTACCTGTTAGCCGGGATGGGCATGGTGATGGCAGGCCTGGTGCTGGACATGGTTCAGGTGAGTGAGGGTGCATTGATGCACACATCAAACTGCATGGTCTTGGCATTGGTGCAGGGGCCTTCAACCCTTTTCACTTGTGAGCTACTGTTCCCTAATACAAATGACAAAGACTTCCTTGCTGTGACAATATTTGGGAAGCTATGAGACCTATATGAGTACAGTTATTAGCCAACACGATATTTAAACACGGTGACAGTAAATGACTTTAGTTTCTTCTTAATATTCATAATATTTAAGTAAATATTTATAGTTTGTGTTGAAAGAAAATGTGTCCGTCCAACATCACAGACTCATCATGCTTACTGTATATAGAAATGTTGAAAGCCTTTGTGGATCTGCTGTCAGGAGATTGCTGGCGCTGTTTAGGAAACATTATGTTAGCTTCATCATAGCAAGTCATTCTTTCATTTTTTTGTGTGAAAATGAAACAAAACCTCACACACCTAGGAATCCTCACATAAATGAACATGTGTTTCAAGCACTCTGATTGGCTGTGGACGGAATAAATGATACCTTAAAGATTTCTCTGTGTTGTACATTTTAAATGGGGAACATGGTATACAGCTACGGAGCAGAGATTCTGGTTCGAGATACTTACTTTGGAAGCACATTACCATTCGTAGGCCTTTTAGGAGATGGGTTCATATGACTCTTTGTGTTATGTATAGCACCACATCACATCAGTGGCTTGCATAGTTAGCAGCAACATTTTACAGATTTACAATTGAGTGAAATCACTTAAGAATAACTTTTGTTTAAGTCTAAGACACATCCTTGGGTGACAATGTGAACATTTGATAGTGAACTTTAGGCTGATAACTCTTTTTTCTTATACATTCACAGCATAAGGCTTATTTCTTCACTCCACCTGCTGCCCAGTGTTTCTTTCTCTCCTCTACATTGCATCTGTTGGCTGTCTGAGTGAACAATTAGTCATGGGTTTGGCACAGTGCTCTGTCCTGAAACGCAGGGGACAGTGAAGGACGTAGAATGAGGTGTTCTATTTTGTCTCATATGTGGTTGCAAAGAAGCTTTGGTGATTACGCTTATAGCTCAACTGTGGATGTTTTATGATAAACATGTGGAGCTGTTGTCTTTTAGCTTGTAAGTTAATCAAAACCTCTTATTGCCAGGACAACCCCTAATGTGTGAGTGGCTCAGGGAGCATGTGACATCCTTTTTACACATGGATTGGCCACCACAGTTTTCAAACCCCAGCCTGCCAAGCAATTTAATCTGGCCCACCGCTAATTTTTCATAAACTTTTTTTTCTGCGTAACTTTGAAGATGCATTTGTGACCCTTTGAGTTGCGGTGTGTTTGCGACGTCACCAGCCTACCTGCCAGAGCGTGCTCAACATGGCTCTGCCTCTGTCAAACTGAGTACGAGGCTAAACTAAGAAAACAGGAGACTTCTCTTTGGACAGAATAATGGATTTTACAAAACAAAGAATCGCTGAGGCATTTGTTATTGCTGCACACGGCACACAACGGTGGGCAGCGTGTCTCTCTTCAAAGTTTAATGGGGCTAAGCAGCGACTTCAAGGTAGCGACAGCCTTTGTGAAGGGAAGCGCACAGGTCCTTTCTGTGCAATGGTAGGTGTTAACAAGGATAAGAAGTTGAATAGCCAAAATAATGATGAACACACAAGTGCTGTTGTTTGGTCTTTTTCATAAAGTCTGGACCTGGAACACAGTATTTCACCTGTGTGAAGTTAGACCCCCATAGTGTCATTCCCACAGACAGGTCAGGTCAGCCTCTGTCCGCACAGCTGAGCAAGAGGCGTGCTGTTTGAAAATCACTGGGCCGGGGTCTTGGTGAAGACCTTATTCCTCCCCTGTAGCATTTGTCTTGTTAAGTTTTGTCGTAGACCTGTTTTTGGCCTGGTTTACATGGTTTAGGCCTGAGTTATTCTTAGTCCTGACTCCTGGTTCACATGTTGTTTAGTCCTTGTTTTGATATGGCTAAATAATTACAGAAAGTGATAGTTCTATCAAATACCACTATCAGCTATTCAAAATACACAATTTAGTACAATGTACAATGGATAAAATTGAGCAAAATAAGTTCGGGTTATTGTTTGTGCGACCCTCTGACTCAATTCCGGCTTCTCATGTGGTCCCTTATGAAAATTAATTACCCACCCCTGTTATAGAGTATCTTTGGGATGTGCTGGAGAAGGCTTTGCAGAGGTCACAATCTCCCATCATCAATACAAGATCTTAGAGAAAAATTAACACTGGACGAAATACATGTGTTGTAATCGAAGCTAAAGGCAAAGCAAAAAATATGACCATTTTGGGTGGTGTCTTAGTTTTTTGGCCAAGCAGTGTATGGCAATTAAGTGCTGACATTGTAAATAATAGGTTGCTAAAAACTGCTCTTTTGTTATTTTTGATGCTTTTTAAGAGCTTGCAGAAGACCTTTTTATACCACTTTACATTTGTCTACTGCTGAGTCATACAGTAAATATCTTCCAGGCTCATGTTCTGAATAACCAAGTCAGCTCGCATGGGACATGTCTTTTTTATTTTTGTGACTTTCTTTTGGTGCTGGTTGGGGGCATGAAGGGTCATGTATTGTGACATCTGCCATACTGTCAGACAGTGAATTTTCTGCATTGCATTACGGTTGTAGGGTCAGACAAAAGCAAAAGCCATACAAAATACTTAATTATTAAATTATTATTAAACACAAATATTAATTGTGTTTGTATAGGGATTATATTGTAGACTTCATTTATAAGAGGAATGTTTTTTTTTTTTACTTAATCCAAATAAACAAAAGAATGACCTTTACGAAATGCAGATTACCTGATCTATGATTAAATATGTTTACCAAAACATCAAGTGGAACGGAGGTAGTGATGGAAAGCATGAAAGAATGAGTCACGACCAGTAGGATGAGAGAGAGAGCGTGAGAGAGAGAGCGAGAGTAAATGACCATTTGCAAAGACGACACAGAGGGACGGAGTCAAATCTAGGATGAGCGGAAGCATGTTGCATGAAATAATAATGATGTTGTTGGAGGGCAGGAGACCAGTCGTTTCGCTCCGGAGTGTATACGTCTGAAGGCGCAGACAGCCTTTCTGTGCTACGTCACAACCGACAGAGCAGGATGCCGCTGAAGCTGGGGGAGCCAATATACTCTCACTACACACGCTGCCGGTAAGAAGCAATGACAGGATGGAGATGGATATTTGACAGAGTTTCTATGGCTTTGGATGCAAATCAAGGTGATTCAGAAATGGACTTATGGACAAAAGCAAAAAGTCGTGCTGCCACTGCTACATCTTATTTTTGTTTTTCAAGCATCTGCATGTGCACTTGGGATGTGCCAAACAGACAAAAGTAGTGTTTATTTGGACCAGGAAGATTCAAGCAAACAAGATGACAAAGATGGTCAAGTGTCAATCTTCCCATTTTAAAGCTAGCCCTGGTGTCTAGACTCCGAAACAACATTCAACTCAAAGTTAATCTGAAATTTGAGTGCAGATGTGAATCGTCACTGCCTGCGTGGAATGTCGTGACCTACGCATGAGAAGTGAAGCTAATGACTGCGTTCCCCAGTGGTGGTGATAAATGGACACATCATCAACATGCTGACTCACCACAGGAATAACAGGTGCCACGCTACACTTAAATAACTTGTAACAAAGCATAGAACTACTTTTCTCATCTTCTGAAGACAGATTTCACCAACAAACCATGGCGTTGTTGACAGGATTGACTGGCCACGTCAAGCAACTTTGTTTAAAAAATAGGACAGTTGTTTGATATTGTCTGGACATAGATCACTGATAAAATGGTGGTGACTCGTTTGGAGCTGGAGTTACGGTACCAGGGTAAGAAGTTGCGAGGTGTCACATGGAAGTTGACCCGATCAGAATATGGCTTCCTTCCTGAGAGCACCTGGCTGATTGCTGCTCAGGTCACAGTGCCTCTGCTGGTCTCTGGACTCGGCCTGGTACTGGCTGGAATTGTCATGGATCTAATACAAGTAAGTGTTGTCAAAACAACAAAAGTTACATAAACTACAAAATGATCCACACTGTCTGAAGTCAACTTTGGATAATACATTTTGTGATTGGTAGTTGGTTGCTATTCAAGACAGTTTTCTTTCGCTTTTACACCACGTTCCAAATTATTATGCAAATTGTAATTCAGTGTCATAAAGGTAAAAAAAACAATAATAATAAAATCTTTGAATCACTGACATCAATCTCAGACACCTGTGATAATTAGTTAGTCAGGTAAGCCCAGTTAAGGTAAAAACTACTGAAATGTGGACGTTCTACATTATTAAGCAGACCACCATTTTCAACAACATAGGAAAGAAAAAGGATCTGTCTCCTGATGAAAAGCGTGAAATAGTTAAATGCCTTGTACTAGGTATGAAAACCTTCGATATTTCATGAAAGATCAAGTGTAATCATCGTTCTGTTAAGAGATTTGTGGCTGACTCCGCACACACAGGTTTGTGCAGATAAAGGCACCATGAGGACGGTTTCTGCCAGACAAATCCATCAAATTAACAGAACAGCTGCTACAAAACAGCAAACAGGTATTTGAAGCTCCAGTTAAAGGCTTGAAAATTATGCTGACTGTCATTTGAGTGTATAATTTAGAAAATAATTGAAAAATAAAATTTGCATAATAATTTGGGACACAGTGTAGTTGCCTGATTTATAGTTAACAGGACAAAAACTACACAGTAGTATGCAGACTCCCTGTGTTTATCAATATTCTGTCACAATATCATTTATCCTACTACTGCATTGAATAGTTTGAAGTATAAAAAACTGCTTATTAGGGCTGCAAGGTACATCGACATCAAATCGCAATCAAGGTTTTGACTACTGTACTCTAACAACCTAACCTCAAGAGACAGTTGTTTTTCTCTTCTGTCTCTGTTACTTGAGTGATAGATGTTCTCCAATCAGAATTGTTGAACCTGGCTATCTCCGGTTCAGCTGCAAAAGATAAAAGGTCTGAGTTTCCAGAGCTCCTGTGAATGCCGGGCAAACTCCTCCAGAAGCGGGCGCTGTCCACATAAAGCCAAATATTTTTGAAAGTAGATTATTGTGTATTGTTCTAATGTGGGGCAATTTGAGCAAGAATATGTTGTTTGATAGTGTAAAAGTAACATGACTTCATTCACTAATTTTAGCAGTTTCAAATATTTAAAAAAAATTGCAAGTCGAATCGCTATAGTACGGAGCCCCTAAAGTTCCCGAAAGGGAGAAAAAAAAGTCGTTGGCTAAAAAAAAAAGAAATACTTTTTGACCGCGGGACTACGGAGCCCCTGAAGTTCCCTAAAGGGAGAAAAAAAAAGTCGTATGGTAAAAAAATAAAAAAATAAAACCTGAGTATCCAAAAAAATTATATATATTTTTATTTATTTATTTATTTATTTTGCCCGCTGGACGGACTGAATACAAATATAAAACGTTTATTTTATATATATATATATATATATATACATGTATATATATATATTTTTTTTTTGTTTGCCCACTGGACTGAATGAAAAAAAAAATAATAATTTCATTCAGTCCAGTGGGCAAAAAAAAAATCTAACGTGTCAGAACAAGAGCACTGGCATTGGCTGACTGCACCTAGCCCAGTGAGGGCAGAACATCTCACAATGTTATACTTTCATCTACGGCCCGACCTATATATCGGCGGCCAATATTACGGTGTTTCCGATATCGGGTCGATATCTCTGGAGCCGAAAGTGATAGAGACTTCCGTTTTTTTTTAGCACTGGAAAGAGCTCAGTCAGCACTTTGAAATGGGCCCTCCCACAAATTCCTAGGCCTCAGGGGAGCGGAGAAACATTGCAGTGTATATCGACGGCCGATATATCAGAACCAAACGTGACGGAGACTTCCCTGGTTTTTGCATCGGAAAGGGGACAGTGAGAGCTTTGAAATGGACCCTCCCATAAATTCCTAGGCCTCAGGGGAGCGGAGAAACATCATGGTGAAAATCGGTCACAAGTTTGTGTACCTATTATATATATTTTATATTGTAGACTTTTGCGTATAATTTCAGAATCATCAAAGATCGAGACTCATGTTTTGGAATCTAAGCATTTTTGTCTTTCAAAGAGCTCCCTCTGAAGTACCTACTAAACATGAATATACAGCGCCCCCTGCTGTCACAATTCAGCACATTCAGAAGCTTCATAGACAGGAGTATAGACGATACCGATATGAGGGGGTTGGCATGGCCGATAGCAGATATATTGGCCAATATTTTAAGAAATTTAATTTGATGTAAGTGTATTATTTTTAATCTCTCATATAGTTAAACATTTATTATAGTAAACATTTCAATCATAGAAATGTATAGAAATATCTATTAGAGGTAGACCAATATGGGCTTTTCTAATGCTGATGCTGATATGCACCACTGATATTTAAGGCCATATATATATATATATATATATATATATTTATTTATTTTTTTTATGTTTCCTCTATACCTCTATACCCTCTCTTTGAAGCTTCTGAACGTGTTGAAGCGTGACAGCAAGGGGCGCTGTATATTCATGTTTAGTCGGTACTTTAGAGGGAGCTTGTTTTGAAAGACGCGAAGTCTCTATCACTTTCAGTTCCGGAGATATCGGCCCGATATTGAAAATACCCTAATGTTGGCGCCGATATACAGTGTTCTCTTGCTATAACGCGGTTCACCTTTCGCAGCCTCGCTCTTTCGCGGATTTATTTTTTTACAGCGTATGAACGTCATACGCGCATTGTGTTCTGCGTCCTGATTGGCTAGTCGCAGAGTGAGCCATCCTTGCTGCAGAAAGGATCTTTGTGTGTCCCGTCAACACATCAGCGCACATGCCGCTGAGTCACTGAAGCACAGGCCGGGCATGAGTTGATGCTCCTGTGCCCAAACAGGTGCACAGGTGCTCAAATTGCCTCCATGACTAGTCATTTCTCACTAGTAGTTGAGAGCTGTTTTTTTCTAACTTTATTAGCACTGGTCCACTCTCCTCTCTCCAGCAAAAGTGTTTGGTAGGCTCAGAATTTGGGGCGTACTTGTGAATTGCTTTTATCCGTTTTCACCACTTTTCAAATGATTCAGTTCACTATACAGACCTCATGTAGTCTGAAAATGAAACACGGTCCAAGAACAGGACCTTCTTGCTCTGAAACCTAAGTGTGAACCTCTCTATTGCTCATTTTCCTTCAAAAGATAAGTAAGATATACATTTTGCACTTTTACATTTTTTCTAAACGTACTTCTAAATAACGTAAGCTACAGTATCTCCGTGTCATGCTGACGGTGCACTTTCAATACGCGACTCGCAACAGAGTACGTATCTCCCTGTTCCAAATCACATTAGATGTATCAGATTGAGCTTAATGTAATAACGTCTACAGGATGAAAAATAAGGAATGGAGAAGAAGAAGGTGATGTATTCAGGATCATATGACATACAGTAGATTTGAGTTATGATGCTTCTGGGGGACACTGTGCTGTCAGCCACAAAAAGTCTTCATCCCCTGATACCTTGAGTACATTCGGTGGTTCTTGGCATGTGGCCCGTCTCCTTTGGGCAGCAGTCGTACAGAAGTGGGCCATGTCCCAAGATAGCCTCCTGATATGACAGCCGTCTGCTAGACCTAAAGTACAGAGCTGAGAGTAAAAATAGACTGACAAGTTAACTGACAACGCAATTCTCAAGTGGAAACTTTTTTTCTACATAGAGAAATGCCAAGGCTTGCTTTGTTTTACATGACATTGGTGATATCACATCAGACTTTAGCTTACAGCATTACACAACAGATAAAATGCTTTAGGTGGTTGTTTGATCTGTGACTGCAATTAGTAGTGATCAGGGTTGTATGCATGTCAGCCATCAGCCATGTCTCTTTAATTTTTTTCCAGAGCAGCCGTCTCGAATGTTATACTTACTCAATAACTAATTACATATTGCCTGTTACCAAAAGGCCTTCATCTCAAACGATGCTTCCCCTGACTTTCCCTTTCCTTTCCCTTCCAAAATATACTGTTATTTTATGCAAGAAATGTTCTAAAGGGTTTTAGAGATGCAGAGAGCGTTTCCTGGCAATCAGTCCAAAGCTCTTCAAAGTCCTCTATCTTTTTATGTCTTAACACAAAGTTCCGTCCGTGCCTCCTTCCACTATGCAAATCATCACATCTGACTTGATGAATGCTTAAGAAAGCCCTTCTCTTCTCCTCTGGTCCTTTACAGTGTATGTATGATGTCTCCAGTCAGTACGGTCTCTTCCTTTTTTTTTTCCTAAGAGCCAACATAGCGCCTGGAAAGCGGTCAGAGTCTGTGACCATGTTTAAACCCACTGAACCGGCCTAGTGTGAGGTGGTGTGAGGCAATGCTCAGAGATGTGGAAACTAGGCTACTGGGTTATACAAGAATATAAGATGTGCCTCTTTACAATGTCAAGGAGTTCATGCTATGTACCGCTTTAAACCCTGACGTCTTCTTTTTTTCTTTTTGTTGTTGTCTTGTTGTAGCATTGGGAGATATTCAAGGTGATCACCGAAGTATTTATCCTTGTACCTGCTCTGGTGGGTCTCAAAGGAAACCTGGAGATGACGCTAGCGGCGCGTCTTTCCACTGCTGTAAGCATAACTAAAGTACTTAAACAACATTACCTAAATTATACTCACATTAAATACATATAAAAATGAGGAGGGCTCATGCCATTTACATGACATTTAAATAAATGAAAATGACTACCCTTAAAGAGTACCTAAACAGGCGTGCCAAAGCCTTTCCCCACCCACAAACAAAAGTCAAAAATTGCCACAAAAGAGGCGGTCTCTGAAGTTTGGGGGTGACATGCGGGGGGTGAGTCTGTGGGCGGTGTTTGGACATTTTCATTGGCACAATCACAGCAGACAGATTACGTGGGAGGGACTTGGTTATATACCACAGGTGCAGGGGCAGGACAATTGGCAGCACCTGATGACGATGTGTGGAGCTGGTGCGGCTTATGACGTTCTGTGGAGGCTGTGGACACTCTCCAGCCAATCAGGAAATTCTAATTTAGTAGCGGAGTTTACCCTGAAGGGGGCGCAACCGATTCATTTTCAGGCCAAAGTTAGGATTTAACACATGTTTGCGCTATAATGTCAGAATAATGTTAGGGACCAGTAGACAACACTATGAGACACCCATTGAGACAGTTTATCAGTAAAAAAAACCTTGATTTGGTGTTTAGTTGCTCTTTAAAGGGACTACATGCAAGTTGGTCATTTTTATACTCACTACTGTCACCTCAGGTCTTACGCGTAACTGCAGTTTCTATATAAGCTCGTGCATGTCGGCAATTTGGACCCGAATTAACAACTTTTTGAGTGACTGCAGGATTTCCGCAGCAGTTGTGGTGAATAGGTCTGGGCTCATTCTACACATTATGACATTGCTGGGACATGTAGGGGGAGGAAAATACATAATTTTAACATTTTGAAACTGTATAGTCCCTTTAACGTTAAAGGAAAATATTGTACTTGTGACTTCTCATGTATCATAAAATGCTGTTGGAAACCAACCGTCTTTCTTATTACCTTATTTTTTGTTTAAAAATATCACCCAAACATAAAATAAACTGACAATTTACTGTTTTTACATTCCACTACCTCCCACAAACACCAAAAAAACACAATGTTTAAATGAACTATAGTTGTAGTACACTGTGTAAGTTTATAGTATACTGTATGTGATCTTGTCCTCAGGCAAACACAGGTCAGATGGATGATCCTGATAAACAGTGGCTCATGGTCTACAGCAATCTGGCACTTATACAGGTAACACTGAAATAACATGGATGTTTTGTTGTTTTTATTGTCACGGTCTGAGGTCCTCTTGTGTGCAGGTCCAGGCCACAGTAGTTGGCTTCCTGGCGGCTGTGGCTGCCATTTGTTTAGGAGCCATCTCCAGAGGAGGGGTGGAGCTGGACCAGGCGGCGGTCCTGTGTGCCAGCAGCATCACCACTGCCTTTATGGCAGCTCTCTCCTTAGGTCAGACGTATATTTTTGATCAATCAATCAAATATCCCTTTCAAAACAAATGGTCTACCTTATTTATATAGCATTCTCAGCAACATCTGCTACATAGTATAGAATGCAATCACCCATTTTTTAACCGGAGCGCCAAAAATATATCATGTTTCCCATCCTCCAATCCCTGCATTGGTTCTGTTTGCACTTTATTGATTTTTATTTGTTTATGGATAGTACATATCTTCATGGATTGGCCCCCTGTCTAATTTCTTAGTGGGGCTTTTTATTTTTTTAACATTACGGTTGATATGTTAAATGACCCATGTTGTTTTCAATTGAAATAGTTGTGTCCTGAAGTCAAATATTTGCCCTAGACCACACTAAATCTGGCAGATAAGGGTTTGTCCATTGTCCCTCTACTAAAAGAAAGAGATACTGTTCTTATTCTGTGACTTCTCCATGTGCTATAATCGAAGTTGGACTGAAATCTTATAACATGAATCTGTCTCTGTCACGCACTGCTGTGGCTCCATCTAGTGGTATCTAGCGATGCTACAAATAAAACAGATTAGTGAAGTATTTAATTCAACTTTTTTTTTCTCCCATCTTGTCTAAATTTATTTCCAAATAGCTTTCAGGGACTGTGTATATTGCAATAAACACATGAAAGGCTGCATGTAATGACCACATAGCGCTGTCCTCTGTTATAGGTTTGGTGATGATTGCAGTAATCATTGGCTCCAAGAAAGTGGGCATCAACCCTGACAATGTGGCCACTCCCATAGCGGCCAGTCTGGGAGACCTGATCACTCTGTCCCTGCTGGCTGGGGTCAGCAGCACTCTCTATGAGTATATCGGTGAGTACCTCATGTGGTCTTTAAACATTGATTTTTATACAGTACTTTGTTCTTTATCTCTGCTGAGACTGCTGCCTCCGCGACCCGGCACCGGATAAAGCGGAAGAAAATGGATGGATGGACTTTGTTCTTTATCCAAAATGTGCACAATATTTTAAACATTTATTGCCACATTCTATGCCGTTATTGTTTTTTTGTTTTATTGGCCCATGGGCTTTATTAGATTGCAAAGATCAGGGGAAGAGAAAGGGGGTCTAGAACCTCAATAAAAACATTTTCTTTGACTGATCATTCTGTTTCAATCAACATTGCATTTATAGTGAACCTACTGTGATCTTCAGATGTGTGGTACCTGTCTCCGCTGATCTGCCTGGTCTTCCTGGCGCTGATCCCTGTGTGGGTGGTCGTGGCCCAACGTAGTCCTCAGATCAGAGAAGTGCTACGATCTGGTTGGCAACCTGTCATTGTAGCTATGTCTATCAGCAGGTCAGTATTAGCCTTTATTGCTCGCTCTACACCATCTAGCATCTAATAGAAGTGTTCACAATCCTTTCTCAGTTTTGGAGGCCTTATACTTGACAAGACAGTCAGTGATCCGAACTTCAAGGGAATGGCTGTCTTCACACCTGTCATAAATGGTGAGAAAATACTGTATAAAAGGAAGAGCCGATTTTGGCAATTGAAAGGGTCTCACTCTCATTTGCTTGTCCATCTTCAGACAATAACACAGTAGATTATGGTTCCTGCAGTGATAGGACAGGTTTGTGACAAAATGATGATGAGATTCTGCACAGAGAAAGTGTATTTGTAAAACATCTGTGCTGCTCCCATTTGGACGCAATGTGTTGGGATTTAGGGTGTTTCTTTAACCCGCAAATTGAATACATATTATTCTGCCTAGTTATTTATTTAAGAATCTATCTTATAAAGTAGTTAAGCATTATGCCTATAGTACATTTGAGCATAAACCAACTAAAGCATATTATTGGAGGGAAAAGTCCATGCTGGCTTTATATTGTATATTTTAGCTTAAGATTTTGGTACACATTATGGAATCAAACAGTAAAACTGTGAAAAAGAATTAAAATTAACAAATGTAAAAAAGGTTGAAAGAGAACATCTGCTCATATTTGTACGTAATTGTTTAATGTGAGATTGAAGAGTAATGTTACAATTACTACCTAAACTAAACTAAACTCTAAATTATTCCGGCACTCAATCTTTATTCCTCAGTGTAACACTAGATGAAACATCTGCTAAAAAGTTAAAGCTCTAAACAGAAGTATATTATTTGTAGCAAATGGACTAAAAAACTGGCTGGATTGTTTCAAATGAAGCTTGAAACGGAGCGTTTTCAGAAGCATCGAGAGCTATTTCCATCTGTGCTTCTGTGGGTAAAACTCTCATTTAATCCCAATGTGGAAAAGTGTACTTTTAATTTCACTGTCCCAGCTCTGCCTTAGAGCCACTGTCTTGGAATGGAAGAAACCACCAGACTTAGAGCTCATAAAGAACTCATTTATTTACAGTAATCCTGGATTACTTCGAGTTACAAATGCAGTTTTGAGAAAAGCCCTTGAGACATATTCAGGAAGCCTGGCCAGCCATACACACTTCGAATAAATAGAGAAGAGTAACGTGGAGGCCAGGTTAATATTTGAGTCAACAGTGAGAGAAGTGCTTTGGCTGTGAGGTGGTGCATGTAGTGTTTAGAGCCACTGATGCTGCAGAGAGCCCTGGCGTCTGTCACAGTCCAGGCTGGACTCACTGTCACTACTGTGCATTTAGTCTGTGCACATCTGGGCTTGTCCTGCAGCACTGTTGAAATCTCCTCTGCTCGCTTCTCTATTTGCCAATCTGCTTCGAATTTCCCTTTTTGCCTCTAACTATCTACCTCACAAAAGAACATGTGTGTTGTTTTTGGCCCCAATAAACGGACAAGTGTTTGCATTCAAATAAAGCAGATTTTTCTTACGACAATCAAATAAGTTGGGCCTTAAGAAAACCCTGTATGAGTCTCTGAATTATAATACAAATTTAATTGAATTCACAATAATCTTATAGTGCTGTTTTGCTCAAATTTGCCTACAACATAACTGGATAAACTGCTTAGTACCCTAACCATAGCACTTATTCTGAGTCTATACTGAATTTTGTGTGCGCGTGTTTTTTCTTTTAATAGAATAAGTCAATAGATGTTGTTTCTCAGATCTCTGAGAAACAATGTGTCTTTGATATATCCTATCCAGGGTGCTGGAGGGCCCATGAAAACTTGTCCAAACCACTCTTAAACTATTTGACTGCTCAAGCTTTATTTGATCAAAAAAGCAGTTTAAAAAACAAAGGGGATATTATGGACTCTATTTAAAACCAAGATTGTGTTCAGATCACACTTTCTAAACATGTATCAACATCTGAGAGAGTACTTAAACAGTACCTGGAAAACTAATACAAAAGCTGCAAGCTTTTAGAACTTTTAGAACATGTTGGTTGAGTTCTAAAGTTCAGTGTTAGCAGTTACTAGGCAGACTGGATGTTTTTTGCTTGCAATAGACAAAGTGATTGTAGCATTTGCTTATTGCATCACTTTTAACAATTTGAGTCCAATGAATGATGGCATGGTCATCTTAGAATATGCCTGTGTCATCAAGAAGATAAGAAAAATCTGGTAGTTGACCAGTAATCACCTATTAGGAAGCTTTTACCTGTTGCTGGCTGAGTTTAATCCAAGCACATCTTTCCCCCTTTGTTGCTGTTGTGTGTTTCAGATGTATTCCTTATCGCAATTTGAGTTTAGTTTAGTTTGTTTATTTGAGCACTTTATAAAACATAAATTGCATGATTACATCATTGCAGTAAAATAAAACTCAAAAGGAGTAGGCCGAAGCAAAAAAGCTTATAAATGCCTATCCCCCATTCAAAGTAATTACTCGCATGCATTTCAGATTAACTCAAGAAATACAAAACATATTTGTAAGTCCTTTCAAAAGAAAAGGCACATCATAACACTGAGAATATACATAACTGAAACGCATGTGTCCAGCTGCAGGTAAATAATAACGGTAATAATAATGGTGATACAAGCAGCATCTCGTGATTTCATACAATATAAAACTTTACATTACAAATTCCTGAGTTACCCAGGCACATGTGCATCAGAAGGATGCATGTACCTGTTTACGTACAAGCAATTAGGGAATGACAAGTTTCATTTTTCATACATAGGCACACACACACAGCCCTGTGGGTGTGCCCATCCATGAATCACAATTATATCCTTTCAACAATTACAATTGTCCACATTAATCTTACATATAGCCGCATTAATAAAGAAAAGCATTCATGTTTTACAAGAAGAAAATCACATGAGATTTACAAAACATCCAGTAAGAAGACATAGCACGAAAATAATAATGTATGCAATTTACCAGTATATATAGTGTATATATAAACTCCCCTTCGCATAATAACCATATCCAATCATTACTTATAAACACTTATAGAGTTATCTGTTAAAAATGCACTTAATGGCTTTAGGACAGCCTAAATCACTGTTCC
Organism: Neogobius melanostomus; assembly: GCA_007210695.1. Lineage (NCBI taxonomy): Eukaryota > Metazoa > Chordata > Actinopteri > Gobiiformes > Gobiidae > Neogobius > Neogobius melanostomus. The sequence goes on from VHKM01000037.1 coordinate 3,171,142, forward strand.
AAATAAGAATCATATGCTACAGTGGAATAATGGAATGGAAGTTTATTTGTCAAGTGCTTTTCACATAACACAAGTCACCCAAAGCACTTTACACAGTGTAGTGGATTTCGATGGTGGTAAACTACGTAGTTTCCCCTGGGGCAGACTGACAGAAGCGCTACTGCACACATCTTCGCCAGTCACCACCATTCATTCACGCACACACATCATTCACCCTGACCTAGGGGAAACCGAAAAGGAAACTTTTTCCTATAATAGACTTTACTGTCCGATGCATCTGTGAAGTGTCTCCTCCAGCCGGTTTCATCTGCACTTTAGCCCCAGTGTCTGCCAGAGTACAGTATCTAAATCATGAACAGAGCCTGGCATAAATCGGCACCAAGTTTGAGGTACTCATTCGGCAACAAAAGGGAAAAGTTTTACAGGTTTGGAGCAAAGTTAGTCAAATGTTTATTTTTTTTTTTTTTCTTCACATATTAAGTATTGGCTTTTGAATGAAGAGAGCTGTGTGTGCACATTTCCGTTGTGAATGCTTTATTCATTGTTTCTTGTGCAGGGGTTGCAGGAAATCTTGTGGCGATCCAGGCCAGCAGGATATCCACGTACCTGCACTTCTGGAGCATTCCCGGAGTGTTGCCGTACCAAATGAGGCAACACTGGCCCAGCCCATTGATTACTTTCTTCTCCTCAGGTAAGACTGGTATTTGCTTTGACAACATCTGGATAGGATTACAATAAATGATACCTGTGAAACTGATGTTAATATACTATAATGATACAGAAGTGAATACAGCGGTTTGCTCATAGGGAGGGGGCTCTGTGTTCCTCTAGTGTAGACCCTTTCTGTATGGAGTTTGCATGTGCTTCCCTTTTTCACCAAATGTAAAACACAGTTACTAAGATGTCCCTAATACCCCACCTTGACAACTTCACATTTTTGACAGTCTCTGAGGAGGGAAAAAAAAATGCCAATGAGGGACAATTTCCCTGCAGGGACAATGGAGTGTAACCCTATGAGGAAAGTTGGTATTACCCAAACAGGTGCCAAATGTGGACCTACATACTTTACCAAGGACCCTGCCTGTTCCCCCACAAAAAATGCCACAAAAAAAGGTCACACGCTCTGATATTTTGTTCCACTGCCTTAAGCTTTGATTTCGGCACACATTTGCTGTGGCATTGTTCCATTAAGCTTCTGCAATGCCAAAATATTCAGTGTTGCATTCAATCTGGACTCTTTGGTGCTCTCTCTAACCCTGACCCATATGGGAAAAATTATGTTTCATGCTCCCTGAACCACTCTTTCACAGTTCGAGCTGGATGAGTCCTGGCATTGTCATCTGGGAATATGCCCGTCCCATCAGGGAAGAAGGAATTCATTGTTGGAATAACCTGGTCATTCCGGATGTTCATGTAGTCGGCTGATCTCATTCTTTGGGCACATAGTGTTGCTGAACTAAACCTGACCAACTGCAGCAACCCCAGATCATACATTGGTTGGTTGGCAGTGTATCTCCAAAAACACCGAATATGAAATATGATTCTTACACTTTTAACTTTTCCTATTTTCTTGTTGCACATGATAAATTATTTCTAGATGCACAAATGGAATAATGATGGCCTCTCATGTTCTCCTAGGGGTAAACTCCAAGTCTGCGCGGGTGCTGCTGATGCTGGTGGTTCCAGGACACCTGGTCTTCCTCTATGCCATCTCTCTTTTGCAGGGAGATGAGGCTCCCATTTCTTTGGCCTTTGTCTTCTGCTACCTGTGTGCTGCTGTACTCCAGGTAATGCAAAAACCTGTGGGTGTTAACTTGTTAAATTCATACACTATGCTATCACCAAGCAGCTGTAGTCTTTCTTTGTATTACATATTAATAATAAAAAAAACACACACACGAAAAGAAAGAAATGTTTACAAAATGTTTACAAATAAAATGAAAAATAATCACTTCTATCTGAAATCTGTTATACTTGTGATTTCTTTGCCATAAATATGAATCACAATTTAGGCTTGGATTCTCGTCTTTGAGAATACTACTGTATATATACTACTACAATACTACTCAGAGCTAAGATGTGTTCAGGTTACACATGGTAAACGGAACTTGGAAGGATTTTACTTCTAAGTAGTTTTAGTCGTTCCTAATTTTTTTTTTTTTATAATATATATATATATATTTTCAAAATGTGATATTGTTCATTTTATTCCTTGCATTAGTTTATTATTTATTATTTATTGTCACTTATATTATCACTTCTGTTTCAATCTTGCTAGAACATTGCAGCACCACAGAGGTCTAAATTCCAGTCTCTGAATGTAACCTGAAAGCACCATAGCTGTGTACATAATTGAAAACCCATATTCTCAAAGAAGAAAATCCAAGAATGAATTGTGATTTGTATTCATGATACAGAAATTATAAACATACCAGAGTTTTGTGGACATTAACTTTGGTCTCCCATAGAAGTTATTATTTAGAGCATTACATACGTGTTTACTGTTGTTCAGCCAGTACTTGGAGTTCTCCATTAGCGGTCAGGCCTAGCCCCTTTTGTACAAAATAATGATTGCTTTCATTAATAATATTATTTTCTTGGTCTCAGACTGGAATGGACTTTGAACCTCTTTGTTTTACGTTGCCATACTTCTTTTAGCTTGCAGCTGGACTGTGGGCAGAAATGGTGACTTAGCATCCATGGTAAATAGCTGTGGTTTTTGGTCTTCTGGCAGAGCCTGATGAGATAACGATTAGTTCTAAAAGTATAGCACTCACCCACTGAGAATTTTACCAGAAGTTAACTGTGGGGATATAAGGAAATCTGCTGCACCTTATAAAGTATAAACAGTAAATTCCTCAATGAATTATTATGACTGTTTTTTGTGTCAACTTTTGGACAAGCGTGATTCTGTATGACAGTGGTTTGCGGGATAATATCTGGTGGTCGCCAGATGATAGTTTAAATGGAAACCTGCAGGGGTCACGATAAAAGAAAAGGTTGAGAACCACTGCTGTATGATATTACACTATTTTGCAATGGATGTTCACAACACTTTGGGATATTCTGTCAAAAAGTATAAGCAATCATTTATGGCTGCTAATAAGGGTGAATAAGGTGAAATTGTAATTCCACTGGCATAAAGTGACACCACTTCTCTTTATGTATTTCTGGTCTGCTTTTCAAGGAACCAATCGACATCAATGAGACGATACATTTAGTGTATCTATTGCACATTTACAAACATGTTCATTGTAAATATTCCCCCTCCATCTTGTGCTTTTAGGTTAGCCTCCTCTTGTATGTCGCTGATCTGATCGTGAGGATGATGTGGAGGCGCAGTTTGGACCCTGACAACTTCTCTATTCCCTACCTGACCGCTCTGGGGGACCTGATGGGGACTGGGTTCTTGGCTCTGTGCTTCCGCTCCGTGTCAGTGATCCACACCCTCGGACTGTGAACACACACCACCGTCATGTTTACCTCGCACGCAGAGATGCTTTTGGACCATGAAGCATTTGTTTGGGGGGGGGTTTATTCACAGGGCCAGTACATGAGATCACCGCAAATTATCTTATTTAAAGACTTGTTAGGCCAGATTGTTAGCCTGGAGTCATTCCTGTCATTATTCATTAGTTTTTAGCTTGTGCAACCTCAGCCTTTTTACATAGCTATCACTGTTATGCAAGTTGTCTAAAGAGAATGTTTCAGATTTGTATTTTTAATGAGGAAAAGGAAAATCTGTTATGGTTTAGGGAATGGTCTACAAAGGTGTAATGTATCTGTGTGAGTATGGCGAAATACTTCATAAACAAGTAAACCGGTGTTCAACCGATACTTTGAGTTCGGTCAGCTGTCAGTTTTGTTTGATTTTAATGAAAGCTATTTATTGGTAGAAGACTGGAATGGACTAGACCTCCTTCTACATAGCTAGGATTGTGACATTAATATTGACTGGAAACAAACACAGAGTTAGCAGCATTGACTGTAACAAACTAGCTACTCAACTTAAAGGAATAGGCCAACGTTTTTCCATACTGAGATATATTCTTACTTTAACTTAGACGAGTTGATGCGTATCTGTCTGGTCTTTACGCATGTGCTCAGTCACGCAAAAAGACCAAAGATTAGCATTTAGCCTCTCCTCTGCTCCTCTATAGACCCAAATGGGGGTGAAGTTAGGAGCAACCAAGCTCTTCCACGTTTTCCCTATTTAAATACAGTTACATAAGTAGTTACATGATCCAAGTATAGTTAAACAAAATTAAACATGTTGATTTTCTAAGCGGATAAAAAGGGGCACTATATTGTAAGGCGTAATAACACCTTCAGCGCGGTATTTCTGCGACAGACAGGTACGCAACAACTCGTCTTAGCTCAGGTAAGAACATATCTCAGTATGGAAAAACGGTGACCTATTCCTTTAATTGTTGTTGAATGCTAGCTTTTCCCATTGGCTTACGTATTGCAGTGTTTTAAATATTAAAAATGTAAGCAATCTTTTTAGAAGTTGCACCAGCACTCTTTCTGCGTAATGTATCTTTGTGTACAATGACTGTTGTTGTTTGGCTAATAAGAAAACTATCACCCTAACTTCAATTGCAATAATTCAATAGAATGTGATGATCTAATTGCACATGATGTTGTATGTAACACATAATCCCTACACTACGGCGAACCTCCATATCCGCTTCACAGAGCAGTTCAAATGTGTCAGCTGATATGTATGAGTACATGTTTGTCAGGTGTTGTGAACGTCGTTGTTTGTTGTTCAGTTGCAGTGTGACCTGAACTGTCCCTTTAAGAGGACACACAGCCTTACTCTTACCAAACCACAAAGCCTCATCTTTTCGTAACGGATTGCTGCGTTACATAACCTCGCTGTATGCCACTTTGTTTGAAAAACTCAGTGAAATGGAAAGGATGTGAATTACTTTTACTACCTTTGACACTGTGCTTTTGAGGTACAATATTTAGACGTATTATTTTTGACGTACAGTAAAATGCCATGTTGCTATTCCATGTGTCCTCCCTGACTTCATCTCATTTCTTATTACTGTAGGGCCATGCCAAGGTCTAAAGCCCTCAGCATTTCAGAAATCCTTTGCTGCCATCCACGTGTGCCGGGATTGTTGCAGGTGTAGAGTCTTATGCACCAGTGAAATATCTCGTGTGTCTGGCTGCTAAACAATGTGATTGTGTGGCATAAAAACAAAACATTTTATTGAAAAACAAATGTGATGTTTTTTGTGGGCTGGTTGCCTGTAAGAAAATGATTGACTACTTCTATGACTACTCCAGGAATTAATTCTTGGTAATAACGGTCTTCTGAGTTTGGTTTCCTCTGTCACTACTAAAGCAACTTCCTACACATGTGCTGTAGATGAACAAAAGCGAACACCCCTACAGGCCACTAAAATCCTAAACTGCACCTTAATAGTGTAAAGCGTTTATCAGTATGCTTAGATTGAGTGAGGAAAAAGTAGAAAATGACTTATTAAAGGGAAATCTATTTGACAGAAGTTGCTCTTCAGCTTAAATTGTGCAAAACCAACTGAAATTTCTGCAATTGTGAAAACCAGAGAACACGAGTTAACCCCTGAAGGGCCAGAGTCAGCCCCAACAATGGAGCCTCAGACCTGGGTAAGGGCAGCGCTGGGCCCAGCCTCCCCCACAGCTATGCAGCTGTTTGTTCAGTGTATGACCAACTGACCACAGCTAAAACTGCATACATGAGAGGAACTGGAATGTACACATTAGGATATACTAACATAGTGTGAGGGTTTATAAGAAATTCAAGACTAAAACAATAAAAATGTCGTGAAAACTTTTATTTAAAACTCTAGCGGGGACAGCAAATCCATGTGTGGAATTTGTTACTTTTTCAACCTTCAAAACTGAAACATATACAATAGGTTCTCTCAAACTGTAGCCCTCATCTGGTTTACAATGAAGCCCATACAAATAAATACTCAGCCACAACATGACATACATAAATAGGACAAATTAAAGGTGGAGAGATGTGCTAATATTCACATTCATGGCATTCACTTGTGCTTCTATGAGAAGAGCCTGCTTCTCTGGCACTTTCTAAAGGCTGTGAGTGCCTGGGCAGAAATCAGTTTACTGTAGTGGGCAATGCATAATAAAACCATTAAACAGTGATGCCACATTAAAAGGAGATGTGTATGAATCTACACACTAGGACTGGGCAATGAAACAAATACAATTATATTAAGTCAAAAATACACTAATCTGTGCATCAATGCGCTTTCAGAATCATTTTTTGTTTTGGCAAAATACACTATCACCTTAAAGAACACGGGGTGGATTTAAGTCGCCAACAAACCTACTTGGCCCAATCCTCCCGCACACTTTTCTCTGCTTTTTCAGTTTGTAGTCATAATGGGTCAACAGTAAATATATCATCACCACAAGAGACCAACACACTGGGCCTAATGCTGTTCAAGCTATGAATAATATCCATTTTACAATCTTCTCTTTATTTTTTTCCTCATAACCTTGATAGTAATGACATTGAGCCATCTCCTGCAGCCAAAAAACAACTAAAAAACTACAGCATGTGCAAATGACAATGCCATTATGCTACCGTTCATTATATCTGAGAGCATGACAATTATAAGCTGTAACTATGTAAAGTGAATCATGGTAAATACTGTGTGCAGAGAAGTATTGTACTGTTGCCCAGCCCGGGATACTGACACACATTCTCTGTTTTTTAGAACTTTGCGTTGCATTATGGCCTTGGCTCATTACCTTAAAACAATAACATTTAAATTCCTTGCTTAGGGTTCCTTGTATGAATGTATCATACCTTGAACCTCCATATGATGCTATGTTTAATGTTTTTCGTACAAATACGCAACTAATTAAGGGAATATTGTGTCCAGTGGCAAGGAAAGAAAAGTAACCACCAGACAACAATGAAATATATCACAAAGTACATCAGACCTGCAGTGTAATACCCTGTTGCTGCATTTGAAAGCAATCTTACAAAAGGCTCATTTTGAACAGTTCAGTCAGTAACAGCAGATGAAAATCTGTGACAGAAAAATAAATAGTGCAACTTTTTTTTTCATCCATGATGATTGATATTCCCTCATCTAGTTCTGAGATACCCCGGAGTGGAGTAGTTAAAGAGTAGGTAGTCCATGCGGTACAGGTTAAACAGTTTCTTTTGGTAGAAAGGGCCGATGTGCTGAAAAAAGCTTGCGGCCATGTTTCCGTCAGTTCGGGTGCTCTTGTGAGACGTGGGAAACTGGACCATCTGATCGACTCCGGCCAGTTTAAGCACAGCCTGGGCGTCTGGTTCTAATGTCTCATACTTCCCTACCACATCATAGTGAATCAAACAGGGATGGCAGAGGGAGTGCACCCGCTCCCAATGCTCATTAAAGGAGTCTTCCCGCTGCGTTCGGGGGTCCACCAGATACTGGACAAACTCTACAAATGACACGTCACTCCCCTTCTCCAGAGATTCCGGTTTGGGGTTGGGCCTGTACCGTTGAATTATTTTGGTGCCGTAGCGTTTGTGGAAGGCAGTGTTGTAGCTGCGGGTGAACTTGTTGCGGTAAGCGGACACCAGGCGCTCGAAAGGCTCGCGCACAAACAGGAACTTTAAATAGGTGCGGAGGCGTAGGTTGATCTCAGACACAGAAAGGTCTGACATGCGCCGCAGGTTCCCCGGGATGTGAGCCTCACTGGCCGGAATGGCCAGAGGGTCTGTGTAGTGGCCATCACTGCTGAGGATCATCAGAACACGCTTCCAGTTAGTGCACGCCACCTGCAAAAACAGACACAAACACTTATTTCATAAGTTAAATCGCTAAGTTAAGCCTGTCCCAATATTACTAATAACATTCTGAGCTGTAGATTACAGTTTAATCATCCAAGGGTTATAATAATATTGCCTAAAAACTTTAAAGTTGATTAGTACTTTTACTGTGCACTTTATTGTCCTCATCCTTCAATGCCCCTGGGGGATCTGTCAGTAGCAGTGAGCTGCTGCAATACCTGGACAAAACCCACCCAACAAACACATTTTACACAGACAGGCCAAACCGGGCAGGAATCCAACACGGGACCTCCTTGTTGTAAGACAAGAGAGCTAAGCACTTACTGTGCAGCCTGTTTAGAGTTTAACACTTTATTTTACTGAAGTAAATATTGGCGATGAGGAATGCTGAGAATAGGATGATGATTATATTCATGCACGATTAAAAGTTTTAGATTAATATGGACAGTGCTTTAGTGCTATTTGCCGGACTATTAGGCCACTATAGACCAAAGTGTAACTGTGTGGCTCGGAGAGGGTGACAGATGGTGCAAAATCAGTATTGTCCAGATGTATCTCCAAACTAGCTATTCTCGAATAAAAGTGAACCCTGTCAAGTTTTTTTCTCCTGTTGAGACTTCCTATGGAGACTTTAGCGTTCCTTGGCCTATTTCTGCACATATTCATATATTAAGCAATATATTTGTACGATAGCCGTGAAAACAGTTTAGCATTGACTGATTTTGGAAGAGCTCACACTTTCACCTGACCCGAACTCACCTTGGGTACATAGCAGTATATAAGGCTGTGTTTGTCGTCTACAATGAGGTGTTTGAGATCGCTGGGCGCGAGCACTCGGCGTTTCTTCGTATGGCTCAGACAGGCCTGCTCCAGCAGCTCCCGACGGCCTTGGAGGGACCTCTGAGCACTCAGCATCTCCCACTGTGCAAAGATGGACCAACATTTGAGTGCTTAGAAAACTACTGAAAATACACCAGGAAAAGGGAAGACTGAAATATCAATTCAACTGTTAAACTAATACGTTTCCCTGCGTTACAGGTTTAGTTTGATTGTTTATTGAAACAGGGGACAGTACAACAAAACTGTTGCAGATTTGACAATTGTGGCTTTTAAAATGGCACATTCAATTCAATAGCAATTAATTGTGCTGTCCTATCAGAAAACAACAAGTGTTTAACAAGAATTTAAAAGATACCTCTGTTAAAGAAGAACCAAGTAACTTGTTTACCTTAATAAATCCTTTCCATAGTCCCTCTGGGGGTAATACAAGTGTTAATGGGATGATTGGGGGGTCTTTCATCTCCCCTTGTGTCTCTGGCTAGAAAACCACAATCGCAACTTTCCCTGCCTCCGAGTAGGAGCCACCAATACACACTAATGAAAAAGCTAACAGGCAAGGCTAACTGCGGGCTAGCGCCACTTAAACAGCATTTACAGCCAAGTTTGAGTGAAAAAAATTACCTCCATTGTGTAATTGGATGTACAATATCCGTCTCTCCCTTTGTCTTTTCTGTCAGCGTAGTTTTTACTCTCACGGACAATTAAGGAGTAGAAAACTTTAGGTTACTTTCGTAACCCCGGTTGTGGTGGTGGTTGTGGTGAGATGTCTCACTATGGGATACGCCCCTCGCATATTCACAGAAGCCTTTATACCACTACGCCAGCCCCGAGTGGCTGGCAGTGGCGACGTTGTGACGTTGGCACCCCAATATAAGCTCCAGTCATAGCGTCGCCCGTCATTCAACCACCTCTTCTCGCTTCACCCCATCAGCAAGAAGGGCGGTCTGGTGAGACATCTCACTCATGCTACTCAGAGAACCGGGGTTACGAAAGTAACCTAAAGTTCTCTTTCATAACATTCGTTTCGATGTCTCACTATGGGATATGGAGTCTCCCGTATTGCCAGGCAAGCTTATCGCAATTGACAATGCCAACCATGGCCTCTTAAAAGAAGCCTAGATCAGGGCATCTCCTCAGAAGAGCCAACACTGAGGACAGCATGAGACAACCCTTGTGACATGACATCCAGTTTATAAAACCTTGCAAACGTCAAGGAGGAGGACCAACAAGCAGCACACAGATGTCCTTAATAGATCTCCCCTGAAGTGGCCCATGAGGTAGCCAGGCCCCTGGTAGAATGAGCCCTGAGCCCACCAGGAACCCGGAGACCTGCAGTGGAGTAAGCCATGGAGATGGCCTCTACAATCCAATGGGAAATCCTCTGTTTAGAGACAGGCTTTCCCTTGTGGGGCTTTGCCCAGGCTGATCCACCTGCCTAAATGATCTGGTCCTATCAACAAAAGCAGTCGTTCCACATAGCTTTTGGTGTTTAGTTGCTCTTAAAAGTTTTCAGAGCCGCGATGAGAACAAATTTGGACAAATGCTGTCATCTGGTGGGAGTTATGGAACCATTCAGAGGAGCCAAGCTGAATTAAAACAGAAAATAAACTGCTAAACTACGAACTATGAAGGTAAGCTACATGCAAAAGTTATGCTAACACCAGCTAAAGCTGCGCTAACAGCGGCTAAATGCTATTATCGGCAAAATCCCCTTTTAGCACAGCAGTATGATGTATGATGAAATATTAAATCGGTAACACCTGCGTGTCAATAGTGAGGGCTGTCCACTCTCTCGTTGCCAATCAGAGGCTAGCAGTCTGTTCACGTCACATCAGACACGGGTAGCCCGCTTTGGCCACAGCCAGAGGTCGGTCCGAAAACCTATATCTGGTCAGACCGGTTTGGCACTGGCCTTTGTTATGGAAAAGCTCGACAAAGCGGGTGAAAGAGCTATTCGGCTGACACGCGCCTGCATGTGGAAAAGAGCCTATAGGCACACAGAGCACGAACAGGGCACAGCTTGTGCAAACGCTGCTGTTCCGAAGAAGTGTGGGGTGGAGGCTGAAAAGCATCCAAATTCACCTGAGAGCAAGTACCAACCACCTTTGGAATAAAGGCTGGGTTGGGCCGTAGAAACACCCTGAGATTGTCAGGGCTAAATTTCATACAAGATGTTTGAACCGACAGGGCGTGGATATCACTGACACGTTTTGCCGTGGCCATAGCCAATAGCAAACTGTTTTAAGTGACAGCATTTTCAGCTCGATATCCTCCAAGGGCTCAAAGGGATGGTCGTTAATGCTTGTAGCACAACTGACAGATCCCAAGAGGGAGACATGGGCTTGGAGACTGGTAACAGGCTCCTTTGATGAAACGACAGACCAGAGGATGCTGGCCGATCATTTTGCCATCAAACCAACATGGCATGCAGAGATTGCAGCCAAATACACTTTGACAGTGGAGAATGCTCTCTTTTTGTCAATAAGGTCTTGTAGAAATGACAAAATGACATTAAGCGGAAGTTAAAGGGGAGTAGTTCCCTCTTTAACACACCAGTCCTCAAAAATTTCCACTTACGGTCATGTAACGACCTCGTGGATGCAGCCCTTGTGCTCTGTATAGTATTAATCACATTCTGATGCAGACCCGCGCTGTGGTCAAGCTCACCCACTCAGGGGCCAGGCTTGTAGCGCGAGCCGCTCTGGGTGAGGATGAAATATGTGTCCGTTCGCTTGGGTCAGTAAGTCCCTGCGCAACGGGAGGGACCACGGAGGCCCCTGGAGTAGCTGTTTCACCTCCGCAAGCCATGGCATAGACCTCCAATGCGGAGCCATCAGTATCAGTGATAGGCGGTGTTGCCGCACTCTGAGAAGAGTGGCAGAAATCATCGCCAGAGGAGGGAATGCATAGAGCAACCTCCGTGGCCACTCGTGGGCAAGTGCGTCCACTCCCAGTGGTGCACGTTGATCGGCAGGGAGAAGAAGAGCGGGCAGTGCACGTTCACCGCTGCGCGGCCAAACCTTATCCAGATCTGGTCTACGACACACGGGTTTAAAACGCCATTCCCCGTACAGGGGATTCCCTCTGGAGAGAAGATCCGCCCCTGTGTTCAGGACTCCGGGAAGTGTGTTGCTCTCAGAGAGAGAATATTTACATTGCTCCACAATAGAAGCTTGTGAGCGCGAGCAGGCGGCGAGAGCGCAGCCCTCCTTGGCGATTTATGTGAGCCACGGTGGACGTGTTGTCCATCCTCACCAGCACATGCTTTCCCCGAAGAAACAGGAGAAAGTGCCTCAGTGTAAGGACCCCTGCCATAAGCGCGGCGGAGGCGAGGACTCCAAACACCATTTATGGGTCTGCCCTCGAACACACCGCCCCAACCAGTGAGGCTGGCATCCGTAGTGATCACCTTCCTGGCGATCACAGTGCCCATACTCACTCCCTCGGTCAGAATACCTCTCCGTTTCCACACATGCAGCGCAACCGCGCAAAGAGGGGATATCGTGACTGTGCGCATTCGATGACGCACGGGGTCCAGCTTGAGTGAGGACACCCAAATCTGAAAATCCCGCATGTAAAGGCGGCCCAGTTTGACTACAAGGAGAACTGATGCGCTGGTGGGGCTTGAGAGAACTGCGCATGCGTGGCCTAATGGTCTGGGGGCAGTGTGCGTGGAGGCCCAGGGAAGAGCGTGGGCTCCCCCTAGTGGCGGGAGAAAAAGGAATCTGTTTTGCAATTTTGATTATTTTTTTGCTTATTTTTTTCAAAGAAGTTGCACTGTGCCCTCGGCCTTATGCCTGGATGCATCAGTGCACTATTTTAAAAATATGTGTGTGCTTGTGAGACTCATGAGTGGCATGGAACAATCCAACACGTGAAAATAGTCTCTCCTCTTTGTGGGGACACGCGGGGAAAACGCCGGTCCTGCTGAGGGGGGCACACGACACTGGAGTCGGTGATGACCTCCTGTGGCACACTGGAACTGGCAGAGGCGGGCAAACGTAGAACCAGGCCGTCTCTGTCCGAAAGCAGCGGGGTGGACTGCTAAGACGCTTTCTTCTTCCTCCTCAGCGGTTGTGATGCGCCTTGTGGCCGCGGAGCGGTCTGAGGTAGAGGGGCCCATAGTTTTCTTCGGCCACACGGGTCTAACCTGCAGCAGATGCGGCGGGAGCCTGGGGCTTTGGTCGTCACGGGATGCGGAAGGAGGGATTAGCCGGCCTGTTGAAACCCGCTTGGGCCAAGTTGGACCTCGGGGTCGACTGAGTGGCGGGCATCTTGCGCGGGAGACAGAGCTGAAGGGCTTCGTCATCTCGCTTTTTATTTTCGCACCGCTGTTGCATTGAGGTAAGAGCAGAGCCAAATACCCCTTCTGGGACGACTGGCATGTCCAAAATGTCCTCCCTTTCCTTGTCAGACAAATTGGTCAAATTCAGCCACCTTGTCCTTTCCTGTAGCACTAACATAGCCATACATTTCCCGATAGCCTGTACAGCACAGCGCTGGACACGCAGGCATATGTCAGAGACAGTGGTGATGTGAGTCCCATAGCAGGATTTGGGACGTGAGACATGTCCTCGCAGAGCTCCACTTGATATGCAGTCAACAAGGAGGTGACGTTTAGAGCTCTCACAGACAAAGCGGCCGCTTTGTAGGCCCGTTCGGTCATGGTGGACTGAAAGCGGTCAGACTTAGAGGGATGGGCGGGTGATCTGGTGGAAGTAGCCGGGAGCTTCGGGTGAAGGTGGGCCGCCACCGTGGACTCATGTGCGGCATTAGGGCAATTCCGTCCATACAATCCAGAGAAGAAGCACCAAAGATTGGGTTCTTGCCGGAAAGAGGGTGGTCTTTCCAAGAGACTGACATCTCTTCGAGAATACTAGCTTGGTGTAGCGTAGCAAATTGTCACTTGAGCTATAGTCAACGCAATAGTCATCCTGTATGGTGGCAGGGCGCAGTGTCAAAGACCACTAACGCTTGGCGGCAGAGGGGTTAGCTCTACCTATAAGCAGTTAAATTAGCAGTAACTTGGCCTAGTGAAGCGAGAAGAGGTGATTGAATGACGGGCGACGCTGTGACTGGAGCTTATATGGGGGTGCCAACGTCACAACGTCGCCACTGCCAGCCACTCAGGGCTGGCGTAGTGGTATAAAGGCTTCTGTGAATACGCAGGGGGCGTATCCCCATAGTGAGACATCGAAACGAATGCTATGAAAGAGAACCACAACATGCTACGATCCTGCAGTGGCACTTATGGCCTCTAGGGGCATGAGTTACTTAGTACTGCTTTAAAATCTCTAAAACATGTGTTGTTTTCTTTGCTTTATCACAGAAACAAATTGGTAGAAAAAAGGAAGTCACGTAACTAATGCTGCCTTCATGTGTGGAAATTATGAGTGCATTGTGCTCAAGTGCTTTAGTGTCGTAGCAAAGTAAAAGATTAAAAAACACACAACAATGAACTAATAATAAATTGATGTGAGAAAGTTCTGCTTTTTTTCTCTGTCGCATTAAAATTATTAACCAGCCAGTGGAAAATACTAACGAAGTGTTCATGTGTTATTCAGCAAGTAGTATTGTGTTGTTGGCTGTTTTACTATTCCCATAATTAAATTCGCTCTGCAGTAATAGTTGTAGAAGTACATTTTCTGAGGTAATATCAGTGTTACATTGGTTTCGTCCCAAACCGTCTGTGATGAATTTGCTCTCACCTGATCTCCATTGTAAAGAGTTTGAAGTGGACTCCTGCGACTTTTCCCCGCCACTCTTTTGCTAGTCTTTACACCGGCATCTGCAAGCACAATGCACAGGGACAGTTAAAATGGACAAGGAAAGATATAAGAGGTGACATGATAACTCAAGGCATATACGTCCATATGAAAGGCATATCATTATGTAGACTCATGATTCGGGGATTGAACTTTTTCTTATCGGGAAGTCTCGAGAGTGGACAGAAATGAGAAATACATTTTACTATGTGTCACACGTTTGCACTGCAGCTTGAGTTACACTGTAAAGATGACCGTACAGAGTTATAGGCGAGTGGAGAGAGGGCCAACTTTCCGAGTCTGCTCTGCCTCTCAGCCTGACATCCCTCCTCCTCTCATTATAGACTCCATAGGAACACTCTGTTCCTGCAGCGCTTTATCTGGGACTCCGCACAAACTTCAGAGCCTTCTGCATCTAATCCATTTTAAATGTATGCTCTTTTGTATGTTACACAAGCTTCAAACAGCACTATGAACACTCGAAAGGCAGCTGAGAATCTGAGTCCATTGTAAATGCCAGGTGTCACTTGGATGCATATTAAAATCTGGTCTTTGGACCTACATGATTTCCACATATTATTATCAATTCAGTAAACATTTATTTATTATTTTATATATTACATAAACAGCAGATGACCATGAAAAAAAAATTTTTAAAAAGTACATATAAGTTTGTACCGCTATGCCCAATCACGTCAGACCTTGGAAGCTAAGCAGGGCAGGGCCTGGTCGGTACTTGGATGGGAGACCGTTTGGTAACACCAGGAAGCCTGGCGAATGTAGTGAGTGAGTAAGTGGTTGGTGGTGGTCGGAGGGGCCGATGGCGCAGACTGGTTGCCTCGCTTCTGTCAGTCTACCCCAGGGCAGCTGTGGCTACAATAGTAACTTACCACCACCAAGTATGGAGTGAATGAATAATGCAATGTAAAGCGTCTTAACATAAAAGAGGGTTAACCACATGGTCAGTTTTAGGTTACTACAGCATAAAGTCTACTGACGGCATTGTAAGGCTCTTCATCATCCCTATAGTCCAACATATTGTCTTTATTACACACACCCATCTCTCACATTAGCCATCACAGTTTAGAAAGATTTGGTACTGCACCTCGTCCAGCCTTTATCTTCCACAGTGGTTAGATGTGGACTGAGATGGGAATGTCCATGATATACCCTACGCTTCCTCCAAATGAAGCCTAGACTGTGGGAAGCACACGTTTGGCTCATATGGAAAGCCTATCAGTGTTAGAGTAAGCACTAAAACGCAGGGGCAAAAGGTACAGCGAGGAAGAATGTGGTCCAGGCATGACTGTCTCTGCTGATTTACATGAAACAAACTGGGGATTATTCATATGAATACAACACTGGTTTGGTGGTCATAAGTTTGTATAAAAGAAGAATAGGAAGAGCTTTATTTACATAGAAGAGCTTTATCTATATAGTGCCTTTCACAGACATGGTCACAAAGCGTTTTACATGAGACAATTTTACATTCACCCCATACTCCATACGTAAGCTACCTTTGTAGCTTCAGTTTCCCATGGGGACTGCACACATCTGTGCCACCAACGATCCCTCTGACCGCCATCATTCATTCACACACCACACACACCACGCATCATTCATCCTGGCCTATTGTACATGTTTTTAATGGTAGGGGAAACCGGAGTAACTGAGGGAAACCTACGCAGACACAGGGAGAACATGCAAACTCCACACAGAAAGGCCCCGTCTGGTGGGACCTTTTGCTGTGAAGCACAAGCACTAACCTCTGTACTACCTATTTACCCTCTCTCTCTTGCCTTTTACATAAGGATGTAAATCATCCTTAGAGCCTATGCTATGCTTGGTCGACCTTTTGAGCTTATAACCTTGTTCTGAACAAAAACATGGCATCTCGCATATTTAATCTGTCTCCTTCTAAAGTTCTCAAAACTCCTGCCCAGCCTCCGATGTACGTCAGCTCCTTTGTGTCCTTAAAGTACAATTTTACCCAATAAATAAAATTGAAATACAAGCATTTATTTTATGACAGATATTTTCTTCTTGAAAAATACCTCATAAATGTACAAACAAACATGAGCTTTGCTGTGAGCAGCTCACCTCTACTAAGACATGACTGTGACTTTACCGGGAGTGGGTACGTCTCCAGCTCGTCTCCATGGAGATGTTGACTAAAGTCAGCAGAATGTGAGATTTAAATAGGTTAAGTTCTCATCCAAATCCATTCTTTGATTACCCACTGCAGTAATGTGTCGAGCTGGTCATTAGGAGCATGTTTTTACTGGTGGCAACAGTATAGTCCAAAATGTTAAGCAGTGTCACTTTAAGTGTCCCAGAGTAGGAATGCACAGTCTACTCAGTGTCTTTAAGCATTAATTGGAAACTTTATCAAAAATGTTCGATTAACTGTTATCCATGGCTTGGTATTGGTAAAAAAAAAAAAAAATCGTTTTATTATTTATTGTTTCTCATTATCATGATCCAACCTTGACAACCAAACAATAAAATCAGTGCGATAAAACATATTAAAATCAGTGTGATAAAACGTATTAAAATGTTCTTCACCTCATGCTGATGTTTCACCACAAAAAATGTGGATATTTCAAAGGCTGGGTTAGTAAGTGTGTCTAACACGATTGACATGAGAGTGCACAGGAGTCTGAAAACTGCATTGAACCGATTAGATTAAGGGTCAAGTTTCCTCTTTCCCAGGGACACGGTAAGACTTGAACCAGCTACCCTTTGGATAGAGTACTTCAAACAATTCAAACTGAGAATGAAAGTATACATTTGACAACAGTAAAGAAAAAAAGAAAGAAAAAGTCTTTAACTATTATTTGGCCAAGAAACATTCAACATCAGTTTATTTTTGGGTCTCTCATTCAGTGAAGGCGGCATTGCTCATGGCAACATGAAGTGCGAGGTTTGTGATAATTATAATACAGCAAAACCCAACCTATTTTAGCATGCAATAGAGCATTAGTTTATCAAAATCTTAGTAATCAAACTCCAAACCACAGCTACTGCCTATAATTAGAAGAAATACAAGGACAAAACTGAGGAACCTAGAAGAACAGCATAGCACTGGTGACGGGGAAAAACAGCAAATGATTTGCTCTGTGGGCTCTGTCTGCATCAGATAAACATGAATCAGCAAAGTTCCCAACTTCCTCTCAACAAAACCACGCCACATCATCTTTCCACTCCAAAAAGGTTTCAGTGTCCGCCATTCTTTGCCATTCATGCCTTTATTCACATTACGCTCTGTTTCTGTAGTTTACTTTTCATTTCAATTCAATAATTTATTGCCAAATGACAAGTCTTTAGGGACTTTTTTTGTGAGGTTAGTGTAATTAATGGACATTTTCACATAATCATCACACGTTCACAAAAGTTCCAATCCATACCATACTGCATTTCCTTAAGGAAGTCTTAATGAGTCGGACTTCACTTTGTATTTATCTTGTCCACAGACGATATACAATGTTTTTTCACATCTTTTTAATTTATTACATTATAAGCATTATTTGACAAATCAATATATATTCATAGCCAACAGCTTGCCTTTCTTGTCTTCATGTGTTATGAAGACGACAACCCGACCAATATTGTTAGCACATATATTGCCCATAAGATCGACATCACACTTGGAGTCTTCACAAATGAATTCCGGAAGACTTGTAGAAATAATAATAAATAGTAATTGTTCTATTACTATTCTGATTGCACATTTCTTTCATGTATTCAATAAACAAAGTTCCAACGCTTTTATCGGCCCCAAATTGGCAGGTTCTGGTAAGTGCAGGTGTGTCGTGTTTTCACGGTTTGCACCATAATCTACTATTAAGCTCAATTTCCAGTTAGTCACACTAAAATCATTAACGTTTGACTAAGGCTTGTTTCATATCATAGTATCAATGTAGACAGCTTTACCTTTTAGCCCCACACTTAGCAATTACTATATGCTTCAGTGATAAAATAGTCCCAGTATACTGTAATAAAGGGTAAACATTACAATCCTGCTGTTGCCTTCAAACAGCAGTAGGCCCAAGCTATAAAAGCCACACATAAAGCTTGCTTGAAAGGCATTCTTGGTCGAATGGAAAATAATTAATGGGGAATCTAAGCTCTGGGTAAACACAACTGTATTTGCCATCTGAAAGCCCCATGCAAGCTCTTTAAGCTTCTACAGGAAGCAGCAGTAAAAAAAAAAAAGGATTAAGAAAGAAAGAAAAAAGACAGAAAGAAGGCTAATTTTAAAGACTTGATCAGTGGAGTGATACACATGGAAGAAATGGCTAAGCTAATTTTATGTTCAGGGTGTAATTGTGAAAACTGCAAACTTGGATTAAAAGTGCAACAAAATGTGGGTGGCCTCACTCTGAAGTCAAAGCCGAGTCAAGTAAAGTTGAGTGTGTACTTGGTTTATAAACCCAAACACAACAGAGCATCAAACAGGGATTTATCTCTCTGACTCAAAGCTAGTTATACACGACTAAAGCCGGATGTACACTGCGTGATTTTGACCCTCTGACATGAAAGATCACTTGTCGTAGAGAAAATCTTACGTTGAGCCATCACACAGTGGAGACGAGTGCAACTGATGATTTAAGTTTCCCACGTCCATGTAGTGTGATATCCAAAAAATCTTTGAAGACAAAATGTGTGCAATGTATATCCGGCTAAAGATGTCAAGTGGGAGTTCTACTGCTTCGATTGGCCAATGTGTGCAGCAGCAGAGGGTTGAGGAGCAATACGATTATGCAATTTAGACTTGAGGGGCCATGGTATACCTCAGTTAAAAAACAAATAGGGTTCTAAGTTCATAGTACAGACTCTAGATGTAAATGCCTTCTGTGGTTGGTTGTTTTCGTTTGACACATCAGAGTAGTACTGCCGTATCTCAGAAGTTTGTTCCATCACAGAGACCAGAAAACCACCAGTTCCGCTGAGACTCAGGAAGTGGCACATTTTGTTCACATGAGCCCGTCAGGTTTACCGCTTCAGAAAGGACAATATGCCAACGGTCTAAAAACATGTTGACTAGTGATATTCACATTTTGTAACAAGGCAGTTTATAATGCAGATGATTATTAGAGTTACATGTAACCTTCCAAGCAGGTGCTTTGATGTATTTTGCTATACTCTGTGTAGTGTCTACTTGTCCAGCGCGGTGTAATTCGACATTAACACATTGTGCACTTCACAAAACTGAGTACCGAAGAATAGGATGCTGCATACTTAAACAGCTAAAGACAGGAAGAGATAAGAGGCTAGTAGTAGTAACAGGATGTAGCTGTGTGAGATGAGAAGGCGCTGCATTAGCCACATGCTCAAAGATACGCGTGCCTGCTGCATGTGTTGCTAATTACAAGAACAAGATGTTAGCGGCTTCTCAACCACTGATGACAGTGAAGACGTACGCACCCTTTTATTCAGAATCACACAGAGGGCTTCACAGGATTAACACCTCATGCAGATCTAGACAGCTAAATGAAGATAAAATGTAAATATCCTAGTTAAGTTCAACCAGATGCAAACTGCACTGAGTACAGGACATAGTAGTACAGTGGTTTGGGACTTGGCAGCTCCATCCCAGAGGAGATCCCTGTGCTGTGCGGTCAAGTAAGTTTGAAAATGTCAAACATACAACTGACAGTTCTGTATACAGTATTAGCCATTCGGCCTCTATGACGTATGAACTAGAGTGATACAAATGTATTATAACTTTTAATCTAGGTGCTCAATAATTATATGTACTGGTTTGTTTCATATGATTTGACTCTTGGTTGTACAAAGAAAAATCTAACTATATGGGTTAATCATTATATTTTTATTTTATTTTACTTGACCTTTATTTAACCAGGAAAGTCCCACTGAGATTTCCAAACCACATATTATTTGGATGTAAAATGTAAAGTATTTTTAGAAGATGGAATCTTTTAATGTGGGCATTATGTTTCCCCCCAAGAACATTACAAAACTGTTTATGAAGGTGACAAATTAATTTCCACTTCCTCCCAGACTCCTTGCTGCAGTTATGGCCAGAGGTACAGTATGACCATTTATGACGCAAGGGGTTATTGAGTCCAAAACAGAAGCAGCTGACTCTGCTGGCAGCCATGTGTCAGTGTATGTGTAACACTATGTCCAGACACGGCTGCAGACAGTAGTAACAGCACAAAAAGGCGGTGATGACAGAGTCCTTCAAATGAAGGCTTTAGCTCCATGGGAGTAATTTGACATAATGGGCTGACAGTTGCCTCATTGAGTGTACTGGCACCTTGCCTGGTACAGTGGCATTTAGGACAGGACTAATGCGTACAGAATGAGATATACAAGTTTAAACAAGGGAACCTGGCCTAAAATGCAGCCACTATTAGCAGTACTATATTTATTTTAATAAATAATGTTGGAATATTTAATAATCACTCTGAGGTGTAAAATTTAAAAAAGTAAGGATTGTATTTATTTATCTGTTTATCTATTAGAATAACACAATGAGGAGACATTCTGCTCTGATGACCTCCGTATTCACATTGACTGTAAAGTGAGGCAACAGGCAAAAATTAAAAAAAAAAATGCTGAGAGGCGAGTGCTTCAAATGGCGCTTTAGTGATAAAAAAAACTGTAGGCAAACACTGCCCTGATGAAGACGCTAGTCGACACGCGTTGGCGTGGTCCAAGTTAATAAAGGACTTTTAGTCCACTTGTTTTTGTACACAGTGTGGCTCGGTTCTCTTTTTCCATTTTAGGTAAAAATGTAAACCTTGATACAGTGAAGAGCCACATCACGCACCTCACCAACCAAACGCGAGTATCAGAGGTGGACTGAGCAGTCAAGTCAACATCACATTAGTGGCGGACGACGGATGGAAATGAGTCTTAAGGCTACAATCCGGCATGGCATGTTTACATGCATGTATCCATGTATGTTCATTAACATGCACTGTCCCGACCAAATAAATACATTTGAACTTTTGTGCCTTGGCTTAAGTTATTTTATATAATATAATCATTGTAATGAACTACCAACACCCCAATTGTAGACAAGACCAACTTTTGTCAGAAGACTGCACATTGCATTGCAACTGTTGTACAATGCAATGTTCAGTGGCCATTATCTTTGTGTCTTAATCTGCATCTATGCAATAGCAATATCAACAGATAAAAAGTTTTCTGAGAAAAATGGGGTTTCTGCAGAATTATTTAGATATTATTTTTACAGTACTGTATATAGAAAAACGTACTGAATCTGATGACTAAGAGCTACACGTGGCTTTAAAGCCGTGTGTTTGTCACCATCGCACTGGAAGTTCACAAATGGCATTCTTGAAAACAAACTTTGTTTTTAGGCTGATTTTGAAATCACCTCTTTCTCTAAATGCTGACCCATTCACTCTTTCACAAGTTCCCAACGCTGACAACGCAGACCCCAACACTTCCATATAATGTATGTGTAGACAAACACAGCACTTTCATTACTAGTTCCTCTCTGTGAAAGAAACAAAGGTCAAAGTAAATTTCCACTTCATGTCCAGAACAGAAATGTTCATTACAATGGCTTGAGGGGATTGTTCAGCACTAGGGAGAAAGATAAATAATCAGTGGAACTTATAGTACCGCCAAGTCTGAACATGTACCAAATTCCCTGTATAGATTCTGCTTTGCACAAAAGTAGAGTATTGTGGTACTGCTTTTTCTCATTAAATAAACCACGATATTACATTTATAAAGGGATGCACGTTCTGGCCATTCTCTTTATTTTATGAATTGTACATTACATTCAACATAACAAGCTGTTTTTTCATTAGTATAACAAGGAGTCATCATCCCAAAAAAGTGTCATTTCTAAGTAAAGACAAACTGTAGATCTGAAGATTAAAGTGTTATTTTCCTGTCCTGGTTCTTTCGGTTCACAGACAGTAAATCTTCTCTCAGCCTGTGAGTTTTGGCTAATAATAAATCTAACATCATTTAAGTAATAGTTTTCTAATGAGAGCCTGTCTCCGTTTCCTGACACAGGGTGGTGGCACAGGAAGTGACAGAATGGGAGAGCAACAATAATGCACTCAGAGCTTCCTGTCCAGTGGGAGTAACGGTACACCTAATTAGGACAAATGGCCTTGGGGGGAAAAAAAGTATTGGTAAAATGAGTGTGGCTTAAAAGTGAGACTGCCACCAAAGCAGAAAGGAATTTTATCTGAACAAAAACAAAGGTAAAATCAACAGAACTAACGCAGCGTCATCAATAGGCTTATAGAGTAGCTGCTAAACATAGAAAATGTTCACTATGAATTTTAGCACACAATATGTTTGTTTTTTTCCTTTTTGTTGAGGCACTCTAACGGCTTTGTTCCATTCAGTCTTAAGTCACTTAGATTACATGGTTATGTTTTGTTAAAACAATAAAATCATCTGTGGCGATAGGACAGCATAAAATCCATTCACAATCTATTGACAATCTCCCAATTTGTAGAGATTGTTATATTGGTATCTGGTGCTTTTCTATCAAACAGCATATGCTCAAACTCTGACCAGAGATTGAATTATTGAAAATCTGCAGCAATTATTCTATGCCGCACTAACAGCCAAACTCTCCTAACATGACATTCTTCATGGTGAAAGACTAATATTGAGAGGATTTGCCACAGATGGGCAGATATGAAAGCCATCGCTCTCCCAAGTTCCATGGGATACACAGAGTCCAGCCTGTGCATCTGGACTCAGTCTTACCATTAGATCAACCTGACTGAGCCAATAAATTAGACATCTTTGGAAAGATAAATAAGACCATACCCGCGCACACTGCTCACACTGTTACGCACCGCTTGCTGCTTCTCCAAGCTCTACAAGAAACTCTCTTTATTAAGAAAAGGTTGAACACAATGTTGCATAAGACAAAAGAATGGGAGAATTTCATCCAAAACGGCCTCAACGCCTGTAGTGACCTTCCCAACTTATAATTTCTGTTACCATGGACCAATATGACGACCTCTGGGAGAGAAAATCTGAGCAAACCTACAGAAACAAAAAAATGTCTCCAACAGAAAGGTTGTTAATTTTGACAACAATTTAGTTTTAGTCTTAGTCTTTTGACGAAAATGTAATTCAATTTTAGTCGAGATTTAGTCAAAAAAATATCTTCAATTTTAGTCTAGTTTTAGTCGACTAAAATTAAGACAAATTTAGTCGACTTTGTATTTATAATATTCATGCTCCCACATGAACAAAGCTCAGAGCTGATCCTTTGGCAGTGAATTTACATGATATGAGGCTCTTTCAGACTGTCAATAGAAGTTTGGATGATTTTAGTCTCTCCTTTTCATTTTTATTTAGTAGACTAAAATATCTGGACATTTTAGTTATAGTTTCAGTCTCATGAAAAACTTTTAGTCGTCAAAAATATCACTTTGACTAAAATTAAGACTAAATATTTTAGTCGACAAAATTAACACTGGGTCCAAGAATTGACAGTGGTAGATTAGAATGATTAAAATCACGCAGGCGCGACACACCTTTTAAGGCTGTGTTATACTTCTCTAATGAACAGTGAGTATTCTGTTCTCAATATAATGCCACAGATTATGCAGCCCACCATCCTGCGAACAGTAGCCTTCATAGTTTCTAAAGGTGAGAACAACATAATCAAATCAAAAGACGTTGAAGCGTTCTTTGTCCAGTTACGATAATTACACAGCCTGCTGCTATGTTGACATCCTGCGAGTTAGCCATCTTTAATGTGGTACTGCTGCTCTTTTCATGTGGCCTGCTGGCTGCTGCTGCTGAAGCTGTAACACAGGCCAACAGGCAAGACCAGACCGGCAGCAGGAGGCTCCCGCTATTAAACCGCAGGGTGGAGTGAGGGTCAGGGTTGTCGAGCGGCGTGTGCTGACAACATGTGCAGAGTCAGGTTGAGGGTCGGAACATTCTGATTTACTGTAATCTTTGTTTTTGCCATCGATGGGTCTCTACAGATGCGGCTTTGCACTCGCAACTCTCTCGGGAATTCTACTGACTTGGACTTGATTGGAGTTCAGTTGCAATTGGTTTTTTGATGATGCGATTTTGTCAGCCAATTAGACCCACAATGAGTGGTGTTTTTGATGTTCTGAGGGTTTCGATTCGACTTTGATTTAACTTTGTGTGGTAAAATAGAAATAATTGATGAAAAGGCAATTTGAACATTTTGTCAGTACACGCACGATAAGCTCATCACAATCATGACGATGCTCTCTGAAGCTGGTCTTGAGGAAACAAGAAGCTACAAAAAAAGGGTATGGATACAGAAGGAAGAAATTGAGTACCATGATGGTCATAAATAATTGGAAATTCAAAACTAAAAACTAAGTCAAACCACATCCCACTGATGTCAGCCACTGCTTGTGAGAAATGTATATCATCTTGCACAACTTTGTCACAATAACAAATTTGAAGTTCGATATATTGAGGCAGAAAAGTATCGTGATAAACTATATTATTGACTCTAATGATACTATACGGTCAACTCTCAGGCATAAAAATGAAGTTTTACAAACAAAAAATAGGGGGGAAATGCTAATAAATGTACAGACGATAAATATCGAGCCCAAAAATATATAGTTTATCTGTTATTTATTGAACAATAAGTAGATATAGTAATTATCGTGACGGCCCTAATTTTACCCACAGTTCGAATATCACAACATTTGGTAGAGCAGCCACTCATACTCTGATATAATTCCAAGACCAATATGCCAAAATATAGCTTTCCTCTCTCCACTTCTCAGTGTGTCACTTCTGTTAGCATTCTCAATGGGTGCAACTCAATCAGCTCTCTTCACTCCCTGCTGAATTGGGAGTTCTCTTGGACCAATCTGTCTTTCAGCGCCCAAACCCGGGCTCAAGCACCCAAACAAAGGACAGGAGAGAGTGTGGGGAGGGAAGGGGTGAGGTGAGGAGTGGGAACCCATAGGAATGCAGGGGGTCCATGGGAGAGTGGAGGGGGGAGCTTCTGAAAACATTCCAGGCCACAGTGAGAGCATTCATACCTAATTTCACTCACTTTTCATTATGTTTCTGCGGCTTCACAAAGGGCATAGGGCCATACAGATGTCCAGGTCACAAACTAATTTCCAATATTTATGACCATCATGGTACTCAATTTCTTCCTTGAGCAGTCTGGCAAGGTTTAAAGCCCCATGCTGAACAGTCATTAAACTAAGTTCATTGTTTCTGTTACCCACAGTGGAAAATGAGCCTTTTTAAACACCCAGCGTGTGTCCCGACATTATCACACGTAGCTTTCAAAGTGAATTGCAGCTTCAATATAATGCTAATTTGTAAGAGCTAAAAGGTGTGCAAAGTACAACAGATTAGGTCCTCCTAGCATGAAATTGAAAAGAGTTCAACAACCCAAAAATATTACACTTTTTCCATACACACAATCAAGCAGGGCCATCTTGATAAAAGGTTATGTTATGTGTTGTACTTAATGCTGGTGATAAAGAAGACAAGTGTAATGCAAGTGATGTTGGATGGAACCACATGGCTTCCTTTCTTCCCCCCCCCCCTTTCATAGCAGATGAATCATGAGACACCAGTTGACTTTAGTTTCACTTTTTTTTTTTTTTGCCATGATCTCAACAGGTTAAAATAATCTTAACTGTACCACAACAACATTTGTAAAAGCCTTAATCTACTGAAAAGTCACCAGTGTGAATTTAATTGTTAGATTAATCTGCAATGGCCACAATAGTTAAGAGTAAAGACGTATATTAACGTGTACAGTATGTGAGAACCTGTATCGTCTCGTTGAGTGTAGGATACTCAAGAGTTTTATTACAAAAAACTGCATCCACAACCTCTTTTACTTTTTTGTAAATAATGTTTTATGTTAGAACTCTTTAATGAACAGGAAAAACAAACAAACGACAACAAAATCAAAGACTATGCATTAACGTCGCACTTACCTGACTTGGTGACGCTCTGGAAGTAGAGCACCAGGACAAAGAGCGAGCCGAGGAGCGTGACCAGGAACAGAAGTCCTCCCCTGGGCATCCTCATGGTGAAGCCGCCGGGCTCTGCCCCCGACCCCTCTCCGCTACTTCGCATTGGCTCATACGAGTCAACTTCATACAAGAGGATGCCAGGACATAATAATCAACTTGTAGACTGTTTTAAAGTCATAGTAAACAGCAGCGTGCTGACAACTCCCTATTTCACTTGTTTGATTTGGCTAAAATAAACAAACAAAAAAACGTTCTAGACACACCGCTTGGTGATGTGACAAAAAAAAGCGTGTACTGTATCTCTCCGTAATAAAACGACGATTAGCCGGTAGCTCAAACAAAACTGTGAGACAGCAAATGAACACACCGAGGTGCCTGATTTTATAGCTGAGAAGTGGATGTTGTCCTCCGGACCAGTGCGGAGAAGAGTTGGCCAAAGCAACACAAACTTCTCTCCGCTGAACACGGGCCACAGTGGCACCATGCCATGACGTCACGCCTCCTTCTCTGCCTCTGCACCGCTGAGTTCACGGACCGTCGTAAATATCAAGTCAAAGCCATCCGTGTAAGCTGGAAATGTCCATAGGCATAGCAATATCTACGTGTCACACGTGTACAACTTTATTTGGAGAAATAAATGATTCTCAAGAAATGATCTGAAGATAAATGTCTTAAAAAACAATAAAGGTGGTTTAGAAGCTTCAAAGGGGGAAAAAGTACCCTGATTTAATTTTCAAGAATATGGGAGGAATTGAATTTCTCCTCAAATGTACTTATTCTCTCGACAAACGACCCGCCCTTTATATTCCATCATTATTGGCTTGATCGTTATTGAATGTATAATCAAGATATTCAGTTTAAACTGCTTTACTATACTGTATGGTTTACTGAATTTGTAAAACAGTTCAAACAGGTCTCTCATCCAAATGAGACATGGAGTCTCAAGAGACTTACCTGTACAAAGAAAGGATTATAAAATAATAATAATCATTAATTATTATTAATAATAAAATAATAATAATAATAATAATAATAATAATAATAATAATAATAATAATAATAATTAAACAAAACAACATAAATCTCTCTTCATTCAAAGGTGGTTAGATTGTAACATGTTTCTTGTTTCGTAGCTAACCAATAAAAATGGACTATTGTTTTCTGAAACACTAAAAAATATGGATTACCTGTCACACTACAGGAATTTACTGATGCCATCCCACTAGGCGTTCTACACTTCTCAAAGACGGCCCAAAGACACTACTTTCTCTCTCTCTCTCTCTCTCTCTCTCTCTCTCTCTCTCTCTCTCTCTCTCTCTCTCTCTCTCTCTCTCTCTCTCTCTCTCTCTCGCTCACTCTCTTTTTTTTTTTTTAGATGATTTGGATATTCAACAAAATATGCAGCAACAAAGATATACTTGTTGGAAACATTACTGCTCCAGCTCAACATGTCTGGATATTATACGGCAGTATCAATTGGAAGAATGCATGGGATGTCACAAACACATACTGTAAGATAAAGATAAAGGAGGTGTAATCTGAATATTGAGTATTCATGTAATTTCTGAGGACTATAAAGAAAATGAATGCATGTATTGTAAATATATTTTGGATTGATGTTCTTGTGCATTGTTTCCTCTTTGCCGTTTAATCTCTGCACAGATGTAAATAGTAATGATGATAATAATGATGATAAAAATCTATGCTGTGTATACTGCTCTCCACATTCAGCACTTTCAAGAAGCGGTCATGGTTTAAACTGATGTTGAGAGTCTGAAAGATTTTTTGGATTTCCATGTGAGATTACTCGTAAACAAAAACCAAGATGTCAACGATTAAATAAAGTGGTAATTTAATAAAAGGTGTGTAACAGGTCATTTCAACCAAGTGGTCTTAAACAGTGAAAAGGCTATTTACAATTTTTGTTTATTTACAAATAACAAAATCAAAATACACAAAAGTAAACAAACAAAATTAGGCTAACCAATAAAAACAAAGTCATGACTAAACGAGTGTCACTTAACTCCAAGTCACATTAACGTGAACAAAAGAGACAAGGACGAATGGCATAATATTGGCCACAAAGCAGCCCCAACCATGTGCACGGGTGTGTTCTTAAATAGGTGTGGCCGTTAAAGGTGGAGACAGGGTTGGTCAATCACTAAGCAGCCACACCAATCACGAGGCAGGGGACAGCCAATCCTACTGCAGGGCTTGAGGCAATCCACCAATCAAAGACAAGGGGTCACACAGCCGAATGGAAACAAGTTAAAGGCACACATCAATCAAAACTAATATGAAAAAAGGAGGGAAGCTTGAAGGCCTGGGGCCGTAAAAGTAAGTCTGTGAGAGATTCAGGCCTACTCAGAGAGGAATGTAGCCTATATTTTAACAGATAAGTACATGTTGTAGCTTGCAAGAAACTACTTTTACAGGCACTGGTTTGACTCATGTATAGGAATCATTCATTTAGTTTAATTCAACAGGAACAATGTGCAAGTTATTTTTGTGGCATCTGTTTCTGTGTGTGATTTTGTATCATTTGACAGCTGCATTTAATCCTGTTTCTGAAACTGCAGGCCAGCACATTCAACATTTGAGTTATTCCACCATAAGGACTTAACAGTAACACAAGGCACTCATCACAGTGCACCCTGCTGAGTGCTGAATAAGACAGTGTGTGTGGGTTGACTGTGCAAATGATGTGGTTGTTGCAGCTCTCTTCAGCATGTTAGTTAGGCCACCCACTGATTATGATGCAGCACTCTGGCTGGTCAAGAGGGATTACTTATGATTAAAAAAAAAAAAAATAGATTCCAGAAGCTTGAAAATGGTCAAGATGAGAGCAAGGCCAAGTCTAAAGAACTAACCTGCATGTTTAAAACCAAGAGTGCCTCTGATCTTATAGTGGAGTAATTAAAATATGAATGAAAGTCATGTGCGTAGAAATTCCCCAAAGAAGTATTTTATGTTCTAAACCTAAACTAAAAAGGTGTTACCACTAAGAGCTCAAGACATAATGAAATGAACCCATCTGAACCAGTAGAATCTCCTGTCCCACAGAAGTCATGAATGCTCCCAGTGTCTCAGCAGTGTGCTCTGTTAAACTAGCACTTAGTGGTTCTCCTCATTACCATGGCTTTGAACTGTGCTGGTTCTGTTTATGGCTCTGGGAAGGGCACATCACCGGACTCTGGTGGAGACAGGCAAAAGTCTTTAAAACATGCAGTAGAAAAGTGGAGCAGAAAAACAACAACTTTGAATTCATTTTGGATTCTTAGGAAAGGATATTGTCTCCCTGTTTTAGTGAGTTGTCTGTGAAGAAGATAATGTTTAATTAAAATTATTTATTCATTTTCCACATGTTGTCGGTTGACTCTATATTTTCTATAAATTCATCTACTTTAAGAACCTGGATTATGTATTCCACATGCTTAGAAGAGCACCAATACTATTTTGGCTGTGGGCCGAAGATTTGTTTGACTGAAGCATGTATGTTCCCAAGGGCATGTATGTGCATAACGGTTAAGATTTTTGGATTTGTAAAGCATAGGTAAAAATAGAATAATAAAATTACCCTGCTATCACTACTGCAATGTAGACCTAATGAATAGGTTATGATTCATTCTCTCAGCATTGTTTAAAGCAGTACTAAGTAACTTGTTTACCTTAATACATCCTTTTCATAGTCCCTCTGGGGGTAATACAAGTGTTAATGGGATGATTGGAGGGTCTTTCATCTCCCCCTGGTGTCTCAGAAAACCACACTTGCAACTTTCCTGCCTCCGGGTTGGAGCCACCAATACACCCTAATGGAACCAGGAAGAAGAAGCTAACAGGCTAACAGGCAAAGCTAACTGCGGGCTAGCGCCACTTAAACAGTATTTACAGTCAAGTTTGAGTGAAAAAAATGATTTCCATTGTGTAATTGGATGTACAATATCCCTCTCTCCCTTTGTCTTTTCTGTCAGCGTAGTATTTACTCTCATGGAGTATTAATGAGTAAAAAACTGCAACATGCTACGACACCTGCAGTGGCGCTTATGGCCTCCAGGGGCATAAGTTACCTTGTTCTGCTTTAATTTGCTATGCATCCTGGGTATATTTTCATAAAATTGAAAATACTGGAGTGATTGTTCACATTAAAGCCTCTAGTGATGTATTTACCAGTATCTGTCCGGGCATAGTTCATCCCAAAAAGCAATTAATTCAGGAAGTGCTAACCATTGAGTTGATTGGCTCAGTATTCCAGGTGTTTACCTGCCAGAAGGTTAGTGTGATGTGCAGTGATGCCAGTAACTAATTACTTAGTAACGGATTACTGTAATTGGATTACTTTTTTTCAGTAACTAGTAATAACTAGTAACACCTTACTATTTCCAAACAAGTAATCAGATTTAAGTTACTTTCCAAATCACTGTGAGTTACTATTTGTCATTTTCCTTTGGAAAAAAATCATTTCTTTCTTCTTGGTTGGGGAGAGATATGGAAATACGTCACTTTTCTGAGTCTGCGTCAGCTTTGTTGATGTTACTGTTAAAATGCACTTCCAATAAATTGAGTATTGGTAAAAGGGTTTGTCATTAGTGTGTTGAAACGGTGGAGATGTTGTCGGCAGCAGCTGAATGTAACTAATAAAGTAACTTGTAATCTAACTTAGTTACTTTAAAAACAAGTAATCAGTAAAGTAATGAAGTTACTTCAAAAGGAGAAATCAGTAATATATTTTACACTGGTGATGTGGCAAAGGGGACACTGACAGTTAATGACAGTAAAGACTCGGTTCTCCCCTGGGCTTATGTGACACCAGAAAGTAATGTAAAAAAGTACACAAACTTTACATTTGTTGAATATGACTTGTGGTCGAAAGAAAGCTGGGCAATCAAAGCTCTTTGTGAAACAGGAAAAAATAAATAAAAATCTCTCATTATTGTTACAAACTGATTACAAAGAGAACAATGTACAACATATCTCAAAAACATCTTGAAATATGATCCCAACTTCAACAATCAATCGTTTTCAATGTTCTGTTTGCTACGTGGTACTTTTGTGTCAGCAGCAAACTTGATAAAAGTTGAAATGCCCCCCTGCCCCATCCACCCATCCTCTGAAAACCATCCCAAAGTGAGAACAAGCCACTGGTTCTCAAACATGCCTGTTCTCTGCGATTACATGACATTCACCGCATGTGTAGGTCATAAATCTACACATCAGTGAGCCAGTGTAAACATTTGCAGCACACATGTGACCCAAGTTCGAACCCCGCCCGCAGTGAGCCACCACCCTCCACTCTATACCCACGCACTTTCATCTGTCAGGGAAGAGGTAAATACAAGCCCAGCCATCTCGGAGCATCTTTAATTTAGACAGAATTAGAAAGAAGAATTTGTGTGTTTGCAAAAGATAGAATTTTATATCTTTTGGTCGACATGCATGGTATGATAAGAGATGCTTTGGCAAAATCATGTGGTCCATATTGTCTGTTCGAAGTTCAACCACTATAGTCCGTGTGGGTTGTGGATCTGGTGAAGTCTTTTGACCTTGAGTGGGCGGGGGGGGGCGCGATCTGTCCCCTGTATGGCTGCATGGAACAGAAGCTCGGTTCACATCATGGCAGTAAGTCAGACCGGTCCTGTGATCTTCAAATTGGTCTCTGATTGCTTTCATTGTATTGTACTGTTGGGGTAAAGAAGAAGCTAAATTAAAAAGGCAAAGCTCTTGATTTAAGTTCTTTCTCTCTCTCATGGGGTCGCAGCTTCTTTAAAGGAGCTATATCATGCAAAATTTGAGTTTTTAACCATGTTGTTATGCTATTTCCTTATCAAAAACACCCCCAGAGCGGCTTTTGGCTTCATTCACGCAGTCCTAAGCAATCCTCCTGAATCCTGTTCTCTGAGCAGCTGTTCCGCCCTCTCCTGGAAAACGACTGAGTTGTGACACTCTGACATATTTTACGCCATAGTGTCAAACAGGAAGTGCTCGATGTCTGTAATGTAATGCCTTACGGCCTGATTTTAATTTATAAAACAGCTTTTTAAATTATTTTTGTTGTAAGAGAGAGAGAGAGAGAGAGAGAGAAAAAAAAGTTGGAAATCTCGCCAGTAACTCGCCAGTAAAGTTGGAAATCTCTCTGGGAATCTTTCTGGGATTCAGCTAGCTACTATATCAACCAACCTGATGGATGCTTGGTGAACCTTGGCCAGAATCAAAGTGGATTAACTTTTATAACCAACACGAGTGCCATAACGTAAACACCCGGTGATGGGAGGCCAGGCTGAGCGGTAAGTCAATCAAAACGTTAGCGTGTGTGTTAGCCATTTATGAAACTGTGTTGCACGTGTCAACTCCTTATAACTGCATTATGTGAAGTAACAGCAATATTTATATTTATAATACTGCAAATGTGGAATGGGCGGAGAGAGGGGCGGAGTTAAGTGAATCGAAGCGTCTTGTCTTCCGGGTTTGAAAAATACCCCCAAAAAATACTTATATTTCTCTCAAAAATGAGTACTCCATAGTGACAGAGGTACAATATATCATATAAATGCCTATACTTTACTTAGGAATGGCTAAAATAGCATGATACAGAACCTTTAAGTCAAAAGGAGCCAACTCAGGTGGCTTCTGTATCCCAGGACACGCTGGAGGGACTATTTCCCTTAGTGTGACACCGTTATCATAGAGGTTAGGCAAGTGCCTCAGCTGAGGTTTGCACAATGTAACGGATAGCCATAATGGTTGGAATGTTTATGTGGCATACAAAAGCAAGATAGCATTACAACATTAATGAATAAAGTGTATTGGTAAACCCATAATGATTAAATCTAGCTATAGCTTAATGCTACATTCCTGTCACAGTATCCAGGCCACAGGGTGCACTCTTTCCGTTTCATTCCCTCTGAGCCCATTCTGTGGTATGGAGCCACTGATTCATTCATATGTCTCTAAAGTAAAGCATGTGCTGCCCATAACCACACTTCATTATATTAGAACACTGAGATGCACAGGACATCTAAAGGGGGAGGGATATACACAAAGAAAGAAATGGAAGGCATTGAAGTTAGAATTGCCAGACTGGAGACCAAGAGACCAGTGTATACAGTAGATGTACTTATACTTGAGGACGGTTTAGACAGTTTGAGAGACAAAGATGCAGAGGAATAATAAAAGAAGTCAAAAAAGGAAGCAGTGTCTCTCAAACTGTTATGCTGTTCAAATTTGATTTGATTTTTTATTTTTTTAAATGTTTGTGATCATTCTGTAAAATCACACCCTGATTGAAAACAGCGAGCACAGTTGACAGAGCACTCTCCAGTACTTTCAGTTCTGGCCCGCTGTTTCCTCGAGTTGGTCTGGAACTAAACTTGCATTCTGATCTTTGCCAAAAAAGCTTATGGACGTGTGGTCCAAGAGCAAACCCACATACAAACACAGCAGCTCAGAAACAGTGAATAAAAGTACCAGCTGGAGTCTATATGACGTAATTTATTTAACACTGCATGTGTGCTGTCCGTCACTCCGCTGCTGTCACCACTGGAGCAGCTCATATAAGTCATGTAGTACGTACAGTATGACGCTTCAACTTTCAGATCTGGATTTGATCGGTTATGAAAAACAAACAAACTGTTGGATAAAGTGAAAGTTTTAGCAATTTCATCCAGAACAAAATGATCCCCAGACTCAGATGTGCTAAATGAACAATAGAGATTATGAGACATCATTTGCAGTGATAGTGCGGCGGCACGGTGGCGCAGCAGTATGTACAACAGGCCAGAGGTTGGTGGTGGTCGGAGGGGCCCATTGTCACAGATTGGCAGCCTCTCTTCCATCAGTCTACCCCAATGGGCAGCTGTGGCTACAATAGTAGTTACCACCACTGAGTATGGTGTGAAAGATCAATGACTACAGTGTGGCGCTTTGAGAAACTTGGAGTCTGAGCAATAGGGTACAATGCACCAGTCACTGTAATATTTCAATTTCAAAATAACGACTTCTACTTGAGTATCTTTTCTACTTCTGCTTGGCTTATTTCATAATATAAACATACAAGTAAATGCCAGAAAGTAATTTATGTCAACAATGCTCAATTTTGACCACAATGTGAAAATGGTAATACATCGTCGTGTGAAGGGTTACAAATTACAGACAAAATGGCAGGTTCATCTGTTGCTTATTAGTTCCTGGCTGCATGTTCTGACAAGGATTGCAAGATGGTTTGTTGAGAAATCACTAAGAGCAGTTAAAAAGGAGGAAGTAGCTTAGAAGTGCGGTTAGCCTGACAAATTAACTACAACAGTATACATGTTTTATACAGGCTGCACAATATCATGTATGGTGTCCAGGGCAAGACCCTTTATCTTTCAACAGCTAAGTATGGACTTCATGTTTTATGTTTGTGTATTGGCTTGTATATTTAATTTCAGTATGATTTGGATCTATAAATGATATTTCTAATATAGTAAGTGTAGCCTGTTCTTTGTTTCAATTTTGCTCCTTTATTAATCTTTTCCCAGTCCAACATTGACTCCTCTGGAAATTCTAAAGGGTGGGTGATTGGATTTTATTATGACTTACAAGATTAGTCATTAGACACTTTTACCACTCACTAAGAACAGAAATGTTCCACAGTGTCTGCAATAACTTCAAGTATTAGCACACAAACTTGAAAACACAAGACATTAACAGTTTTACAAACCAGCAGCAGCAGACTAATGTCACGGCCAAAGATGACCTCAGTGGTTTACAGGGCTGTTTCTGGAGCTGACAGATGCAAAGCCTTTGCTCATGAATATTGACCATTGGTGGTGTTGGGTAAATTGGGTCTAATAATCACAATGTATACCTTATCTACAACATATACATACCTGTGAAGTGGTGGCTGACTGGGAATTGGAGAACAATATCAAATGTTTGCCCTTTGAGACACCAATCACACATGGGCTGGACACAGATGCCACAGATTGCTGGCCGGGTTACCCCTGCAGCCTCATGAGGTGGTCCGTTTGGGAGTAGCCCTGCACTGCACGGCACACCCCATCTCCGCTCTTATCCCGCCTTGGTTACTCTTAATGACACCACATCAGCTGCTACAACGAGAACTAGTCATTAAATTGTCCTTGATCGGATCTGGAAAGAATACAATGTATCATAAAGCGCTCTGTGATGATGAACCTCTCTTGTATATTGTCTGCGCACACATGACATACTGAATGATAGGGCAAGGCTTTCTCAATAGTGCATACCTTCCCTAGCAGTGCGTTGGAATGACTCTGCAAATCATCTGTAAATCTGCAGCCTTTTCCACTTGTGAGCAGCTGGAAGCATCCATCGACTGGTCTAACCACAGCACAACCACCGGGACTCTGCCCAAAATATGTAGCTGCACTGTGAGCTACAAAAAGCTGCATGCATACAGGCACTTAACAAAAAGCGGCTATGATAAACTGTTACACTGTACGTACAATTCATCTTTTGCGCAACGAAAAATAAGAATAAAAACGCCCCAAAAAGGTAATTGTCCAAGCATAGCTCATAGCAACCGTTGCTAACCGCAGATATCCTCCGATAGAAACTCATGGAGCGGTATCTGTTTCTATATACATTTATATAAAGCAAGCTGAAAAACACCACCTGGTAACTTTTAAGCCAAGGTAAGACTTTTCTGTTCCTGCCGCTGGAATATCTGGCATATTTACTTTTTAAGTGCTACCCCCGCGGTAAGAGGCCGTCTCCTCGGGCGTCCTGTCAGCCGCTGCCCACATATCTGATGTTAAATCTGCGACTTAAGCCTGCCCCAGGCCGGCCGTAAAAGTTATACTTGGGTGTAGGGCACGAAGGGCTTAAGCCTGAGCGGTCAGAGGTCGTAAGAATGAGGAGGCCGTAACGTTCAGATTTAAGTCAGAAGTGCACTCTGCTGTAGGTTTTTTAAGCTAGGCAACTTAAAAATGACGGTCACATTTTAGCAACAAAAATACCCGGTACAAGAGAATGACTGGTCCACACGAGAGTGCTTGTTGCATTTCAGAGAGCTCCAGGGATATTTTCCAATTTCCTCTCACACCGATCTACTTTTGCACATGCTATTGCTTTGCACATGAGCAAACACTCACCCAACACCCAACACAGCTAAGTCTGGTGGAGGTGAATTAATACAACATCCATTTTAGCGTTAAAAGCTAAAAACAGTCAATTTTGCATTGACGTTTAATGCAGCTTGAGTGCTTCAGACTTTTCATGTTTATTTTTATGGGAAGTACATTTGTGGAAAGCTACGACACATCCTATGGATTCCACTTCTCTCAACACCAAGATAAATCCAAACACATAAGGAAAGAAGAAAAGTGGCAGTGCCGTGACAGCCATCAGAACTATGCTAAGTGAATCTGCAGGCCGAGCTGTCAACTAGGCATCAGGTGCACCAGCTCAGCCCAGATCTCCCGTCCTGGCTAAATGCATTAGCATATGAGCGCGTCCTTCTGAAAGCTGTCATACCCCTTTCCTTCTCTTTCACTTCTCACATGTCCTCCAGGCCACATGACGATTCTGTGTGCAGGGAGAGTATGTGTGCTTGATAAAGGGAACAATGTGCCCACATGCGTGCGCTACAGATCACATCTGTCCACACCTCTGCTGGATCAACACACTCAGACGTTCTTATACAACAAAACCAAACAAAGATAAAGCGCACTGCATGGTCTCCACATGTATCGCACAATTTGGAACTGTGTGTGCTGTTCAGTTTTGTAAGTCAAACATCTAAACAGGATATTGGTCAATCAGCTGTGCTCTCATTTGTCAAAAGAGATTCTTAAAAAAGAAAAGAAAAAAATGATTTTTATATATTCTGCTGCACTCTTTTGCCTTCTGTGGCGTATTTTGAAACTGCAAAATTATAAAAAGTAAGTCATATTTAGCCACATTATTAAAATAAAATAATGAGCAGGGGATGTTTTGCTCCCTGAATTTGTTATGTTTTGGGATAAACAAAATTGCCTTGAAATGTGATACCTGCCATTGGCGCTGCTGGGGCGCAGGATTTTTGCACTGGTAGCAGAGGAACGAAAATCTGCCCCGCAGCTGTAAAGGATTTTAGCAAGTAGGCCGATCATCTGTGTCTACTTCCCAAGTTGTTTGTTTTATTGAGGTTATCTAAAAGGAAACCTAAAGGTAAATAAATCGCTACTGTGATATAGGGAGATACAAAAACGATTTGATTTGATTTAAAGTAAATAATAATATTTGGACACTGAGGTCAATTATGATGATAGCAACACTAAGAATACTACCCCCCAAACTGTCTCTGTCACCAACCTTTACTTGAAATCTTTAGGAACAGTTACTTTCTCAAAACGAGTTCTTGTGTGCTAATTGCAAGTGTTGTGGCTCTGTGTCAGTGAATTTATCCATCCACATTAATAAAAAAAGTTTATAGAAATCATATAGCTACAATTTCTGCATTTCGAGTCATTTGGGTAAAACTGGAGTAACAGTGACCTCTACTGCTCAAGATGAAAAACAACCAATAATTTATTTAAAGTCTTCTTTTTTTTTTTACTTCGTCCCATTTACTTCAGCTGCAATGGTCTGCTTTCTCCAGAAGATAGCAGCATCGCGCCTATAGTGTAGTTGTGTTTACATTTTGTTCATTAGTTAACCAGTATTATAGCACATGACACTTTTTATGACACAACATCCCTAATATTGGTCATGATAATGATGAAGTATCATCCTTATTAGGGACATTTTACAAATAGTTAGGTTTACACAAAATTGAACTTCGTAATAACATAAAACATACATAGCTCCCCTAATCATCATAATCCTCATAATTATCATCATCATAATCTTCGCTTAAAAGAATCTTAATAGCCGTATATGTGGTCAAATATTGTCTACAGGAATTGTTCAGATTGACAGAGTTTGCTGAAAAAGAAAAAACAAACAAACAAAAAACAGGGAGATGTGGTGATCTATTGTTTTGGTCATAATTTCAGCATTTTTCAATGATTCAATGCTTAAATCAGCATTGATGTGTTGAGGAAAACTATTAACTGCATGGTTTTCTCGTTTCATAGATTAAAATACTGTAAATATTTAGGTTGCTGTTTGTGGTCACCCAGCGACCGCCCTGATGCCACACCAGTTGAGAATCACTGTTATAAAGGGTATGCATTATGCAGTGTTGGGCAAGTTACTTTAAAATCGTTATATATTCTATATTAGTAGTTACAGCTTTAATGTAATATGTTTGTATTACATATTACTGTTTACATTTTTTTAGCTAAGTTAAACTACTTTGAGTTACTTCTGAGTTATTTTTGGTGAAATATAAACTCATAATAACAATAATGCCACTGAGCAAAAGTGCAGTCAAAGATTTCCTTTTCCTTCGCTTTCCTCCATTCTCTCATGTTTTGATTTGACGACATTTCATTAAACTCGCTCAGTAAAGCTATGCTTAGGCTCCAAATCCTGGCTTACGTGAGGCACAACAATTCAAGCTGCGATTACTGGGTTTCACCAAAGTGACACCGAGTTTGGATAATCTCTCTAATTCAAGACAGGTTCAACTAATGAGCACTCGCCGTACATAAGCAGACCACACTAACGATCAGAGGGTTCTTTGAGAAATCATGGCCAAGCGTGAACACGCAGCATACTTCACAGGCCGCCAGCTTTGTGCCGCTACGTTAGCTCCATAGGTAGAGCGCAGGGCTCCAATCCACGAGGTTACGAGATCGATCTCAGCCTCGACTTCTTTTTTTTTTTGGACTGGGCACCCACTGGGAAGAACATAAATTAGCGTTTATGAATTTAAACACTTTTCTTTTTTCCCCAGGAATTTAAACACATGATAGAAAAAAAGAAAACACTGTTGACACAGGACACAGGTCATGAGGGTGGGTCCTGTGCTAAGGTTCCTTTTATTGGACAAGCTTTTGATGACACATAACGTCATTAATATGTCACGCAACTTTGTATTTCACAGATGAGAGACAAAGACAATGTTGGTGTGTATTTATAATTTATTGCATAAAGTAATTGATTTTGTGATGTCATGTTTTCTTTTTCACATTTTTTAGGCCAACATACATTTTGGCCAGATGATGGGGCTAATACCCTGCTTGTGTCATTTACATTGCCCATTGGCGTGGATTCTATGAAACATAGCTTGTGCTCAGTCTACGCTTAGCCTGGTCCGGACCAGGCTAAGTTCTATGACTATATTTCCATAGTAACTGAGCCAGACTCAGAGTGAGACTGGTTTATGAAACCGAAAAGACAACACAATAAGCCAGACTTGGCCAAATAAGCCTAGCTTACAGAGTAAGCCAGCTTTATGAAATAGCCCTCTGGAGCCCATCATTATACTCGTATTTACAAAAACACAAGTCAGTTGTTTTTGTTGTAAACATGTGATTGTGCTCTTATAGTTTTGAGGTATTAATGAATATTATTCTATTCAGGGCGCTTGCGTCATTGTGCATTGTTGTCCCACTTTATGTGCCA
Organism: Neogobius melanostomus; assembly: GCA_007210695.1. Taxonomy (NCBI): domain Eukaryota; kingdom Metazoa; phylum Chordata; class Actinopteri; order Gobiiformes; family Gobiidae; genus Neogobius; species Neogobius melanostomus. The sequence continues at coordinate 3,211,062 of VHKM01000037.1, forward strand.
CACAATTAAACTGTCCCTCGCAAACTTCGCATTTTTATAACTTGAACTTTAATTTGATGCATTTCTGATTTGGACTAAAAACGAAAAATAAATAAAATAATCATATTAGCCTAAAAAAAAAAAAGAAGATCAAAGGCATGTAGCCTTCGATCAGTGGTTATTCTGTCTCAAAATGCATGTGGAAAAACACAACTTATGGTTGTTAAATTGTTTTTCCAGTTTTTAAATACAATTGAAATGCAGTAGAGGGATATATTCAAAACATCAAAATATCAAACGAAGTGGACAGTACAACTCAAGCGAAGTCAGAGAAACCTCATGATCTCTTCCTTAAATGCAACCAGCACAGCTTTGTGGACCAGTCATGCTCTTGCACTGCCGGGTAAGCACTCACTTATTTTTGTAGTTTTGTTAAAGATATGAGCAGTGCTTCGGTTCGCTAAAGTTGGCTAATGCTAGCTAAACCTACAGGTGCCACAATGATAATAAGCTTGCTGCAAGCACCATTAGAACCGACCATGACCAAATGTTTTTGTTTTTTTTTAAGTGAGGGAGACAGCTAAACGTTTGATTAACACTGTAATTGATATTTAAAGGGGAAAAAAAGTAGAATCCAAAGCCATATGTGTGCAACTTTGGTCACAGTTACATTACACCATGTATGTCTTTGCGTGTCTTGTCATAAGCATTCTCAAAACAATTGGCTTCTGTCTCTAATCAGTTCACCAGGTTATTGCTCCCATATTGTGGGCCTTGTGCACACCCTGGACCTATACCATGCACAAAGTGAGAACATCTCATCCACAGGCCTGCCCCAGCAGTGGCACAAAGCCAGGGGCCAAAAACTGAAGGACAACCTGTGAGTGGTGTGTTGGTAGCCAAGGCCAAAGTCAACCGCAAGAGGAAACCCATTATGTCCAGTTATATCCATAATAAGTATGTTTTCAATACACCATCAATCACACTGTCCTGAATGTATTCCTGTGTACTGTTTAACGTAATAGAAAATGCTCACCTGAATTTACTGTGACAGGAAAGTGTTAGGGACAGGAGTGCATGATACTCAGGATGATGTCAGGAGCCCCCATAAGCTACATCTCTGATAAAACTGCACCAAAAGTAGAAGTTGGAGGAGAGACAGCAAGCGCCGCAAACAGCTCCGACCTACTTCCGGTGACTCACGCGACCCACGAGCGGTGGGTCGTGGCTCGCCGGCTGTGTGTCGTGCCTCACCATTGCTCCTATGCCATCCTATGCTATAGATTGAGCTTATATGAGACATTTGGCATTATGAATCGATTGTGTACTGCTGTATATCTTAATAAAGTATGTTATGTGTTTTAATGATAAAATGAGAGTGGATCTGTGCCATGGGTCGTTCTGAGCAGTGACTCTGGCCGTGGGTCATGACTCTCAGCCCGTGGGTCGTGACTCATAGCTCGTGGGTCGTGACTCACAGCCTATGAGTCACGACCCATGGGCTGAGAGTCACGAGCCACGGCCAGTCACTGCTCAGAACGACCCATGGCACAGATCCACTCTCATTATCATTAAAACATGTGCATAACATACTAACACGTGCATAACATACTTTATTAAGATTTACAGCAGTACACAATCAATTCATAATGCCAAATATCTCATATACACTCAATCTATAGCATAGGATGGCATAGGAGCAATGGTGAGGCACGACACACAGCCGGCGAGCCACGACCCACCGCTCGCGGGTCGCGAGAGTCACCGGAAGTAGGTCGGAGCTGTTTACAGCGCCAGCCTCTGCTGAGTTGGAGGCAGGAAATATGCATTGGGGTGCGGTCTAAGCCACCAGGTGAGATGAACTTTTAAAAACCCTGTCAGAATCAAGTAGGACCATTGCATTTGTAGAAAGATTATCTCACACAAGTTTATTGGGATTTTATTACATTACGTTTAAAAAAAAGGCAACAATCATCATTGGACTTAAACAGAAAATAAACAAAATGAAACAGTAAGGAATGAGTCAAAGTATCCAGAGATCTGTATTTTTTATAACATCTTTCACAGTTTACCAGTTTTGGGGGTAACTTATTAGAAAAGTAACGAGTGGCAAAAATATATTACTTTTTCCAGTAACAAAAGAATATAACATATTACTTACACAAAATGTGGGACTATATTAGTAATTACCATTCAAGTAACTCGAGTTACAAGTGCATTTAAGAAAATGTATGAAAAAGTCCCCTGACTGACACTGGTGTACAAGATCTGCAGTTACATGTAGCCAACGTTGTCAAAACAAAAACAGAGATATTATATTTTGCCCAAAGTAACTCAGTAGTGTAACTCACACATATTACATTTTTATAGCTGTAACTACAAATATTGAATGTATTACAGTTTTAAAGTAATTTGCCCGACACTGCAGCTTATAAAATACTTCACAGGCTTTGGTAATGTGTAGTAATATGTGACTTTGTTGTAAAATTATGCTGACTGTCCCTTTAGAATGTGTGGCTGGAAGTTTGAAAGCATGCTCACCATATACCATATTTGATTGATAATACCTAACCTCGTATTTGGAATCAATTCCGACACTATTTTGAACTTTTTTATTTTAGCGATTGCCCTCTCTACGTGCACCCTGTGCTTTGCAATGCGCTTTGTCACTAGTACATCTCCAGCAATCAAATATGGCAAATGTTGATGGGTAGTGCTTTGTAAGCTTTTGGCATATTTTGTGAAATTATATCTCTGTGAGGCCAAATTGGTATTTCACCTAATACATTAAACATATAATGGATTCAGGAATTAAAAATATTACTTGCTGATTGCACGTTTATATTGAATCTAAAGGCAAGGTTCTTTAAGTCTTCATTGTTGCGGAGTTTCATTAAAGTAAAGAGCAACTGGCTACGGAGGGGCATTTCAGCAACTTGCCAATCGTTGCGCTTGTAATTTAGGGGACATTTATTTGAGTGGTGTGTGGATTATTTGGGATGCTAAATAATGTGCACAGTTGGTTGAAGCTTTCATATGTAAATCCAGTGCTGTATGCTAACATTTTGGGTATTTCACTGCTTTCAAGAAGCTCAGGTGTTAGAGGTTTATTTTTAAGTGTGGTAATTTGTGCTTTGAGGCCTTCCATTTCTGTTTCTTTTAAAGACAATTTCAATTTCATGTTGTTTTCTTCTTCTAATTTCTTCTCCTTTCAGTGTCCTGCTCCTCCTGAGTGCTCTCCTCCTCTTCCTGAGTGCTCGGCTCCTCAGACTCCCTTTCCAGGTGGCATCCAGGAAGTGGGGGTGCTCAGGACTCTCTGTAAAGAAGAAATGTTTATATGTTAATGATAATAATTTATCTTTTTCATCTTTTACAGCTGCCACTTGTAAGCCACAGTGGAGTTGTTGATCCTGGAGCAGCTCCTGTCAGCCAACCGGATGACCTACCCAACTTTCCTCTGCCATCCCAACCCACAAGCTTCTGCACCGTTCTGAATGAAAGTGCCATGAACAGTTACACAAAACTGAGCATTTCTTTGCCTGGCTCTTAAGCTCTAAAATGGGAGACCAGAGAACAGAGTGCAAACAATTTGTGCAATCTCGCTGAACGAGACAGCAACTGACCTGAAAAATAAGATCATGGGAAAAATGTCCAGCAAGCAACCCCGAAGTCATCTGCGTACAGAGGCTAAGTGAAGTACCATCAGAAAGTCTGCTAGAAGATGTGAATGCACCTCTGCGAGCAATTCCTACATCAACCATCACTGAAACCAATGAGCTGGTATACTGCACAGCAGCAGTGATCCTAGAGACGCTTGGCTATCGTAAGAGCAACCATGAGATGAAATACCCACCATGGAAAAGGCATCAAGGCAGCGCGGAGAGAAGTGAGTCAATTGACAGAGGCCTTGAAAGGTGCAATGAAAAAGCAAGTACCCAAAAGGTACAGCCAGATGCCCATACCTGAAGCCTTGGAAACTGCCAAACAAAGGCTCCAAGCCTTGGCCAGCCGCCTAAAGAGCTACACGAGAGACAACAAAGCCAGAAGAGTAAACCGGCTGTTCGAAACTCATCCAGCGAAAGTGTATGTGTCACAGGGGGGAGGATCGTTATTGGCCCCTATGCGCGTGTATATATATATATCTATGACTTTTGGTGTGCGGGTAATCATAAGAACTGCATGGGGTGTTTTGTAGTGACTGGACTAACAGGGTTAATAAGACCACTCCCCTACTGACCTTCCCCATTGGTTACCTGCCCCAGGGATTGACAATAAAAAGCGCTGACTGTGGGGTAGGGGGAGGGAAACTTGGGCTGGAGACAGACGGACGTACGAAACGAGCGAGTGAGCCAGCCAGCCAGCCAGCCGGCGCGAGAAGAGAGGCGGGACGCGGAAGTGGGAAGCAGGGAGAAGCAAACGGAGCTGAAGCTGTGGAGACGGCGGCGGTACTACTGGAGGGATCCGGACCGAGCAGTGAGCCCAGGGGCGTGCTTTCAACGCGCTCTGACAGATAAGTGAAGGAACGTGAACTAACTACTGCCCAGTGTGCGTGTGTGCATGGTTTGCCTTGGTGCGGCGGTGGAGTAAGTGTCCTTCCGTCTGCCTGTTTGTTAGAGCCTGGGTGAGCTGGAGACGCGGGGAGCCGCAGCTGTGCAGCAGGCGACGAGTGGGCTCAACGCACCGGAACCCGGATCACTCGGCGGCGGGCAGGTGTCAAGCGGGGCGAGACCATCCGCCGAAAGGGCCCTCCATGGACTGATCAGCTTTACGTCTAGTCTTTTATTTTAAAACCTGGTATTTTAAATTAACCCTTTTAGTACAAAGACTTTTTATTGGGAACGCTTTAAAACTAACGTCGTCTGGCTGCGGCAATTAAACGTTCAAAATTGTTATTGGCTCGGGTCTGTTTCTTGGCAGTGGTTGTACTGGTGATCGAAAAGAACCTTGTCCCTGTGACATATGCTCAATGGCAGGGTAACAATAGCAGAGCAGACCCACCAAGGCTGGAAACTAAACAGTACTGGAAAGGCATATGGGAGAAGGAGGCAGCACACAACAGTGATGCTCAGTGGGTGGTGGCACTGAGAAAGGACCACAGCAACCTCCCTGAACAGAATCCAGTTACCATCACAGTGACAGACATCCAAGAAAGAGGTATGAAAAACTGGACAGCACCAGGCCCTGACATGATACACGCCTACTGGCTAAAGAAACTCACGGCACTCCATGAGCGCTTGGCAGCACAAATGAACCAGATGCTGAGAGATGGGAATCACCCTGAATGATTAACCGAAGGGTGCACAATCCTGATCCTGAAGGATCCCTCAAAGGGTACAGTCCCACCCAACTATCGGGCAATAACCTGCCTCTCCACAACGTGGAAGCTCATGTCTGGCACCATAGCGGCTAAGACAGAACAGTCGCTCGAGACTACAGAACCCGACACACTAACCTGAGCACTGCCTGGATTGATTACGAGAAAGCCTACGACTCAATGCCACATACTTGGATCATTGAATGCTAGGCACTATACAACATCAACAGGACTCTAAGAGCCTTCATTGCAAACTCGATGAGGTTGTGGAAAAACACCCTTGAAGCCAATGGCAAGTCACTTGCACAAGTCTCCATCAAATGTGGCATATACCAAGGAGACGCCCTGTCCCCACTGCTGTTCTGCATAGGTCTGAACCCCCTCAGCCAAATAATCAACAAGACTGGCTATGGATACCGACTCAGGAACGGGGCCACCATCAGTCACCTCCTCTACATGGATGACATCAAGCTGTACGCTAAGAATTAGCGAGACATCGACTCACTGATCCATACCACCCGGATATACAGTGCAGACATTGGGATGTCATTCGGACTAGAGAAGTGTGGTCGGATGGTGACTAAGAGAGGGAAGGTAGTCCACACAGAAGGGGTCTCACTCCCAGAAGGAACAATAGCAGACATTGAGGACAGTTACAAGTACCTCGGAATCCCACAAGCAAATGGCAACCTCGAAGAGGTGACAAGGAAAGCGGCTACGGCCAAATACCTCCAACGAGTAAGGCAGGTCCTAAGAAGCCAGCTCAATGGCAAGAACAAATCCCGGGCAATAAACAGCTACGGCCTTCCGGTAATCAGATACCCTGCCGGAATAATAAGCTGGCCAAAGGATGAGATACAGACCAACCACAGATGTTAAGACACGAAAGCGCCTAACCATGCATGGAGGGTTCCACCCCAAATCCAGAACCCTGAGACTGTACACTAGTCATCTAAAACAGATGACTTGCTCAGTGAATGTCTCAGACAATGGGGAACAGAAGATGAGGCGCTGGAGGTCCCGTCATGGGACGACAAGCCCCTACACGGGATGTACCACCGAAACATAACTGAAGTGGTGGATATCAAGAAATCCTACCAATGGCTAGACAGAGCTGGCCTGAAGGACAGCACAGAGGCACTCATCATGGCTGCACAGGAGCAGGCCTTGAGCACCAGAGCAATAGAGGCCCAGATCTATCACACCAGACAAGACCCCAGGTGTAGACTGTGCAAAGAGGCCAATGAGACAATCCAGCACATAACTGCAGGGTGTAAGATGCTGGCAGGGAAAGCTTACATGGAGCGCCATAACCAAGTGGCTGGCATAGTGTACAGGAACATCTGTGCAGAGTATGGGCTGGAAACCCCAAGGTCAAAGTGGGAAACACCTCCAAAGGTGGTAGAGAATGACCGAGCCAAGATCCTGTGGGACTTCCAGATACAGACGGACAGAATGGTAATGGTGAACCAACCGGACATTGTGGTGGTGGACAAAGAGCAGAGGAAAGCCGTGGTGGTTGACATAGCAATACCAAGGGACTTCAACATCAGGAAAAAGGAACACGAGAAACTAGAGAAATACCAGGGGCTCAGAGAAGAGCTAGAGAAGGCCTGGAGAGTGAAATACATCAGACATCTTGGTCCAGAAAAGTGCAGTTCTAGGAACTGCAAAGATACTGCACAGAACCCTCAAGCTCCCAGGCCTCTGGTAGAGGACCCGAGCTTTATATATATATATATATATATATATATATATATATATAATTCCATGAAAAAAAAACCAAGAACTGTGCCACAAACTCCGCCAAAAGCGGTCCAAAACCTGTGCGCACTTCCGGGGTCAACACCTGTCTGTCCATTGATTGCCCTGGCCTATATGTACATGGCGACAGCACCACACAGTGTACACAAGGGGGCACAATACAAACAGAAATTAATTCATGCCATATTTGGCTCCTATAACATTCATGGTCTGTGCAATAAAGTTAATCACCATGCTTGAGTAAATAATAAGTCACTGTCGAGAAAGTGGTGGAAAACTATACAAAAGAGCTGATGTATTGTGCGCAGTGAGAACACAATATGGATAAAAGCATACCTGTGGAGCATTTGAACCAACAGCACACATTTTAACCAGAGCGTGAAAAATAACAAATGTACTAAATTAGGAGGAACAATTGCAGAAAAAAACAAAAAACAAACTCTAACAAGTAATCAAATGATGATTACATGACAATGTAAAGCTGATACATTTGGTAAACATTCTGTATTGTGCCAAATTGATTTGTTTACTGGGATGGTGCTATTAACAGAAAAAAAGATCACACTTCACTCTAAAGCCACCATGCATCCACAAACAGGTTGTAGGATTTTGTTCCAACCTGTCCTAAACATTACCAAAAACCTTGCTTTCATTTCCCCGTCTCTGGCTTGATTCCGAAGTCTTCTGCTCCTCTCCCCTATGCCCTATCTGCCACTCGACAAGCCGCTCTGCTCTGTATTTAATGGAAGTGTGTCTCTTTGAATTACTTTTCAGCTACCTGGCCGGCACAAACAACAAAACATCAGAAATGAAATTTTAATATTTCCACGCGCAGCAAAATGGAATGTCACCGCTCTGTGTTTATGAGAGGCTTTGGAGATTGCTTGTACCGACTCTTGCTACTTTGCATTTTGCATGCGACACATTACATCATTTGTAAAGATAGTGATATCTCTGTGGATGTGCACATTCTGGTGTAGAAAATGTTTATGGAATAAGTGTTTGCTGGGACAACATTGGTACACATGCAGAAAATAGAAGAATTGTTTAATCAAAGGCGTGGAGATGGGGCTGGTCGGCCTTTTGTTGGTGGGACAGTGGTGGAGTATAGTATGTAATCCCTGTTAAATTCCTTAATTTCTACCGGAACTTTATAAGACTGATAAACCAATATTTGATTGCAGTATTCTGTACTTTTATTTGTTCAATACCAGTAGTACCTTTTTCCCACCGTTAAACAATACCAGTATGGTATTGTTTAACGGTAACCAGCTCTAATCGGAGTAAAGTAAGACTGAACCCCTTATTTCAAATCCCAGAGTGACAGATGTTGTTGTGTCTTCTCTTTGTATTGAGGACAAATCAAGCAACAATTGCAAGTGCACGTACCTCATGCTCATACTGACATTAATTTATAAACTTTATGATCACTCTATGATCCAAATGCCTGTCTCTTCTGTCTTTGTACTTTCCCTCTGAGTTTAATGAGCACACACAGAGCCACATGAATACTGAATCCTGCTACCTTTGATTTCTCTGCATTTCCACACTTACACAGAATTCAAACCAAATGATGCAACCTTGACTGGAATCTAGTTAGTGTCCTCACAACAAAATACAAGTCAAAGTGTTGCTTAGCAACAGATCCATCACTCTGGACCGACTCCAGCGACAGATGCTGTTGGAGGATGTTGTTCAACTGGTCACATAAACATGAGGATGAGTGGATCGGCAGACACAGGCAGGAGGCAGGGCAGACTGAGGCTCTGAAAGCCTATAGTGCACCTATTATCTGCAAATAATTGGCTCTCATAGTTTGTGGATCCATACATTATGTGAATATAGCACTTGTTTGCACCCGAAGATCTAAGAAAAGCTAAGCTAGACTTAGCTTAAATGTACAGCAGCATATTCTATGTCAATGTGATAGGATTTTTTTTTTTTAATAGGCTATATATTTTGGGAACACAAAGCAAATATATATGTGTGCATTTAATCACAGTTTAACACCAATATGTTCACACAGATCATACATTTACTAAATTCATGTACAGCTGTTTCATGTATTTAGATTTTGATACAGCACACAACAATAATGATTTTTATAATTTTGTGGTTTCTTCAAAATACCATTATTCTCATAAAGTGTTATATCATCATAGTTAGTGTGCAAAACAACCATTGCATATTGTTATTTTATGCAGTCAATATAGTTATTATTTATTTTTTATTTTTTTAATGGAGTGCCCCTTGAGATGCGCCATCTCGTTTTCACGGGGGTCCTTGTGACAACTAAACCGTCACTGTACAACTGTCCACATGATGGCGCCATTACTTCATATATTCCAGTCTCGTCATACTCAGGTGCCTAAAAACTCTCTTGCACATGGAGAAGTGGTGGTTGTACATACGGGCTGGAGTGCGTAGCCTCCATGTGATAGCATCAGCAACAGCAGCATGATTCGGCGTTTGATCCTTTGAAGTTGCTGAAATGGGCCCAAATGGAGCAGGTATCATTATGGTGTGAGGCAGGCCACCGCATCAAAGACACAACATGTCTTTGTACTGAAGACAGCAGACAGTGGAGCACAAGACCGGACAGGGGAGCAGACCACATTGGAAATAAAAGTAAAATGTGAAAAAATATTGGTCATATTGTATTCAGTTGATTTTGCTGTATCGTAAACAGCCATGACAAAATGGTGTTTCTTTTTCTTTATTTTGTTTTCAATTTCAAATGAAAGCAATTCTAGAAAGAGCAAGATGATTAACTGATTTTTAAGGATTATGCAATATAATATGTTAAAGTACTTAATATACTATAAATATTAGAGACATTTTTTTTCTGATTCTGAAGCGTGGTGAAGTAATATTTTTGAACTGATTAACATAAATAAATAAAAAGCAGTCCGAGACGATGAAACCCATCAGAAAATACAAAATAAAACTCAAGAGGGGACTAAACATTTTAGAAATAAAATGTTGTAAGTGCCTTATATCAGTTAAATCTAATCAATGCCCATGAAACAAATAAGTCCTTTGCTGCTCCATGAAGCAGTGAACAAATCTTGAATGTTTGAATCAAAAGATATACATTTCAAGTTAACAAAACAACTCATAGATTCAGTTTTAAAAGACAAAAACCTAAAATGTATCATTTGACTAAAAATGTTTGCTTTTTTGTAAGACGGCTACAAGTAAAATGAAAGCTGGATGTAGAGCCATTAAACAAGTACAAGGATGTATTTATTTCCTAAAAAGTGGAACTGAAGTGCTTTTACAAGTCACACAAGCCAGTACCACTGTTTATTTTCTTTTTTTTCTTCTTCTTGAGAGCCATGTGGCATTATGGGTGATTTGGCTTGAGGAAGGCAGCGAAGGCTGTACTGATGTATCCTTGGTAAATTAGCCACATGCTAACCAAAGGGAGGACACATGTCTCCAGACAATTTGAACAGTATTACAGCACTTGGGCAGCGAGTGATGACCACGCCCACATCAGATCAAGGCAAGGCGAGGTACCTATGCTTTGGGAAACAGCTCTTGTGTTTGTCATACACGGACAAGGCAGCCTGATGGTTTGGGGCTGTTTCGCTGAATCCCGGGTTGGTGACTTGTACAGAGTGACAAGCCCCCCTGAACCAAAATGGCTACCACAGCATTCTGAAGCACAATTCAGTACCTATGGTATGTGCCTAATTGGTCAAGGGTTCATCATACGGCAGATTAATGCAGCAGTTCACACAGGTCTAATGGTGGTTTCCCACCAAACGCGTTGAAAGCGCCGAAAGCGTCAACCGCGTCAAGTTTACATTGAAAATACATGGGGGACGCGCCTCGGGGAGCGTCGAGAAATCACGCAGTGCGTCCCACGCCTCCTGTGCAGCGCGTTTTGAAGCTTTTCGCGCGTGTTAAGCTTTTGAAAAGCGCCTCCAAAGCGGTCGGCGCTAGAGTTGGGAATTGTTTAACTTTTTGCAGAAATTTGCGAGCGTCGACCAATCAGGAGCTTTCCCCAACAGTGACGTTGGAGCGGAGCCACCGGCGCAAATCCCACGCTGCAGATGTAAACAGTCAGTCATGGAGGATTTTAGCTTCATCGTGTTGTGAACCAGAGCTACGCCAGCTCTGGGACACACATCAGTGTTTCTCTTACCTAAACACCCAGGATTAAAAGCGGCGACAAGAAAACTTATTTCAGTGGCTGGATCTGCACTGGGAATGGGCCTTGATAATGCTAGAAGTTAATGCTATAAGCTAAAGATCCGACCGATCAAGTAAGTATGCGCAAATAAAGTCAATAAAGCCACCATCTACATAAAGAAACCGTTTAACAATGATCACGCACCGCTTGTTGATTTTGAAGTTTATTCCTCACATTTCATCTACAACGGGTCGTAGTCGATCGGTTTTCTCCTGTAGCTAACAAGCTATTAGCAGCTAAGGGCTAACTCCTGTCGATCCCGTGAAAACAAGTATTATGCACTAAAACCAGCAACTACATAAAGCAGCCTTTATGATGATCAGTGATCACACACTGAGCCGGGCATGACACATTTGATACATTACTGCACACTTTTAATCAAGAATGAGCTGTAGGCGATTGTAACAAGTTAACTGGGCTAACCTACCCTAGCCACTTTCCACTGCACTAAATATGCCCCTAGGCGCATTGAGTTGCCTTGTGTACGAAATACGTGGTATAAATAAAGTTGCCTTGCCTTGTCCTCTATTCAAACGTATGGTCTGTATATAGGCTTAAATACTGGGGAGATCCTGGTGTAGACCATGCGGGTATATAGGACATGGCAGTAGCAAAGCGTTATTTGAGCAGTTATTTTTCAAGCAAGAGCTCCTTCCAAGATGTGGCTACGCTCAGTGCTTAATTTGTAAATCAGTATACTTTCAGGAAAACTCTTGGTCTGATGTGATGGATTCGGGGAACAGGCCAAAATATTTCCCAGAACACTCTCATTAAACACCATTATATCAGATCAAATCTTTGCTGGATCCTCCTAAATATTTCCCGGATCCTTTACCCTGAAAAACTGAAAATTGGGGGAATGCGTTCCCCCAAACGGGGGATCAAATTAAGCAAAGGCTACGCTTCAAAACACAACTCTGAGCTGACACGCGGTTTTGACGCTTGGTGACATTGTGACAAGCTTCTGACTTCAATAGCACAAGGGGCTTTGGCTTTTTGACGCACGAAAAGCGTGAGGTGTGGACACAGCATAAGCAGTGGCAGAGCTTTCTCCAGAAAAAAAGATGTGGTGAGGTAGAAAACATGGAGAGGCCAGCACTGTCTGCTTTGAGATGCCTTGTGTTCGAAATACACAGTATAAATAAACATGCCTTGCACCCCATCGAGCTGGTTTGAGAGGAACTGGACAGAAGAGTGAAAGTACAGCAACATTCAAGTACCACACATTTGTGGGAACTTCAGCTACAGAGCCTTTTGAAAAATATTTGTGGAAAGAAGTAACTTAAATTTGTATCAACCAAAGGTGGCTACTTTCAAATATTATAGGTTCAGAACACATTTTACATTGATTCATGTTTTAATATATATTTTTAAATTCCATCAATGCTTTAATTTCAGAGGACAATAATGGATAAATGGCATAACTATCAAGGGAACTACAAAGGGGTGTTCTCAAACTTCTGTCCTGCAGTGTACAGTTAGAAAGGAGAAGCAAGTGTAAATAAGAAAATGTAATTAAAACAGTAAACGGTGATCAGGAGTCATTATTGAGCTGCTGTTTATTCTGCAAACAGATTATTATATTGAGAGCGTCCGTTCATTCAGATTAATGTGAGAACACAGCCGAGCTTCTCGCTAAATCTTAATTAACTCAGGCAACAATAGAACTTGGCCTTAAAACTATATCCTTAAACATTTGAAGAAATATAATGAACTAATTAAAGAAACACAATTTGCTGGCCACTCCGGATAATTAGAAAATAATAAAACAATGTTTCCAAAGACAATAGAATGCATACATCACGACATTGCAGTTTGCTCACTATTGTTTGTTCAAGCTGGAAATAAATGACCACACTTGGTTTTGTATTAATTCTAAATAAAACAATATTTTCATTCACAGGACTAGCCACACACAGAATCACAGTTTATCAGGTAGTCTTTTCTTTTTGTCATGATATTAGTTATTTTAGTAGTTTTTATTTGCAAATGTTTTATTGTGCTTATTTAGTCCATTTCCCCTTTCGCCAGATCACACTTTGATACGTACTGTATATGTCCCACAGAGTAATCCTCTGTGTTTGTTTTGATCCAAACTGCTGTCTAGCTCTCTGGTTAACATGTTTGCAGGTACAATTTTAAGTTTCAGTTTTTGCTCTGCTGCGCTAGTCACTTGAGCACATAAGAAGAAGAAGCTCTGGGTAGTGTCAACATTGTTATTGTATAAATAAAGATAAACCTCAATACAAAGATATTGGATCAACATTTATACAAGAGACTCCAGACTGTACAAATAAAGTACTTTCTAACATGCTTAAGTAATTAACGGGCTAACTTTGCCATATCATCATCAGACCTGATTGTTCTAAATATGGGCCCGACCGATATGGACTTTTGGGGTCCGATATGAAGGTGGTTGGCAAGGCCGATGGCCGATATATAGCCGATATTTTAAGTAATTTAATTTGATATATAAAAAAGAAAGCGCTCTCAAATAGTAGTTAAATATAGTAACATTTATTATTATAGTAAAGGTTTCAATCATAGAAATATTTGTAAAAGAAGTGGGGGTTTTTCAAGGCCGATGCTGATATGCACCGCTGATATTTTTAACAATTTTATTTATTTATTAATGTGTCAGTGTTGAACTGTTGCAACAGGAGGCACTGTAGAGGCATAGGGCTGATCAGGACATTCATGTTTAGTAGCTACTTCAAAGGGAGCTTGTTTTAAAGACAAAAATTGGTCTCTATCTCTTATGGTTCTGAAATTATTTTATGTCTACAGCATAAAATAAAAAGGTACACACACTTGTGGCCAACTGAGCTCTTTCCAGTGCAAAAAATGGGATTATCGGCCAATATCGGCCGATATCCGATATTGTAAATACCCAAATATCCCTCGCTGATATATCGGTCAGCCCCTTTTGAAAAAAAATTAAAAATATTATGATTACTTGAGACTTAAAAATATATAGTACCTAAGCACTGTAATTTATGCTATAACATTAGAAAAACTGCTTGCAAGTAGGACATAATATTTTATGAATCAGTGAAAACAAGCTTTCACTTTCAGCTAACAGCATGCTGACAAATCAGTGTCCTCCATATCAATAAAGATATGGAGGACAGTTTTGTGCGCCCTTCATAATGCAAAAGCATTCATGAATACTGTGTGAATGAAGCACAACACTACTCCAGATATGCTCTTGACTATAGGGAACAAAAGGAAAACAACATAACAAATATTCCTATCCATTAAGAGCTGTGACGAGGACACTACATGAGGCCAGGGAGAACAGAGCAAACTTTGTGCTTGGTAAATCTCCACTTTATCCATGTGGCATCACGACCCTGTTCGCTGAGCCTTATGTTAGTCCAAACCTTTATCGCTGCACCCTCCAAACCGTCTCCGATCAGGCCAGAGCAGGGAACATTGGGTTTATATCAATCAATGCAATGTCCCCGCCATGCAGCGGCTCCCGGCACCTCAAGGAAGATTATCAAATGCTTGGCTAGATCAACAGAGGCCCATCACTTCTGCAGAGGTAAGACATAAAAGCCAATGATTTATTTCTTTTTGAGGGAGACGGAGAGAAGATGTCAAAAAATGAGAAGAGTTCTGAGAGGTAATCTAGGGTCACATGCATTACTTACTTTTAAAATATTGTCCCCTAAAAATTGTATCAACTCACCACGCACTGTGAAGTGCAAGACCGAATCAGATCTTTTGGGCCTTTTTGAACAGTTCGAAATGGATCTTAGTTATGAAAAGACACATATTTTAGTTTTTCACATTTGATGTCTAGATGTAAATGAACAAACGCTAGAAAACAGTACATTGGCAGTAAAATTAAGTCATTTTTGGCAAAGCCTTTACCTTGATTGAAACCCAAAGTGTTTTGTGCATGAAACAGATTTCAATGTATACAATCTATTTCCTATACAGTATATTAGTAATTTTAATCTAAAGCTGTGACTTGGCAAATTAGGTCACAGAAAATATAGGTTTTCTCGATGACTTTCTAAAAAAAAAAAAAAAAAAAGCCATGAATCCCACGGCTACACCATGAACAAAAGCAAAGCATTCTCAAATGTTTCACACAATGTTTGACATTCAAAGTCAGACTGAATGGTAAGTGGTCTCAACTTATAAAGCGCTTTTCTACCTTCATTAGGCCCAAAGCGCTTTACAGTAAGGAACTATCACCATTCACACTCTCAGTCTTACACCAATGTATGCAGACACTGGAGGCAAGGTGGGTGAAGTGCCCAAGGACACAGTGACAGTGTGCATCTTCACTAGCTGGGCTTCAAACGAATGATCTTCTGATCATGAGACGACCTGCTCTGCCATCTGCGCCACTGTCGATTTGAATTTACTTATTTTTGTCACAACCCACCAGTATTATAATGACTTTAAAGGAAACTGCTCACCTTGCACATGCAAATTTAACATAACATAGGTTGGATCATTGACTCCCTTACATTTTCCTCCAGCTGCCTTGATGCTCCGGTGATGAATGAACCGTAGCTTTACAGACTTTAACTCTCTGCAAATACTTGCTAATGGAGAGCCTTGTCCTTCCATGGGAGTGGATGTCTCCTTCATTGTGGTTCCTCACAAGATCCCTGTCATTTTTGATTCCCTGTTTTTGCTCATTTGACTTGTGGACATTTATCAAATAGCTTGTATATTATTATATCTTCTTATGTTTCATTGTTAGAGTGTCAGACTGCTTAATTGCGAGTTTAAATCAAACAACAACTGCCCAAACAGTCATATTTACTGATAATAATAATGCTGCCACTATTTGTTATTTTGAAAATGCTATGTGCTCCTTGGAGTTCCAGACGCATAGTTTTCATGCCATGCCATGCAACAGTGACAGCGTCGTAGAAGTGCTAATTTAAATATCATTGATGGACTGGCCTAACAAGCATAGGGGTAAGGGAGCTTTCTCTTGGACAGGTATTCAGACTTTGGGGAGATGGGAGCAGCTCGGATTAGATGGGATAGTCTGTTACCTCAGCAACCGCTACACTCCACTGTGTTTCCAAGAGGTGCTTTATCAGTGAGGATTACACAGAGCCACACAGAAAAAAAAATCTGTTTGCCTTGAGTCAAACAGTTCAGCTCCGGGGCCAAAAGCTGTGCCAGTGTCGAGCTAAATCCTCTGCCGGTTTAATGCTACAAACAAAAGAGGCGAATATGTCAACAACACAACAGAACAATGTCTAATGAATCAAAGAACAGGTGACAAGAAATGTGCAAGATAGGAGGCGTAACATGGGCCTGATGTATGCTAAGTCCACACACTGTACTGTTAAACCTCAGGTAGAGAGACTGGATTAGGTGTTGTAAGGAAACAATGCATTTCATCTAGAACTTAAGAAAACAGATGGGTTTGATGTCATCCTTGAAAGCATGATGAAAACACAGTTAGTTAGTAGTACATTAGTACAACGACATTACAGGTGCTCGTCATATAATAAGAATATCATGAAAAGGTGCATTCACTTCTGTGAAACTAATATATGATAGACTCATTACATGCAAAGTGAGATATGTATAGCCTTTATTTGTTATCATTTAGATTATTATGGCTCAGCTTGTAAAAAACACAAATTAAAAATCTCAGAAAATTAGAATATTTTAAAAATGGACTGTAAGCCATAATCATCAAAATATAACAAATAAAGGCTTGACATATGTCACTTTGCATTTAATGAGTCTATATCATATATTAGTTTCACAAGTTGAATAACAGTAGTAAATGCACATTTTCATGATATTCTAAATACTATATGACGAGCACCTGAAGAGGTCCATACTCAAGTCTGACAAGCTGACACCATGATGGAGTTTCTTTTGCAATCTAGAACCTTCGGAAGAAACCTGGCTGCCTGCCCTCTCTCGCTGTCTCCTCTGATCCTCTGAAATGGTGCGTGCCTCCTGGGTTTGTCCCTGTTTCAGAGCGTGGTGTCCTGCACTGGTCAGCTCCTCCTCTCCTTCCTCTTCCTCCTGCAGCTCCCTCCGCTTCACAACAGTCTTTCGCCATCTCTCGTTTGTCCTTTTTTGTTTCCTGTAGCGTCTCTTGTGACGCCTCCACTGTGCTGCAGCTGTGAGGACTCTTGGTGCCTCTTCAGTGTCTCAGAAGAAGAAATGTGTAGGTCTCAAATGGGTTTAGCTGATAAGCTAGCATTTTGTTTACCTGTAAAAAACTGCCTTCTTCAAGACCATTTTAGACTCTCAAAGTAAACAAATCCACAAAAACTCCACAAAAACATGGCAAAGACGTACAAAAGTATCCAGAAAAACAATGTGGAACACAGAAACCACAAATGCAGTTCTCAGAAAAAGGCAAAAAACTCAGCTGCACAAGGAGAGAGGGAGGTCGCTCCTGTTTTCAAGTCGCCATGACAGTGTAAGTGTAAGGACTAAACTCAAGTCACTTTCTTTGAAATACCATCTTGGCAAGTAATTATTCTGCGTGAACCCCACCTAAGTTGCATTTTACACAAGTGTTTTTGAAACATAAGTAGCTCTCCGATGTTCATGTTGTGTAAAAGCAGCTTGCGGGGTAAAAAAGTTGGAGTCCCCTGATCTACATTTTCGAACTGATTCATGAGTCTCAGAAATGACAGAAAAACAAGTGCGAGTCTGGGACAACAATACAACAGCGCTGGCTTGCATGCAGTTCAAAAGAGCAACCTTTTGCTTTTTCCATTGGTTCAAACTTACAAAAATGGAAAAACATGTCAGCACCGCACCGCCATGAAACAAAGTCTAATGAATTGCAGGATAAAATGACAGGGAAAGAAGACGATAAGAGGCGTAAAATGAGCCTGATGTATGCTAAGTTCACTTGCGCTGTACCACTAAGCTTCTGGGTGCAAAGAGTGGATTAGATGTTTTTGAACTGACAAGACGAAACAGTGAAGACACATGGGACGGGCCATACTTCGCAGCTGTGTGCATAGAGGTGACACTGGTTCATGTGATTTATTTACATGGTGCATTCTAATGGCGGAGAGCTGAATTTCCATAAGCTGATTATGTTGTTGTGATGAGAGAGGATAGACAGAAGGCGCAGAACAACAGTGCGCTTTCATGTGAAGTTCACAGGTGCCTTTGACAGGAGTTTCAGTGAGAAAATATACCCATACATACTGTAGCATGCTGCTACTAATAAAAAGTTAAAAAAAACTGTAAGAATGCTGTTATGTAAACTGTCTTGCTCATTACCAAGGTTACTCTTTATGTGAACAGAGTCAACTTGGTATAGCCTACTATTTGTGCTCCATAAATGGATAGGATTGGGTCAGAAACAGCATCTGTCCATCCTTCCATTTTCTTCCACTTGTCCATTGCCAGGTCGTGGGGGCAGCTGTTGGAGCTGCACTAGCCCCTATGGCTCCTCCTGCAGGTGGTGGGTCCACGGCAGGACGGCCTCACGATTCTAACCGGGCCTGTTAGTCTCTCATAAGGGGCTTCTGAACTGCTCTTTGACCGTGTTCTAAATAGTTTAGCTCGAAAGTTTACCGCGGCTACGTCATACGTCATCTGATACGATTATACAATTGGCTATGGCTACATGCAGACGCATGATAGACATTTGTAGCACCCAATTAACAGCTATGGACAACCGTAAACCACACCTCACCTCCTAAAATGAATTGGTGGTCCCAAGACTAAATATCACTTGTGATTTTAGTTTTAGCATCCAAAAAATAAATACAAGAAATTAAGGATAACAAAAAAAAGTTTTTGTTATCATTCATATTCTCTGAAAAAAGAAAAGAAAAGAAAAAATCAACATTTTAGCACAACTGTATATGCAGAGTTAATGCATCAGCTCTGAAATGTCTTTCTCCATGGACCAAAAGTGCATAGCAATGAGGTGGGGGTGATCACAAATACATGTATGGCTCTCAGGTGTGCTGGTTAATTATGTATACTGTATGGCTCAAAACAGCAGACAGACAGAAGAGCTTTTCACAAGTTAGGTGGAGTAGCTGTGTCATTGAGCCTGAAGAGTTGTACAGCATTGTTATGCAAGCTTTCAGATTTGTATGTGTCCAGGATTTTTACCCTAACTTTAAACTCCAGGACTCGAGGACAGTACAGTGAATAGTACAACTTTCTAATGTCTCCCAGTACCCTGTATTCAGTGTTGTTTGATCTCATACAAAGGTCAAGAAGCAAGAATTATAATTTGACACATTTCACTTCAGTAACGTCAAATTTATTACAATGTATAAAAGCTTAACCCAAGCTCTAATTAAGACTACGCTATAATCCTCATTCATGCCTTTGTCAGCAAATGTTACCCAAACCTTTCTGCATCCCGATGACATAAAGACTAAACTACATCTGCTCCACCTTCTGCGCTCCTAAAACATTACATGGCTCATCAAGCTTCAATTACAAGTCTTGGCTTCATAATCTCATGATGGAGAAAGCCACATTTTACAGTTTCACAAGCTGCCACATGTGAATAGCAACAGCCGAGTTAAACGGATTAGCGTCCTCAGTGGCCAACTTACCAAAGAGACACACTTCTGCCTCCGAATGTGTGTTTCTACAAGAGGGAATCTCCACTCCTGCCATTGCCTCACAGCGGAAAGTTGGAGGGTTGTAGTTATAGGGCTAGCATGAGTTGAGTACACAATTCTACAGTGATATGTTACACTGCTGGACATGTGCGTTACATTTAAGTCGCTGAAATGCTTCTGTTTTCTAATTAAACAAGTCAAAGAGCATCCAGTGGGCAGCAGTAGATTGTGTTCACGTTCTAGAATTAGATAGAGTGCAGGGGCTAATATAACTCTACAGAAGAGTCACTGTTTTTGAAAGAAATTTCAAAACAGAAAATGCACACATGTTGAACCTGATCATTGGTTGTGAAAAACTTGCCATACTAATCTTGTTCTTTCAACTGACTAACATAATGCCCTTGTTTTTGAAGAATCCCTTTGTGACACTCTTATGAAAAAAAATAGCTGAATTTTAAATTGTAGGCTCTTTTGAATGCTGTGACGTCACATGAAAAACATGTTTGGTAATGTTATAAGTCGTTTGCTCTCCTCAAGACACAGCACTATTGCTGAAGCACTGGGAATTTTATTAGAGGAAGCGCAGCCTCTGGGCCTCACCATCAGCTGGGCAAAGACTAAAATACAATAGCTGTCAGATTTTCTGCCGCCCCACCACAGGTCGTCACCGTCAATGATGAGCAGGTTGAAGTTGTTATAAGTCTTGTACATCAGGTTCCAACAGTGTGGTAGAGTGGGAAGATTTGCACCTCTAACAAGTTGCATTTTTAAACTCCTGTGTGGTCCCCGTTCTTCTGTACACATCTGAAACCTGTATATATATATATATATATAAAAAAAAAAAAAAAAAAATATATATAATAATTAGATAGAACCAGCTCAAAGAGATTAAGATTTGACAAATATTCACAATTATTGAAGCCATGAAATATATTAGACAATTTCAAAGTTAACTTTTCTTTTCTTTCTTCTTTGTCCTACTTATATATTCAATGGGTTTATCCACCTTAAGTATACTCAGCATTGTTAACATTAAATGAAAAGGAGTTTGTGTGAATTATTTCCACATTAATAACGTACACATAAAAGAACACATGGTTATGCTAATTGATGGGCGGAGCTCCCTTTGCCTGTTAGTGCAGTCTCACATGCTCTCCCACCTGGCTCAAATGCAGTGCAGTAAAGTGGATCCTTCTGGACTCTTCACACTTGTAAGTGGACATAACGACTTGGGCAAATGAAGATTATAGCAATGTTTGGCATTTGGCTTCCTGCAACTTTTCACCGCGTTCTGCTGCACACGGTGCACTGTCCATCATTCACCACAGCACAGTGGCCAACCCGACTCCACACCGCGGATTCAACCTGAAGTTCACCGGTAAGACACACACGCGCCTCGTTGGAGGACGCACGCACATGACATGCGCAACAGTCCAAGGAGCTTTTCAGCCATAATGTATCTAGATAAACCCGAAATGAGCGTGTGATATCTGGTACATCTTTGTTTATTCTCTGCACTCAGTACCGTCGCAAGGGCTGTGCGAACTGTGAGACAGACGCTAAGACATGGGGCTGAGCAACATCGATTTAAAACGTCTTTTTACCAATATATTTATGTCCACATTTAAGCTAGTAATAATATGTGCTATCAAAGCAATACTCCGACCTTGTTTTTTTTAATACATTTAAAAAGTGTAAAAGAGAAAAACTACGAAGTTACAGAGGTGAACCGGAAGTACAGCGCCGTTGTCATGGCAACGTTAGACAGGTCAACATGGAGACTCTGGGGAAACTTTTGATTCATGTTTTTGGTCCAAAGTTTAGACGGAGGAGGTTGTTTCAGAACGAACGCATTAAAGGAGAAAGGAAACTGCTGTTTTATGAGAACAGCTAAACCCCACAGACCTGACGCTGATGTCGTTCGTCGTAGCGTGCGCCGTGCGGCAAGAAATAGCTTTTCTTGCTAACACAAAGCTCATAAACAAACCTGAGAGTTAGCGCTCGCATTACGGATGAATACAAGGCTTGTTGTCATCATTCAGCGTTCATCATCCATCCATCATTTCCGTCAAAAAAATGTAATTACTGACATTGCTGATCCCGTGCAAATGCACATAAAAAATACTTGATGTCCTAGGGTAATTTCAGTTTTACCGACATTCCCAGGTAATTCTAATCCCGCGCGAATAGGGCTCTGTCTGGGGGGATAAAAGTTTAGTGGAACCTCTGGTAATGAATGACAAGTGTCAGAGCAGGGCCCCGCATTTCAAGTTCGCATAGGGCCTCGCACTCCCCTTGCGACGGTCCTGTCTGAACTGCATCGATCTGTGGCTTCTCTGCCGATGCACTCACATCTCACGGTCGCAAATCCGTGTGTCGATGCAAGTCGGTTTATGTTTTAAACTTGTTGCCATTTTGCCTGGCTTCTAAGAATGTTAAACTGGGTTTGATACAATTTAAGAAACCAGGCGGATTTTCGTAATGTACATTATGGAATTCTTGTATATTAATGAGGGTCAGACTTTGATTGACAGGCCGTTATCATCAGAGCTAAAGGCTCGGGCCGGTTACGATCAAACTACACGCCTGCGAGGGTAGGAGGGTAACAGGACTCTGTTAATCCATCATGGACTTTCCCTCGAACGATTGTCATTAACGTAAATGGGGAGGAGAGAGCAGAAGGAGTCTACTATTTATTATGTATATGCTTCCACCAAGAGAGAGAGGCTCCGCCTCCTTGGCCATGGGACCAGACTGGACGCCGAAGTACTGGCCAAGTAGTTTTTAGAACCCAAGACTTGCTGTCTCATTTTGTCATTTGTCGGATTTAACAATTATATATATATATATTCTCGCAACCCACTTTGGGGTCCTGACTCACCAGTAAAAAAAATATAAATAAAAACCTGGTTCAAATATGTAACATACTTTCGCTTCCATACTTACCACACTTTCTACACCGACTATTTTATCCAACAGTCGGTGCCACCAGTGATCCAATAAACACCAAACATAGGTTAGAAGAGGAAGTGGAAGTGAAGCATGCTGCCCTCTGGAGAGCCCCATAATTGTGGCCAAGGTAAAACACTCACAGTTTAAGCTAACCCCTCTGACACTCAAGCACGTAGTCAACAACAAGTTAACTCTAAGGCCGCCACTCTCCACAGCAGAATCACAAGGCTTTTAGTGTATAAATGAAAGCAGTCTAACTTAACAACATAAGGTTACAGGAGATGAGGGATATGGTCTTCAAAATGTGGCAAAGATGTTGTTGTTCCCATTGACAAGGACACAAAAACTATCGCAGTGCACCCTTTGACAGAAGAAATTGTTTTTTGACCCTTGGTGAACGGTACCCAGAGAGATATGTTTTTTTAGATTACCGAAGCGCAATCAACCTGTGTCAGCCTGTTCAATCTAATCATAGATAGACCTGTCCTTGTGTTGGATTTGTTGCGGCTTTATTTTAGGTTACTGTTTTGTTGGCGGCAAAGCAAAAAGAGTCTGACCATGAGGTAAGGTTTACTCACTGTTCCCATAGGAATGTTTGTTCACTGCTTTATCCTTCAATGGTATTGGGGCGACCAGTCAGGAACAGTCAGCCAACCCACTGTGCCCAGGGACCCTTCTTCGGATCTTGAGGTTTGAGGTCAGAACAGAAATATGACCCTATTGTGCATGTGAATGGGGAAATTTACAATTTAAGACACATTGCCCCCCGCCCCCCCAAAAAAAATATTTTAGTTACAGTTTTAATTGGTTTCTTTTTACTGTAACCAAGTGCAGCTGCACTCTACAATTTGAAAACAACGCAATTGAGATTTTGTCCACCACCCTAAGGCAAACACAGGTTTATTTTTATTGACCTTTATTTAATCAGGATAGTCCCACTGAGATTAAGAATCTCTTTTTCAGGGTAATCCTGGCCCCAGAGGGGACCTATTGGACATGTTTTTAGCGGTAGGGGAAACCTACACAGACACGGGGAGAACGTGCAAACTCCACACAGAAAGGCCCTGTCCAGGTGGGAATCGAACCCGGGACCGTCTAGCTGTGAAGCACGAGCGCTAACCGCTGTACTACCGTGCCGCCATTTGGCTACTTCAATTAATTTGCAGTTTAATAGTAAATATATATTTAATATGGATTGGAATGAAGATAAAACAGCACAGTCCGTGGGTCATTTACCGAAGTTTGAGCAGTTAAGAAAAAGATATAGGCTTGGCTGACATCATGCCCAGGCCAGCAGGAGGTTGCAGATTACATTTTATGTAGCAGAAAAAGGAAAGGTCAATCACGTGAGGAGAGAGATGCTGCGCCGAGCAACAATCTGCTAAAAACAAGCGCTTTGCGCAGACAGATGAATGAACAAGGAGGTCACTCCAGACCAACTCACTTTCAATGACTGCAGTGTGGTTTTTCAGGACACTATTTTCATCATCAGTTCTACCAGGCATTTATTTGGATGCCCGAGGTGGGTTTCCCATCTCCTGCTGATCTCGAACCGTCTCTCCACTTCAAACCTAAACACAGAGATGCCAGGCCCAGCGTCACCAGGAGCTGTCACCTCCACAGCTGCACCGCTTCTCCTGCACAGCTGGCTGCTCTGAACCACAACAAACAGTCAATCTCCAGAGAGACCTAGGCCACTGTCTTTGTCATATGGGCTGTTTCAACACAATCTGTTTAGTCGGCTTCAATAGCTTCAACATTTGAAGTTTGAGAGAAACCTCACAAGTTTCACCTGTATGCATTTTTCATTTCTCCGGCATACGCCACAGAAAAGGTTTTTGAATACCACATTTTTTAGACAATCAGAAATTTCAAGTTAGAGATACTTGTGCTTTGCCTGTTGCCTGGAAGCTCATATTCCATTGGTTCCAAGATTATTATAGCTGGGACAATATCATTGTATTATATAGCGATACATTGTTGTTGCTGTTTATGTCTGTTCTTGCGTTTAACCATGTGGTTTTTTTTCTATATCTATGGGTGCATCACATGTGTTGAAGAGCAGCTGATCATCTTGATCCATTTGTGGGAACACTGATGCATGTTGCCCTTATCACAAATGATCAATGCTTGGATACATTGGTTGCTGTCAGTCACCTGTGCACCTCCGACTGTGGAAACAAGATTCAGAGCTATTCCTCATATCAGAGCAGTGACGCATCTCCTTTGATAAATCTGCTGCCTCTCATTATTCAACAACCCACTGAAGAATCTTTATCTATTGTGCATTAACCTTTGAATGTAGCAAAGAAGGCAATATTCAAATAAAAAAGTACCACTGCAAGTTCAACACTTCCAAGTTCAACATAATTAAGTAAATGTTGACAATTAACAATGTTAATGTTACTGCTCCAAAAGGTGTATTCTTATTGTATAATAGTAGTAATAACACATTGGTTTTATATTGTGCTTATTCAGATGCCTTTACAATGTCAATAATTTTAATGAATTAGTGGTGATGTGGTTGGCACAGATTGGCATGGGGTGTTGGGGTAGCCAAGGTGTACATGTACAACCCCGGGTATCTGATTGGATAACCTACTCACTCACATGTACAAATGTGTGGCATATGTACAGCATAAAATCTGGAACCTGCTTTTTCTTGCAAATGACAAAAATAAATAAATACTATTGGACAAAAGTATTTCCCCCGTTACCTTTAACCTAAGTGCAAAATGTTGACGTGATGAATGTACAAGGCAAACAATCATTTGAAGTGGCAAAATATACGGGTGGTTAGTGACTCAATTGTTGAACTGAGGCTATCCACTCATTCTGAATGTTTTTCTTAATTATTAGCAGGACTTGTCTCTGCAGAACAAAACAGCGTGGTCAAAATATATCCTTGAAAAATAAAGTTTAAAATGTTACTAGTAATTTCATATATTGTTTCCAATGAAGATAACTGGCAAAATAGTAAGATTTTGTACAAAACGATTGATCAAAAATGCTTTGACTTTACTTACGTGCCACCATTTCTTTGTCTTCTTTTATCATTCCAATACTAAATCTTTTGACCTCGACGCTGATGTGAACAACAATAATTAAAACATTCCCTGTCTTGGATGTTCCAATTTGAGATAAACAACGATGCTACATTTCAGTCCACATTAATTGCTTAATTGCTGAGAGTTATTTTATCCGTCATATAACAACATAAGCAGTTCCTTGAAAGGATAGTGCTAGCATAGCAGAAAATTGGCCTGGGGGGGCTCTGGGGAATTAGAAAGGCAGACCGCGTGACATGGTGCAGGGAGAAGTCTAAGCTAGCGGAACTGACATTTGAAGCTTTTTTCCACCCTAATTATGAATCATGGGCGCACTTTTTAGTTCCTTCCAAACTGTTTGAAAGCTCATTTCACTCACTCAGAAGAGATTCGTCATGTGGAAAATAAGCTCCAGTGTTTACATTCCGATTTCTTATTTATTTTGGTGTACTAATGAAGAGATGTGCATTGGTTGCCTTTAAACAACATAATTATCTCACAAGGGTTTATATTTCAATTTCTCTCAGAGTTAATTAATCAAGGACCCTGTTCTGACTTTCTGATTAAAGGACAGGCTGTCAAGAAGCCAGTGTGACTGGCAAAGTCACAGCAAAGGTTGGAATGGTTCTAGAGGACATCAAATCCAAAGTCATTGACGATGAGATGGACATGTCATGCCTCAAAACGTTATATTGTGTACCTCAGTATTTTACATTTTAACACATAGTTAATGCAGTGATGAACACACTTTGAGGATAGAACGTCTGGTGATGAATTAAGGGTTTGGTGGACAGTTTCATCTATGTTGCAAAGTTATCTGGGAAGTACTGATCGGAGCCCTACTGGAGTAGAGGAACAAACAATTCTATCATGGCGCCTGTTCCGTACTGCCGGCTGGCGGCACTGCAGGTATAAATGGCCCATCAGATTAGCTTCCTGTTCCCTTACCTCAAGCACTGGCTCCCCTCGCTCTGTGTCCGCCTGGCTGTGTGTGAAGGTAGGCAGTAGTAAAAGTTTTGGTTCCAGCTGTTAGCACGACCGACGCTAATTTGGCGTGGATCTCGCGTGTTAAATTTTTCCCAGTGTGGGCCTCCGACCAATCTAAAAGCATCAAGGTCTGGTCTACCGAGGCAGTGAACTGTATGACCGCTCTCCTCATTTCAGGTGCAGCCAAGCCCAGTAGCCATAGCCCATTGCTAAGTTTCATTCATATTCCCCGGCTGTTTGGAGCTCACCCGGTAATGTACTATTGGCCCCTGATCTTTTATTATGTCTAAGCAGTTGCAAGGATCTTTTTTGTTTTCGTATAATTTTCGTATTAAAAATGTACGTTTCAATTTGATTTTTTCCCCCATTTAAAACAAAATAACTGCTGTCTGTAAATATTTACCCTAAAGTGCATTAACAAATTTGCTAAAAAAAAATTAGCAAAGGCAATCACTGTAAAAAATCACATCAGCAAATTAGACATTTTTCCATTTTATAATATTTTTCCAACTTTTACCAGGAATGTTTTTGTCCTTTTTGGGTAATCTGGGCGGCGGTTAGCGCTCGTGCTTCACATCATGAAGTCCTGGGTTCCCACTTCCACACAGACACCTTTCTGTGTGGAGTTTATATTTACTCCCCGTGTCTGCGTAGGTTTCCCCGGGTACTCCGGTTTCCCCGCAAAAAAACATGTTTTGTACAGTGTGCAAATGTGGGACAACAGATCCAAATTAGCCCATGGCTACAATCCGGTGTGGTGTGTTCATTAACATGCACTGTCCCTTCCAAATAAACCAATAAATAAATAAATACATCTCTTCTATTCTACTTTTGGTCTGGTCTGAGCCTACAGTAAATGTGATGTTAGTGCTGTCCGGCTCTGAACAAAGCAAGAAGAAACAAATATTCTTTGGCACAAATTGCCGTTTAAACTTGAAGGAAGGAAGACAATTCTTTCCCTGTATAAACTTTCAACTTAAATTCATCCTTCTGATATGTGATTTTTTTATTTTACTTTTTTATATAGTGTCTGATAACTTCCTTTTAGGAATGTTAGTGTGTCTCATTCATTGCTAGTGTTGTCTTACTATTTGTCTCAGCTGTGTGCTTTTCCATTTCCTTCCAAACATTACCCAGCCAGCCAGTGTGACTCAAAAATAAAAACTCCCAAACGAGATCAGACACCATGTAATCTCCGCAAACAAATGACAAAACTCCCCGCTGCGTCACTCCAACACTGAGTCAACATCTCCTGCTGTCCGCGAAAGCAATTTATGTGCATCGCTTAATACGCCACATTTACTGTTTGCTGACTCTGGCTATGCTTATTATGGGAATAGTAATGGAACTCCAGACGAAGAAACCGAAGTCCCACCCCTTCCATCACACCGAGGAACACGCACATTACCGCTGCGGTGAACCAAGCGCACCCCTGTCCATTTGGTCTCATTAAAATGATAAAAGCAAGTTTAAAAGCCTTGATATCCATTCTCCTGGCTCTCTCCTGTCAGCACTTTATAGTGGAGAAATCTGCCTACTTTCCCTTCCATCTAATATAAGGCGAACCGTGCCATTTTATCAAGTGCCAGTCAAAGGCCACAATAAGAGCAGATGTTTTACAAGAGACTTGGACGCGGACCTAAATCTGAAGCGTCACTTCACAGCGCAGCTTCACTCTCTCTGTTCCTCTCTGCGGTTCACTGCCAGACTTCTACTTCTGTTTTTTCTAGCTTTGCCCATTAACTCTTTAAAGCAAAAACTGTAACTGATTTTGGGCCAAGGATTTGAAAACTTCCACATTAAATGAACTGCAGGAAGATTATGGACTGATGATGATTTTTACTTTTTTTTCATGACTTATGCGTGTATTTAGCATTTAATCTCCATATTATGATGAAGTAAAGAAAGGACGGCATAACAAGCTTGTATAGTTGGCTTACAGCTTGGGTGAGTGGTGTGTGAGTGGGTGGTTGTGGTAGTTTTGAGGGTCTGTTGGCACCTCTAACGGAGTGAAAAAAATAATAATAATTTGTCCCGTGTGAAGTGTATCGGGTATCTTGTGTCATAAGAAAAGAGATATAAGATTCCCTCCCCGCAACCTAAAACCATTACTATTAAAGTGAAATGAATAAGGAAACTACCAGACCGGACCTTTGTGAACTACAAGGTTAAATAGGGGACTTTAAACTAGGATCTTATCACAGCATCAGAGAAAGTTTTGTGGCCTGAATTTGTGCTTTCGCCTGATAAATTTGCTCGTCATTAGAGCTATAGGCAGCGGGGGTCTGTTAATTGCTGTGTTAACACATGGCTGCCCTAATTTAAGTACACGTTATTTACTTCTCCCTCATCAGGGCATCTTAACCTGTTCAGAATATTAAACACCTTTACGCTTCAGCCTGATTCTGTGACACATTTACCAAAAGAGGAATGTGTCCTGTGCTTTTGACCCGTTTTCCAATGTCACCATGATTGTTACAAACCATATTTGTTATAGGGGTGTAATTGTACATATACAGTAAAGTATTGAACCGTTTAGTTCAGCACATTCGGTTCGGGTTTGGTACAATTTTGGTCAATTGTTTTAGTAGCACAAGTTCATGTGCAGCAGAACAAATGTTTCACTTGTTTCACACGGATGCTTTTGAGTGACGGACTGTCCCTTGGTGTATTATTTACCAGTGCTACCTTTTTGAGTCGTGGCAGTGATTATACCAATCAATTTCGTAACTATATTATTTAAATAATTAAAAATGCGGGCGCATATGGGTGGAGGTTTGGACTTTACTCGTCTTTGGAGAAGCATATCACTACAGTGATGCACAGACCTGTCGTCCGCCCGCAGCCTCCAGGTAAACTTGGAGTATGGCACTGGCTGCGTCTGATACACACAGCCTCCTCCATGTGCTTTTGTTGTTATTGTGTGGTGACTGCTGTCCCTGTCATATCTATCTAATGATCCGCAGTTTGAAAGATTAAAAAGTTGAATGAAGAAATATTCAAATGTTGTTGTTTTTTTATTAGCTTCAATTGCTTCATTGTTAGTGTCAAGCAGATGTACTTTCCCTCTCTGCAGAGGTAATGAAACTTGCACTGCAAATACAAATATAAATGGTGTCCGAAAATATTAAAAATCCTACAAAGCATTTTGTCTAACCTTTTATTTGTTTGAGAAGAGCTAGAACAACGTCATTCAGCTGTACGTCTAAACTTGAACAAAATGTTCATGTCATGCTTTGCCTACAATGTTGACAAATTGCAAACCTTGCTAAATACCAATAACCAGCATTAACTTCAATAAGGAAAGAATGAGACGTACTGTTTTGCTGATATATCCTCAGGAATCCTTCCTATCGCGGTGATGTGTCTGTTGTCTCTTGAGCCCCTTCTATTTTCTCCTTGGTTCCATCTGAAAGGCCGCGAAAAGAGGAGGTGGTAATAATTTGAAATGAGCTCGACCTCAAACACCTCCATTATCGCAGAATTTGTTTTGCCATTTTAATAGTTACACAGTGGCAAATTCAAAATTAATTATGCATGAATTTGATGCATAAATTACAGGTTGATAGCAGCGAGGAGAGGGGCCCGGTCAAAATGGAAGAATCAGAAGCTATCAAAGGTATGGTGTTAAAAAAATAATAATCCTTCACTGGATAGAAAAATAGCTGTTTATTTCCGGGTCACTGGGGAGTTAATGAGAATGGAAGTGTTAAGGCGGGCCTCCCAAGCATGGATGGATTGCCTTGACTGGGACAATTATAAAAATTAAAAATAAACATGGTAAATGACGACTCATCACCTTCTTCACATTTACTGGCAGATTGATATCCTTCAACCCGCAAAGTGCTTGAAGCCATAGGCCTACCCACACGTTAACGGGAGTGTACACACTAATTGCAAAGGCATTCAATCTTCTACTAACGGTATCCACGCTATTACATGCATGAGAATAGGAACCCATTATGCTGAGCTTTGCGCAATTTCAAAATCATGTTAAGTGTTTAAATGAGCATTGCCATGTAGTGCTGGTAATGCTCTCTCAGCCAATCAGGCGACAGAAGCTTAACAGTTAGATCTAATAGGTGTGTATTATTTAACACCGCCAAGGGCTACAATTTCTACTGTGAAAGATTGCCTTAATGATAATGTATGGTTCATGTTATCTTTGTTATAATTATGTGTACCCTATATTTGCATATTTTGTTTGGTCTTTGTTGTCTCGTTTTAGCATGAGAAATTACACATCATTTTTTTTTACGGGGATGAGCGCTGATGTGTGCATGGAGGTGATACTTTGTCATTTTCATTTCCCATTTTCATTTGAGATTCAGAGAGTCCTGGGCCCCCCCCAAAAAAAAAAAACACCTTTAAGATTTGAAAGCTTACCAAATGCCTAGAATGTGTGTCCTTTAAAGAGACGGTCTGTAAGTTTGTAAAATGAGGAGAGATAGCGTGACATTTGAAAGTATACAATCAAATTCCTCCCATCTTTAACCCGAAAGCCCTTCTTAGATGTGAGGAGAGCAGGAACAGAATTTCTAAAAGTAAACGATCCAACTCCATCCCCCTGCCCTCCTGATTGGACCTGACAGGCTAGTTCACAGGGCAAAGCTCGTCTCATTGGTCAGCGCGGGAGGATACTAGACTCTGATAAGTTGCTGAGATCCGGGAAGGAGGGACTTTACATCAAAATTCAAGACCGGCTGGCCGATTTTGCACATTTATAACATTTGTAATACATTTAGACTTCCACACTATCACTTTAAGTTCTCAAACTTCAACATAACTCCTAATGCAGCAGGCTCAGAAAAGGGGGACATTTTGTGTTACACTTAAAAGAAAAGAAGAAAACTTGTATCAGCACAAGTCTTTTAGAAAATGATGCATGTTTGAAAGAAATGTGGTCAGTCTGTCCTGCTGTAAATGGAGCTGCTGTGCTCCTTCATTATTGTGTATTACTTAGCAAACTAAATCAGTACACTATAGTGTCCTCTCCTTTACTTCACTTGGTGAGAATTGGACTCTTTCTTGCAGCTGAGAATCCTTTGTTTTCCTGTAATGAGAGGGCAAAGGGCACAAACACTTGCATTTCAGGAGAAGAGGCAGTCTCCCCATGGTTGGTTAGGCCAGTATTGCTATATGAAGCAATACTGGTGGACCTTCTGACCCAGGACGGCTCCATGGGGCTTAAAGTGTATACAGCCTGGTGGCTACTGCTGAGTGACATGCCGATCCGTGTTGAGCCCGTGGTTTCTCCATCTGCTTCATACGTGCAGCTGTGAGAGCATTAAAGCGGCTGATTATGGACATTATCTTCAAGGGCCACCCAGTGTGACCACAGATGCGGGGCAGGAGCTGGCTCAAAGGGACCTCTGTTTTAAAGCAGGCTATACAGTGTAAGTTACCCAGTGGAGCAACACAGCACCCCAACGTATAAACGTGCTCCAGTTCCAGAAAATCAAAATCTTATTCAATTTTCCAAAAAACAGAGAAAAAAAGAAAATCAAGAATTGTTGTGTTTTAGTGTTTTATGCCCATGCGTTTCATATGGCTTCTATCACCCTTTCAAACTCTTCTTTTGCCCATCATCAAAAAGTCTGGGGTAACTGGGGTGGGTATTGAGGTAAACAAAAACGATGAGTGAAAGGTGAACAGAATTAGAGGACTGGAAACATTAACAGATTAGAAAGGATGGTATTGATGTTTCATTCAGTGTTTGAGATCATATACATCAATTACAGTATTTCTGTAAGTTCAACAAGTTAGCTTTACATGAAATAATAGAAATGCACCCATGTTAATCCAGGAAAGTCATAGGAGGGAGCCACATTAATCAATGAAAAGGTCATTTTCAGAAAATGAAAGAGAAAAATGTTGCTAAGACTATAGTGATTATAATAAACCACAGTAGTAACATTACTACAAAAAATAAAAGTTAATCATTACCAAAAAGCCAGCAGGCCGTTCCATTGCCCCACATTGATTGTGCCAGCAAGTCCCTATCCAGACACCTTCAGCTAATTAGGCCCAAAAGTCCAGCAGGAGACAAGGATCCCACAATTAACTCCTGCGCTGCGCTCCGATGGCATTTGCTTTTTTGGGCCGTTCCATTGTTCGCCATCGACTAAATGTCAGTGGGGCATCGATCGCGCTGGACCATTAGCATGCCTGTGAGTCTCATCTCATAAACGCTGCTTGGATGCTGTTTACAGGCTCGCCTCCTGCAGCCGTGCTGGATCAAACCATAATGTGGGCCGCGGTGGCACCAGAACATGATGTCTCCTCTGCTTACCCCTAATGAGCCCATTGACTGTCACACGTTCTTTTGTCTGGGCCAGATAACGTGGCCTGACAGTCTGTATTCCCCCAATGAACAACAAGGCAACTTGACAACTTCAAACTGGCTTTTTAATTTCTGTTTTTATTTTTTTATTTCTTGTATAACTGCTGGGAGTATTAAAAAAGAGGAAGTTTTGAAAACTGTGCAAGTATCTGTTTCCAAGTTCACACGTCGATGTCAGGAGATTTTCCTAGACCAGTGGGAGAACATTGTCCAGTCTAACATTGCTACTCGGGGTATTTCTTGAAATGAAGGTATCATCAAACAACTCAAACAATCTCAGAGCTACTTCAAAATCACCTCGAATCCTTTGCCGTTTCCAGTAGAATGTTCTCTTTCCTACGCCCGCAGATACACATAAACACCCCACGGCCAATTATTCTACCTTTAATTACACTTTGCATGTTGGCCTTTATGCTGATTAGTCTGACCTTTTTCTCCAAAGAATCACCGTCTTCCTCCCACCCCTTCCGCCATCTTGGAAGCTTTTAGACTTACATTTGCACCGCGTTTCCACTAAACTCAATCGACCAGGCAAAGGGCTGCGACCAATTAAAAGCATTCTACGCGCCAGCACTTAAGCTTGACAGAAGCAGGGGCACTCAGCGCTCGGCAAATGCCATTTTAACGTGAAATTCATGAAAGTGTAATTGTTGTGGCTAATAAAGCTGATGGCTTGAGTGTGGTGGAAGAGGGACCTCCTGCCTGACTCGCACAGATGTGCACCAGAAAACCTTTCAAAGGCTGTATCTACTCATTAGAGGTGTTTATTCATTGAGATGAAGAATTGGAGAATCAATCCATTGTGTTGGAGATAATTTGAAAAGGTCGGGGAAATTTACCTCCATTGTACAATTCCATGAAAGCATCTCTGTAATTATGTGTTACTGAACATCTGAGAATTACTGACATGTTGCTACTTCTGCAATGGTACAAGCGAATCGTAAGTCACACTAACTAATGTCTACAAGTCACACAGTCTGGATGTGTTTGAATGTCCTTAATGTCCCTAACCCCTCAATCACTAACTAGTGCCACACATTATCGCAGACTATAGAGCACTCATTCTGTTGGTGATTTGGACACTGGGCTCTCTCTCTCACAGATCACATGACTCTAGGGCTTAGGAGAACTCAAAGTCCGCCGAACCGGTAAGAATTATTCCTGAATTAAGGTGAGACACTGCAGGTGAATAGGAGGGGGTAAACATAAGTTTGAGATACCAATTTAAAACTTTTCTTGTAGATGTGAGAAAAAAATATGTACTGCAAATGTTCCTTCATTTTATGTTTTCATATTGAACCAAGGCATTTAAGAAAAATGTACAAATGACCAATATTTTTAGCGACCAAATCTAAATAATACGTTGGCGGCATTTTGACCCTTTATGTTATTTGCACCTCCAGCCAAAAGGGCTGAGAAATAACCACAGGTGCTGCAAGCTGTGATGGCATAATATCAACCTTAGCAAAATGGCTTATTAGCTGAAAAAAAGATATAAGGCATGTTTGGAGTTTTCAGCGGCTTTTGCACACGTCAGAAAAATCACCACTTTGACTACTACATAATGAATTGAGCCAGGTTTAAATTTATGGTTTTATTTTGTTGATTTATGTGGAGGTGTTGCTGCAAAACTTCCTTTTAAGAAAGCATAACCTGACATTTTCTAGCGTATAATATGTATAGGGGAGACCGGGTATGGTTGTAACATGGGGAGAATTGTAACATCACCAATTCCACCAATCAGGGAAAGATGGGAGTCAAATGATCATATCACCACTTCCTCCCTAAACCCACATGGTGGTTGTCAAGGCTGGAAACAGATAGAGAAAAACGGATTTTGGGGTAAGAAAGTTAATATTTTGACCAAGTCTATATTTGTTTCGTGTATACTATTCCACATAAAACCATATCCATAACCATATTAGGTTCAATTGTAGTTTCTCAAGCAAAATGTGATGCACATTTCCCCTGCTAATTTCAAACCACTATGCTAATACAGTTAGACAATAGGTAGGGTGGGCTGTAACACATCATTTAAAAAGTGTTACAACCATCCCCTTATAACACTCTCTTGATTTTAATACTTTTACAGAATGCCTAGGCAGTGGAAAGGAAAGACTGACAGAGGTGTGCCTGCAAATGTAAAAAAAAAAAAAAAAAAAGAGGTCAGAAAGAAGTGCAAGTCAGTCAGATCAGTTGCAAAGGCACATGGGATCTGCCATGTAACACTGAGCAGACACTGTAAAACACTGCAGAAGCTGAGAGACCAGGGGTCCAGGGATCTTCCCAGTGTAGGTTACTGGAGCAGCAACAGCGTTTTGTCTGAGGTGCAGGAGTAAGCGTTGGCTGACTGTTTGAATCAGACAGCAGACCTGTATTATAGACTGACTCCACGTGAGGTAAGCATATGACAGGTTAGAGAGAGAGAGACATTGTTCTGCATTGTTCTTTTATTTCAATAAGAAAGCATATCACATGGTGTGACCTCTATTTTGTTTCTTTTGTCTAACTTACAATTTACCCCAGCAACCTACCCTGGTAGTGGGGTAGATTGTAATAAAGGAACACCGTGTATTTACATTAACTCACGAGGTCTGTGATATTCTTACAGAGATTTGAATTGGTGCCATTTGTAGTAAACAAATATGGGTACTTTGTATGAAAGTTTGAGAACTCTAGCTCAAAAAGTCAGTGAGTTACAGGTGCTGAAGCAAAAGGTGTTACATGTACAGTATACCTGGTCTCCCCTATTTCTGCCTTCTTTGCAGCTGCCATCTCCTAGAAAGAAAATTATCCTATTTGGAATACAGACTAATCTCGCTTTACCTGCTACACGTGGATACCAAACATATCAATATTTGAGAATTAATAAACGTGACAAAGTTGCTGGAGTGCAGCGCTGTTGCAGTGATCTCCGGACAAACTGGGGTGAGTGGACGAAACGTCTTAAAATAAGCATCATAATGGGTGAGTTTGGTCTATTTTACACTGGCATTAAAACTAAGATGATAATGGAGAAAACTATAGCTAAAATCTCAGCATTGGAAACTGGATGAAAATGTTTTGCCATGTCTCACCCCCAAATCATCCAAATTCAAGTGACCATTCAGTATCTATGAGTACATTAGCCATACCTGTTACTTAACATGGATCTGTTCATGTGCAATGTCCTGTCCCAGCTGCTGTAACTGGGTAGGAGGCCAGGGCTTCTGCATTGGATTCATTAATATCATACTAAAAATGCTAGTCAGGTGCGTGGAAGCTGCTCCTGCCTACTTTGTGCCCTGCAACACTTTATAAGGAAAACGGCCTGGATTATATCAGTTCTTTGCCTGAGAGGGGAGGCCATCCATCATTTAACAACTAAAGCAAAAGGAAGGCAGCTATTGCCACACTTTGCCATAACACTTGCATTAAGAGTGGTTTATTCATCATCACAACGCAACAAACAATGAAAGTTACATTATGACTTTTAAATCAGTTGTGTTCAGTTCAATTATGTGTTTAAGAATCTCTTTAACAGGGGAGTCCTGGCCCCGTGGGGAACCTTTGTTGCGGGTAGTATTTCGTCTACTCTTGCAATGTATTGTCGTCTATATTGACCTATAGAGTGACCACGACCATAATGCACAGTGCAGTGAATTTCTCCATTGTGAGATCAGGCTTATATTATCAAGGTGAATTGTGGGAAATTTTGACTTGCACTATTATTTTTTTTACTCTCTTGTCATTCTGATACATACAGTATACACTACAGCTCATACAAACAAGTTTATTTAATGTATTTTACATATATTTTAACTATTCATCACAATGTACAAACAGTGGTTCTGCAAACATATGCAATCGTATGTGAAAACAGGAGGCAACCTCCCTCTCTCCTTGTGCAGCTGAGTTTTTGCCTTTTTCTGCTAACTGCATTTGTGGTTTATGTGATCCACATTGTTTTTCTGGATACTTTTGTACGTCTTTGCCGTGTTTTTGTGGAGGTTTTGTGGATGTGTTTACTTTTTTTTTATTTTCAGGTTTTGGGTCAAGTTGGTCTCTGAACATATAAGCTTTTTAAATATTGCACTGATTCAATGTTTCTCCACAGATTTCTATAGGAAATTGTAATTTCAAGGGCCATTTTCTCAAAATGCATTTTTGTCACATTGTTTCTCACACAGTAGCTGCTACAGACTTACAATATTCCAGCCTAGGACTGAACAATATTATATAAATATAATATAAATATCTAATTCCAAGCCTGATTTATTGAGTTTTGAATGTCAAAAAACAAGGCGAATTTTAAATTTTTGCAGATCTTTACACTAAAATCACATCAATACACATCTTATTTTAAAACTAAACTAGATATCCCAAATCTCCTCTGCAAAAGTCTTTGTAACTAATATCTAAAAAAACAACATAGATTTGAATCTGGCTCAATCCGTTATTCAGATGTCGTCGCCGAAATGATGGGAAATTTTGGGCATTTTTAGGCATACAGCATCTTATTTTTAAATGAAAATATAAAATGACTGAAAATTTGCCATACATTAAAAAAAAATCATCTTTATGTCAGTAATCTTCAGCAAAAGTTTCAAATTCATATCTTTAAACTCAAAATGTTTCCCTATTCACCTGCAGTGTCTCGCCGTAATTGCCATGGGCAATTCAACCTGAAAACAGACACAAAACGGCACTAGAAGAGCTTTATTGGACATGAATAATGTTTGGCTCATACTTTTATTGTCCCTGTGGAGTAATTTTTACACATGACCTATATGAAGAAAATG
This sequence comes from Neogobius melanostomus, assembly GCA_007210695.1. NCBI lineage: Eukaryota > Metazoa > Chordata > Actinopteri > Gobiiformes > Gobiidae > Neogobius > Neogobius melanostomus. The sequence continues at coordinate 3,248,988 of VHKM01000037.1, forward strand.
TTTTTAAATTATAATCTATTTGACCTTTAGTTAACTAGGAAACTCCCTTAATTCTTGAGCTGTACAGTATCATCCACTTTCAAAAGTTTAAGTTCAAGCTTATTTGAGCTTGGAACTGGAACTGTACATGCAACAAATACCTTATTTTTTTCCAGGTTGCTGCTGCTAGTGTGTTGTGGCGTTTAGGGCTGAACGACATGGACAAATTTCATATCTCGATATTCATGCCAGATATCTCAATAATGATACGATGGGTTAGGTGAAAACTAAGCATTTTTCAGACAAATTAAATCATAATACAAAAGAGTGCAGTTTTATTGATGAAAATCTATATTGTTTCTTGCACATTTTTTGTTTTACTTTATTGCAACTAACAACAACAGAAACAACAAAACTGACACAGAAAAAGATCACATACATTAACCAAAGACAAAATGTAACACTGACAAATTAGTGCGTGTGTGTGTGTGTGTGTGTGTGTGTGTGTGTGTGGTGTGTGTGTGTGTATGTGAGGAGGAGTTTGCAACCAGAAATCAATGGATATGCATTATGATAGTAAAGTTAATGTAATATTGCTAAATCAAAATTCAAAGGGTATACTGTAATTTTGAGTTTGTTCCTTTTCTCTTCATCTGTAGTGTCCATAATTAAATTTAGTGTTTAAAAATAAATAAATAAATAAACAACCGACCACTATTGAAAAAAAAACTATACAATCCTGGCCATCCATTTGGTCCCTGAGAAAAGGATAAAACATTTGTGTTGGTGTGTGGGAGTCTTGTGTTGCATTAAAAATCTTGCCTTTTCGATTTTAATATTTTGAATGTTCATATCTCGATATCGATACGATAACGATATATCTTTCAGCCCTAGTGCCGTTATCATTGTCATAGTGATGGAGTCTATTCTAAGAGAAGTTCTATTGGTACACAGTCAATCAATCTTACTTGATCAGTGGAGTTACAACACACACACTGAGTAAAAATGTGATGTATTTCAAACGGTTAACCTTTTAACTGAGATTAGGGAGCAATAATGACACTTAACAAGGACATTTTAGTAGAGCGTTTGGGCTTGATAAATGTTGGCATCATTGAGAAGAGTGAGAGGGCTGTTTAATTCAGTGTACATAATTCAAGAGAGTTACAGCCGACTCCATCGAAATAAATAAGAGAACATGAGTCGCGTCGACAAGCATGTTTTAAATGGAGTTCTCAAGACAACTTTCGTGAACATAATTTATATGTTCTTTCATTAGAAAGATCAGCGGAATTAGCCTGAGTGCTGGGGTTGTTATTGATTATGTTGTAAATATCTCCAGGGCTCCTCTAAAGCCGAGACGACTCTGACACTTTAAAGAAAATGAGGAGATGAAGCAGACCTGAAAGATGGAAAAGGAGATAAATAATATAAACTAGGTTAAACAAACAACAAGGGTTTTATTTGACTATGGTTTTTAAATCATGGGATCTGACACTTCATTAAATAATGGGGGGAACACCCATTTATTTTCATATTTGTGTCTCTTGTCTCTCTTTGAACCTAAACTTCCAAACAATGACATATATTCTTCTTGCTGACTTGTTTTTAGTTTGAATTGTTCTCAACTTTTAAAAAATCTTTGTCCTTGCTTCTCCAGAGGTCTTGCGCTGGCTTCTCTCATTGTTTGAGGCTAATAACACAGACCATTGCTCCATAACAAACACATCTCAGATCACATAAGCTGCTGCTGGACACTCGCAATCGATCCCTTCATAAAGCACTGTCCTCATCGCTCCTCTGGTCTCGACCCGTGGTTCTCCTGTCACTGCTCTGTCCACACGGCCCTAAAAACAGTAATGGTCCCCTCGTTTATTTTCTCCAGCGTGGCTCGGTATCGGCATGCTCATCTCTGACAGTGCTGCAGCTCAAATTAAATCCCCCCATCTGATAATGAAAGTCATTAGGTCCCGCTGGAGCTGCGTGGAAGGCCAAACAAAGCCCTGTGGAGGCCTACGCAATAACCCCAGGAAGGGACAAGGCAAAGAGGCAGAGCACAGCTGATCCCCTTTAGTCATTATCTGTATGCAACATGCTACTGAGGGGGAAAAAAACACATGGTTAGCTTTTTCACTTCATCTATTACACACACTGACCTAAGAAAAGGTCACACATTCCAATATTTCGTTGGACCACCTTTAGCTTTGATTACAGCACGCATTTGTTGTGGCATTGTCTACATAAGCTTCTGTAATGTCAAAAGATCCCGTGTTGCGTTCATTTTTCATCAAGATCTTGTATTGATGATGGGAGAGTGTGACCACCGTGCAAAGCCTTCTACAGCGCATCCCAAAGATTCTCAATGAGGTCAAGATCTGGACTCTGTGGCGGCCAATCCAGGTGTGAAAATGATGCCTCATGTTCCCTGAAGTTGAACCACTCTTTCACAATGTGAGCCCGATGATTCCTGACAGTGTCATCTTGGAATATGCCCGTGCCATCAGGGAAGAAGAAATCCATTGATGGAATAACTTGGTCATTCAGGATGTTCAGGTACTCAGCAGATCTAATTCTTTATGCACATAGGGGTCATTTACCAAGCGTTTTAACACGTACAAACACGGTAGAGAGTACTAGGCGCATTGAGTTGCCTTGTGTATGAAATGCGCGGTATAAAGTTGCCTTGCCTTGCCTAAAGTGGAGCAAAAAGCAAGTGCAGTTGATATTTGTAAAAATGCAAATGTTTCGTTTAGCGAACGCTGTCGTATTAATCTCGACTATGTAAAGTAAAACTGCACAAGATACTGTACATTAGAGAAGCAGGTGTAAACTTTTGCACATATCAATATGATGCACTTTGCACCAATGTGGTGTTCTAAATGTTTTTTAAATGTTTGTATCTGGCTCATTTACAAAGATGAAATAATAATTGGGTTGTTTGATGGTGTGCGGTGTTAAAAAGACAGTATAAAGACAGTACACGTTACCTGCATCATTGTTTCCCTTGGCTCTGCACTGAAATGCGGTTCACAGCCACTGTCCATTAAAAAGGCTCCACGAGTCTGTCCCACGTCCTTTTAAAGTCCTTAATCCTTACGAAATCCGTGGGGTCGACGGTGACGGAGGCTGTATGTTCGCTGTTCACCTGCTGCTCGTCCCCGGGCGTCTCCAAAGTGCGAGCCCGTGCGCGCCTATTCCTGCTGGATCGATTTTCTCTGCTTTGAGGAGTGTATGATAAAAATCTCATAATCTGTGGACAAACAGTGGTGCTCATCACTGTTTTGCTACTAGCCAGTTTAAGTCCCTGATATGGTTCTGGCCTGTGCACTCTGTACGCGCAGCAGCTGACATGTGCTTCTCAGACCAGCACGTGGATATCGCTGAATGAGCGCGTGGAGGGCTTGAAGGTTTTTATTTAAACCTTTTTCACATGCACATACACAAATAAGTGTTAATTATTGATTGTGGACATCTGTCATTTACCCATCATAACTTTTTTAATGTTCCCTCAAAGGCGCTCAGTCAGGAATAAGAGCAGTAACAGTTTTGGCAGACTGTGCTTGCGCAGTAAACTCATTGCACCAAACAATGCACCGAAATGTAAGTACCGACCAGAAGGGTTGATGGAGGGCGCGGCCCCCAGATTGAGTTCCTCTGTGTAGAATAGAAAGACAACTTGCGTCTATAGTCGTAGCAGCGCGCGAGTCGGAGAAGTGTGAGGCGGTTTTGAAGACACGGTGGAGCAGGGTGAGCTGCTGCTGCTGCGGGGGAAGCAGAGTGCCAAGATTAAAGAATGAATGTAAAAAATCCACTTCAATAATGATAGTATATTGTTTGAGCGCATGTGTCTCCGCAGGTCTGCGTTACCGACAGGCTGTGTTCCAAAGCTGTCGTCGTGTGGCAGCTCTGTGCTTTTCAGCCAAACACCAGACTGCTCCAAACGGCATGTGATGAAAGGATGCTTCAAAGTGCTGTCTGCTTCACAGGCATTTCACTGTTTTCGAGGATTTCTGGCCAAAAAAGGTACAAAGGGGCTCTCATGTGGATATGAATATGGTTTTGAATGGACAAGTTAAAGTACGGAGCGGTGGAGTATGTCTTTGTCCAATTAAGAGCATTTGAAGGAGAAATAATGTAAATTCTCAGTAGTCAATTTAAACCAAGTTGGACTGGACTGAGAAAAAAAGCCTTGAAGTTTTGCAGATGGAGAGGGAAACATTGGTATTTATCTAAACATGTGAGTCTAGCTGTTTTGCTTTGAAATTTGTTTGAATTTAAAGGAGAAATTATTGTTGCATACCCTGAAAGATGTTTTTTTGTTGAACCAACTTAATTTAATTTTGTGTTGAAAATTGAAGTATTTATTTTAAGTTTGTTTAAATCTTCAAGTGTTCAACAAACTGATATGTTAAGTCAAATTTAATTTAAATTGTAATCTAAGGTAGAGTAAAGCAGCCAATTAAATCAAATTGTTATTTAAATTAAATTTGACTTTAAATAATATCAGTCTATTAAACATTACAAGAGAAGTTACATGCACTTAATTTAATTTAGTGTTACCAATTGAAGTATTTTTAAGTTGGTTCATTATTCCAGGGTAGATAAAACAGCAGTACCAAAGCCAAAAGAAGCATAATGTAAAATATGACCTATGACTTTCAAAACTTGAAATATATAAATATAATCAAAATGCCAAGTGCAAGTGAAACCAACGAACCACAAATGCAACTCTTCCACATACACAAAATAGTTTTAACTTGTATTTATTTTACTGCCTTACTTTCATTCAGTTGAATCTGAGATTGCAATAATATTAGATTTTCTTTACTTTCTTTTTTTTTTTTTTTTTTAAAGAAGACGGTCCCATCTCACAAAAAATAAGGGTCCTGAAAATAATGATCCAGGATCCAGTCTGTAAACAATGTCCAAAAGGAAAAAAAAGTGCTTCATTACTGACCGTTGTTTATTTTTTATTTTATTTTACATTTCGTTTGTCCTGCCAAAAATAAAGTTGCATCACCTCTAGGTAGATAACCAAATATAAAATGTCTGATCTAGTTGTTGTTTCGCCATTTAGAGGCCAGAGTCAGAGGGCTTATTAATGGTTGGAATCTCCTTTGTCACCAGCCTCATGCCTGTGCGTGTGCGTGTTGTGTGTGAGAGCGAGAGTGCTGGTGTAGCTGACATGCTGACAGGACCTTCTCTTGAGCTAAAGCTGCAATAATGAAGTGCAGCTTTCAGATGTCACTGATCAGCGTCAGTTTCCTCTCATTGACATTTAGCAAAGACTCATTAAGTTCAAGTCAGGGCCCACTTTATAAAACTGACAAAGAAAGCCATTGCTCAACTCCTTTAATGAGCATAGAGAACTTTATACTTCTGTTAGGCTGAACTTGCAGCTGGCTTCTGCATTAGTAAATATAATTCTTCTCTTCTATTGGGGTTCATGGGTGACTGGGACTTTGGCGTATCCCAACAAGTACAAATTGGAGGTTCAGGTATAGTTTGTTTATATTGTAGTTTGAGATTTCATTGGTGAACGTTTTAGCCTATACTGTGGATGTTTGGGTTGATGGGGAAAAGCACCTGTAAGAAACCCATCCAGACATGGGCAGAACATGTAAACCACCCAGCCTGGGAATTAAACACGGGACCTTATTGTGAGGCGGGAGGGTTGTTTGAAATGAAATTGTTACTAATTTTCATGACTTTGGGCCTGTGTTAAAGGGGTAGGCCACTGTTTTTACATACTGAGATATGTTTCTTACCTTAGACGAGTTGATGTGCACCTATCTGGTCTTTGAGCGTGCACTCAGTCACGCAAATGTTGTTAGCATTTAGCCTCTCCCAGCAAAGGTATAGCTCCAATCTGGGGTGAACTTAGAAGCTACCAAGCTGTTACACGTTTTCCCTATTTAAATACTGTTACGTGAAAAGTTACACGATCTAAGTCTAGTTACACAAAATTAAATATGTCGATTTTCTAACCAGATAAAAAGTGGTACTATATTGTGAGGCGTAATAACACCTGAAGCACCAATACACACTAATGGCATCACGAAGAAGCTAACAGGCTAACGGGTAAAGCTAACTGCGGGCTAGCCCCACTTAAACAGTATTTACAGCCAAGTTTAAGTGAAAAAAAAATATTTCCATTGTGTAATTGGATGTACAATATCCCTCTCTCCCTTTGTCTTTTCTGTCAGTGCAGTATGCCACCACACCTGTAGTGGCGCTTATGGCCTCTAGGGTGCACGGGTTACTTAGTACTGCTTTAAAGTCATAGCCTAGTTCCAACAGTGCCAAGAGGAATACACATGCGTTGGGCTGTATTACAAAAAGTCACCCAATGTTTCCATGTAAATGAATTGCAGTGGCAATACTAAGGTAGCACAGAAAAAGTAGATATTCTGTAATGATGCATACTCCGTATCCATGGTAACCACATTGATGGAAAAAATAGAAAATGTTGTACAATAATAACTTTTCGTAGGATTTGAGTGTTACAAAAGCAACATCCAAGCAATAAATCACATTTTTGTGTCACTATTTATAACAAATCAATAAGTGTGACGTCACGACTTCCGCTTCCGGGTTCTGGCAGACCGGCAAATATGCGAGAAAAAAACATAAAAAACTTAAAAACAACCATCAATATTTCTGAAACTCAACAGAGTTACTGAACATACTTATGTCTCAGACTCATTAGCCAAAAATGCCACTCCTACTGCTAAAAAAGTATTATTTACTTTGTCGGTACTTCCGGGTTTAGCGTAGCTGCTGCGCCGTTAGCATTTTTTCCACTAACCCGGAAGTACCGATTTTGGTAAATATTACTTTTATAGCAGTGGGGACAGCATTTTTGGCTAATGGGCCTGATAAATAAGTATGTTCAGTAACTCTCTGTTGAGTTTCAGAAATATTGATTGTGGTATTAAAGAGTTTTTTGTAGTTTCTCGCACATCTGCCGGACCCGGAAGTAGAGCTGTGACGTCACCACTTAACAAACGTATAACAAGTAGTAACAGTAGTAACAATCTACTGGAATGTTTTTTTTTAATTCTGTATATATCTGTCTCACAAACAGAAGTAAAAACAAACAAACAAATAAATAAATAAATAACTAGCCTTTAAGTGTGATGTTGCATTTGTATCCAAGCCCAAAACATCTCTCCTCTTTCATCTGTATCCAGCAGAGGGCACCATTACTATCCATTGGCCTGTGCGTGATTTTGGTTGAAACCTCCCTTTACACTTTCTGCTACCCGAAGAACAATGAACCCTTAAATAGAGAGAGTGTGCGTGTGTGTGTGTGTGTGTGTGTGTGTGTGTGTGTGTGTGTGTGTGTGTTGTGGAGGCGGGTTAAGGGAGCAAATGTGTGAGGATAAACATCGGAATTCGGCGCAGATCTGATGGGAGTCAGTGGATTAAAATTGAAATGGCTGATTAAATTCGTGTTCCGTTCGCAGTCACTTTGCACTGTGTTTTATTATCTGAGTGCCACATCCCTCACACCATCGCAGCCTCCTCACACCCCCTCAAGCTCCGGCAACCGCATTTGTCACTTTTTAACTGTGATAACGACATGCCAGAAGCCAGTCATGAATAGATTTAGGATTAAACACCATTTGGGTGTGTTGGGTTCGACATGCACTTGTTGTTTCTCTTGTGGATTCAGAACTTCGTTTACCCTCATAGTGAGTGGTGTGTGTTTTTTTTTTTCTTTCTGTAGGACACGCCAACAACTTGAGTTTTTTGGTTATGGGAATTGAACTGTTGACTGGCCTGTTCATTTTGTAGGGAAATGTTTATTTGTTTTTGTCATCACTCAAAATCTGGAATTTTGGCGCATAAAATCCAAACATTTACACGCAATGCTTTGTGCTTAATTGCCATCTGTTTTAGTTTTGGGGTGGTGTGTGTTTATGTATTTGTTTATTTAATGGAACTCCTTAATATGACACTTAACTGGTCCCTGTAGCACTTCTTTTTTTTCCAACGTTGCTTGACAATCAATGATTTTATGACCAATATTAATTTGTATCTTTATTGTATTTGTGTCTATTTCTAGTCATAAATACAAAATACATTGAGGTACTGTATGTAGCATCAGAAGTCCATCTTGCCAAAGCAGTGAGAGAGTTATTCGCCAGGATGGAAACCTGCAGCCTTTTGATTGTTGTTGGCTTCCCATATTGGGCCTCATGTACATTTTATCTCTATTACCTGAAGGGCCACTGTAGTTGTCATTCACCGTCCACTCCAGAGTTACAGTATATCTGACCTTGTATGAAATTCAGTTGAAGATAAAACATCCCCTCAACTCTCCGTCCTCTTCACCTCATCTCAGTCAGTACATCTTGTCCTTACCGAACATTTCACTTGAATATTTCACTGCACCCTCTCCTTCCCTTCCCCCTCGTCTCTCCTCTGTCTGTGATATTTATTTATTTCACGTATAATTTTTTTTGCTGTATTACCGCAGAATAGCTACAGCGGTAATCACAGGATAAGTAGCAGCCGACATGGCAGGTGCTGGAGCGGAGATAAGGAGCGGGGTATTGTGTTTTTTTTAAATGTTTTGGGCTCAGACTTCCTGGTTTGATTTGTTACCTCCAGCGTCTCCTGTCAGCGATCAGGAGCACACTTTCTTCCTAACGTGCTTTCTCGGGGCGTTGCTGTCGTCCGTTAGATGTCTGGGCATGTCCCAGAACATCTCTGTTGATTCTTAAGTGAGCAACATGCATTAACTTCAAAGGTAGGCAATAGGCGGGTGCATGACTTGAAATGAGTCTTTCGTATTGCGGGGCATTTAAAGTGATATCAGATTTGAGGTTTGATGTTTTTATTTGATTGTTGACATGAACACACATCTGCTGCTTTGTCATATCTTGAGATAAATACCTACTTCAGTAGACTAATACCTACTTAACTTCAGTAGACTATAACCTCGCGCTACTTTACTCATCTTCAGTTAGTTTTCTAATAAACAGGACTCTCAAGTCTCATTGGCTATGACACATTCGCATTTCACTTCTTTAATTTCTCACGCTGCCCTAAGATTTAAGTTTGAGGTGAAATGTGGCAAACATTTATCAAGTTTTTGTCGACTTGCCTGAGACTATTTGAAAAGTCAAGTTGGTGCCGGAGCGAGAGAAAATTGAACACCGTCGGCTCACACGAGGCCAGCAAGTGTCCCGGTTCCAGCGACCCACACGCATATGGAATAAAGTATTATTCTATTAGAGGTTTGCTGACTGCTGCAGATGACAGCCTCTGGTTGTCTCTTGCCAAGCTATGTCAAAACTTGAGAGCCCTGCTAAAAGAGAAATAGGGTGTGGGATCCTGATACTAATATGGGGCAGTTCAGGTACATTCACGTGCTGTGATGTGAGAACTTGGACAATCTGATTTTAAGTGATAGTCTGAGTTTAATGTTTTACAAAAGATGCTGTATGGACCTGGCTAATTCGATGTAATGTAAGTAATATTAAAGTATATATATATATATATATATATATATTTTTTTTTTTTTCCTGAAGTCCCTCTCTTTGCTGATCTCTAGCTTTCCTGTGAACCGGCCTGTCAGGTCCAATCAGAAGGGGGGGAGGGAACTTGAATGTTTACTCTTTTTTTTTGTGGAAGAAATGTTATCACTTTTTATCTTTTATTTTTATTTCTTTTCTGGCTTTTGTGCCTGTGTTGTGTAGCTCGAAATAAACATATAAATCAAATCAAAACTTTCATGGCCTTCATGAGGTTTTAAAGGTGTGCCAACCGGCAGACAAAAGAAAGAAGGTTGAAACATGAACCATAAAGATAAGCTAACAGTGGCTAATGCTAATCCTAGCAGTTGACAGTCAACGAAAGTTACCGCTTACAAACGCATTACACTGTAACATCATAAGTTATGGATGCTATGCCTGTTTCAGAGGCAAATCAGCAGCACACAGTCTGTTTATGTTTAATAACCACTCAAGAAGACGATACTGAGATGATAGTGTCAAGCTAAAATGTTCAAAAGCAGAGTTGGTGCATGTCAATATACACTACAGTATGTCTTGCACTTTCACTGTTCTCTATTTAAAAAATATGTGAACATATTTTGTAGATACTTACAAATTGACATATTTTAAGGTATTATGTCATCCAGGTGGTTGACTGCATGATAGGATCTCTTGTCTGCTATGTAGTGGTAGATCAGGCAAGTTCTGATGTTCTACACTTAGATCCCATTTTCACCCTTCAGTCTTTACGGTAAGATTGTTTTACTTACCTTTTATTAAACCCCAATATCCACTTCTCCATCCTGACATTTTTACCATATCACTAACACTTACAGCGCAGACTCATTCTCCCTGAAATGGACATCTGCTCCATCTTTCTCCATTTCCCACTATTAGACAGCTAGTATTGTACAGAAATGAGATATCACTTTAATTTCAGACAGAGGGAGTGGAGGACAGTGCACACTCTGATGTGTTCTCTGGCGTCCTTTGCGTCCTGGGACCTAATAAAAAGCGGGCTGCCACACCACCCCCTCATTGCTGCACACCGCGTAACTGCTTTATTGGCTCAATAATGGAAGGCACGCTGGAATCTTCCGGGCTCCAAGGGAGAGACGGAGGCAGGAGTCAAACATGGACATGTTGGATTGTCTCCTGAAGTGTTTCGTGAGAACACTCCCTCCCATCATACGGTACTGCTGAAAATTAGAGAATGGTCTGTACTTTTAAAAACATGTAGGAGAGAAGAAACATGGAGACTTCCTTCTCTCATTAAATAATAGCAAAGCCAAGACATTTATTATTATTATTATTATTATTATTATTATTATTATTATTATTATTTATCTGCTTTTCTCTAAATTGCTTTGATGTTCAGCACATTAAGCCATAGCTCATTCAAATATGATGTCACCTGGAAAACTTTTCCACTATTGATGATTTTTCATGTCTCGCTCAAGTTGCCAAAGACAAGCTTGTTAGTGCACTCCCATCAGCCACCCTCCAATTAACGCAATGCATTTACTCTTTGTTGTTGTTGTATTATATATTTTTATTAATTCAACTAAAATCACTCTATGTTGGATTAATTGCTTGCCAAGTTACGCACGTTCACAAAGCCCCAGTTGGACTTATTGATGCATGACCTTCTGAATGGGGCTAAATGAGTTCTAAATGCTCATTTGCACAACAGAGGAAACAAACGGCAGACAATGTAACTCTGTACAAACAAACCCAAAGTGTCAGAGATGTTTGGTGCACAAATCTAACAGGCCTTCCCCCCTTTTGTTTTCTCAACTCCTCTTTAATCCTCTTTCTTCAGAAGCGGCTGCGTTTGTTTGGCGTCGGCAGCGCCCCATGATCTGCCACCGCTAATTGACACTGAGTCGATAAGGCAGTCGGGGAGCAGGCAAACATGTCATAAAAGTTTCATGATCAAAAGGTGTTCTCTTTGGTGACAGGGGATTGTGTTGGAGATGGCGACATGTGTACGAGAGTTGGTAATAATTAAAGCTTTCTATTTAGGGATCGAAATGCACTGACGTAACACAAATTAATTGGACAATTTTGTCTCACATACATATAAATACAGACTTATGTACATAAAAGAGGGGTTAAAAATACAAAATATATAAGTCATAGCGGTGTGTAAACAGGCAGCAACCTCCTCTCTTGCTACAGCTATGTTTTTTTTTTCCTTTTTCTGCGAGCTGCGTTTGTGATTTTGTGTTCCACGTTGTTTTGCTGGATGCTTTTGCACGTCTTTGCATGTTTTAGCACAGCAGCAGGCACTTCCGCTTCACAGCTAGAAGGTCCCGGGTTCAATTCCCACCAGGACGGAGCCTTTCTATGTGGAGTTTGCATGTTCTCTCTGTGTCTGCGTAGGTTTCCTCCGGGCACTCCGGCTAAACACATGTACAATAGGTGAATCCTCCAGCCAGGTGATTCTGACCATCAGTCTGGCTCCACATCATGGAGATGGGTCCCGGGCCAAATTTCCCTACGGGGACAATGAAGTAAACAAATAAACAAACAAAGCTGCTAGGAGTCAATAATGGTCCTGAAGAAAGCAGCTTTTTAAAAGAAAACAAACAGCTAGCTTATCAGCTAAACTCATTTGAGACCTACTGTTTCTCCTTCTGAAACACTGAACAGGTAAACGGAGAAATAGAAACAAAAAAGGGACAAACGAGGAGGTATCCGTGCGAGACTCACAGCTAAGCCACACATGCCTTCTATTGTCCTGGCTAATGAACGTTCACTGGAGAATAAAACAGATTAACTGCTAAAATCTTCCCAGAATATGGTGAAAGACTGTTGTGGTGCAGAGGGAGCAACACAGGAGGAAGAGGAAGGAGGTGGAGCTGACCAGTGCAGGATACCACGCTCTGAAACAGAAACAAACCCAAGAGGCGCTGCACAGTTTCAGAAGGTCAGAGGAGGACTGAAGGCAGGCAGTTGGGTATCCTCCGGGTGCTCCAGTTTCCCCAACCTCCAAAAACATGCTGGTCAGCCGGACCCACAGCGGCAGCACGGCTCAGTCGCAGCGACTCAGGACTAACACCTGAACACTATTACATTGTAGGCTTTTACAATGACAAATAAAGCATTTACTTACTTACTTACTTACAAAAGGGGGAACAACTGTTAGATCTGTGTGCTAAACATCATCACTTTGGATATGACTTATTTATATGTCACAGTATGTTACTTTTAGCAGCACATACATGTTCTCTGGATCTCTTCCAGTTTGACAGATCATGCTAAGCTATGCAAATTCATCACGTCAAAACCACAATCATTAATTTGCTGGATTCCGTTCCAATCCAGTAACTTAATATAGATGACAGAATGCGATTTGTATTTCAGTCCCATTTGGGTACCGGGCCATGTCTTTCACATTTTGTATGGACATGCACTGGCCCTGCACACCTCTGGTTCTGAAAGGAGGAGAATAAAGGCCTCCCTTCTGCACTAACCCCAAAAAGTCATCTTCACCACGGCCCACTCAGCTGATGAAGGAGAGCATTTCTGTTCAACCATCATGCTTCCTCCCTGTTCTCTACTGGCTCTGCACCCTAGACACCTCTACACTTTCTCCCACTCAGAAAACCTCTCTGGATTCACCCTGCAATATTCATCTAAGACTTCATCCAAAAAAAAGACAACATTTTTTTTCATAGTAGGAGAAAAGAGAAGAGTCTCTTTTGAGTTTTTTTTTTTTTTTTTTTTTTTTTTTGATGCAAAAACCTGACATCGCCCCGTCTTCTCTCAAAGTTACAGTACACAAGCGTGGAAGCTGTGAAATTGTGTGAATAATTCTTCTGAGAGCCGTTTTTTGGTGCTAGACTATCAAAGCGAGAGCCTTTCAAAACACACATTATTATGCAGTGGATTTCACACGCCATGATATATGCTAAAAAACTCGCTTTGGAGTAAAAGACGGATGCGGCTCGAACAGTAAGTGTAGCACTGAAATTAATGGACTTTGGTTGGAAAGTGTAAAGAAAGAAAAAGGGAGAGCTAACAGCCAGAACTTCAATCCCCCAGAAAAGTCTTTAAGAGTTCCATTGAACAGTCTCTTAAAATGTATCAGAAAGAATAATAATAAAAATAAATAAATACATAAAAAATACTTAAGTGAACTCCAGGTGATTCACTTTCACCAAATGGCTACTTGTGTGTTCTGGACATAAAACTAAAGTCATGGAAAGGTCCCTCATAATTGGACAAGACAAAAAATAGCGTAAACTTTTTAAAATGCTTGATTTAGAGACATCAATTTTAAACTTTTCCTATAGATTACTGACAAAATTGACTGACAAATGTTGAAGTCTGTAGGTGCGACATATGTGGAGATAACGTCGCCCCATATAAATGCAGTCATAAACATGTTATTGGGATGAATAGGTTGTTGGTTCTTATATGTTAAGAGACCAAACTGGCCCCAAACCTGAACTTTCCTGAGTTTCGCCTGTAGTGTCTCTCCTTAAAACTGTACAATTGCTACCAATAAAAAAACAGGGGTGATGGAGAATCTTGCCTCAGAGCAAGAATGTCCCGAGTTGGATTATTGAACTGTGTGTGCCTCTCTTCATGAAGTTTGCACGCTCTCTATATGTGGGTTTTCCCTGGGTACTCTTGTTCCCCCCATCCGAACAAATACTATCATATAAATCTTCCACTAGTTACTCCTCACCACTGGCTCAAGAACAGTGGGTTGATCCCTGGATGCTGCTTACAATAAAAGCCTGAAAAGAGAGCACTGGCCCCGACGGCTGCCCTGGGTCGCTGTCCGTGGTGCTGAAATGTATAGTTATTTTATTTAACAGAACAACTCAACATTTTCTCTTCACATTTCTCTTCTCTACCAGTTTATTGTACAAAGTTTCGGCCAAAACCTTGGTTAGCCCACGAGAGAATTCACAATGTTGGGTGATGGGTAGATAGAGTGAGAGAGTGCTGCAGTTCATTACTCGAGGCTCCTGATTGGCTAATAATTACATAAATGGCTGATTCCACTACAAGAAATGCAATCAATACTTAATCTGGCTGTGACTGTTGTGGCCTTAAGTGATAATAAACACATAGAAATGGGAAATATGGAGGTTATGTATGAAATAATGACAATCTGGATTTTTTTCCTGTTTGGTACAATCTGAACTGTGGAGCTCGGCCCAGCCGGACTCTGTCACATAAACTTAATATGGATTAGGATGTGGAACTGTTTGCATTAACTATAATATAAAATCTTTTACTGTGGTGGGTGGAGCAGAGCGAAACAGAGACGTACGACAAGGTGTAGTCATAGTGCCATGGCTTTACTTAAAGTTCCATGGATGTTTATACAGTATGTTTTAAAGCAATGTTATAAGGTGGCGTTGTATTGCTGAAAAGTGTTTGGCCATCCCTGAAAGACCAATGCAACACATTTTCTGTACAGTATGTACTGTAATCCTCCATAGAAAACTAATCTATCTGGTTTGGAACTCAGCTATGGTGTGCTGTTCACTGCGACACTTTTATTCACACTTTTCTGTGACCTTGATCCAAAGGTCTGTTTTTCTTCCTCTGTAATTTGCCGAGCATGAAAAGAAGTTTTTTGAGCCGTATGCTGTCTTTCAGTTGGCACAAAGTCTCTACGCACCCCTCCACAGTACAGCCATCTCCACACCTCCACAGCTTTGGCTCACTTAAGTGTTTTAATTGATGCTTTCATGCTTTCAAAAAAAAAGAAAGAAATAATCATTTTTTTTAATGGACATATTGCAAAAGGTACAGGACAACAAGGTTACAATTGTAAGTACTTGGGTGATTAAAACAGGCTTGGAAAATAGTTATATATTGCTCTAATAGCCATTACACTTTAACAGACTACTGCGGCACTAGTCGACATCATTTTAGACGAGTCGACTATTGCTGTGTTAAGCTCTCTATCCCGCCCTCTTTCTCTCTGCCTTTTTAACACTAAAGTCAAGGCGGAACCCCTTTGCCGTGTTTCGGTGGGAGAATAAATAGTGTTACAGGGGCAATAACAATTAGCCGCTAGTTGTTTTTGCCAGTTAGGGTTAACTTTTAGTGTTCCACATATATGTGCTGATATGTCCAAAGGAGACCTGCGTCTCCTTTGACATATTCAGCAGATATGAGCGAGCTGAAGCCGGGACAGTCTCTCCACCGTCACTGCGTGGCATTTACATTTTCTCTCTTCTTTCAGACCTTAGATATACAAATAGGATAATCTTAACAGTACAGAGGAGAGAGATGATGCCAGGAGGAGAGAGGAGTTATGAGACAAAGGAGGAGGAGAGAGGGGGAGGATGCGGCTCTGCCATGTAGGCGCAGGTTAACGCATTGAGAATTGCCTAAACAATAAGTTACAACCTAGGAAATGGAAATAAGCCACTGTATTGTATAGTCTATTAACTCAGAACATAAGATGACATTATTGCTTACATACTGTATGAGCCTGAGGGATTTGGATGTGGACTTAATGTACTCAATGAAAATGAGGCGTTAATCCTCCTCCATTAATATGATGACATAATCACAGGACAAGTCCATCTATTAAAAGCTGTAGTCAAACCCTACTTCACAATATTACATTAGTACATGTTGTACTAATGATTTGGGCAAAAATAAAAAAAATATGTTTACTTTTTAAAATTTGTAAAAGCAAGCCATGAAAACATAAAATAAGGCTAAATTGGACCAACATTAGAAATATTACAACTTATACTGAAAAATAAATAAATAATAAAAACATGTCCCATGTTATGCAGAAACTGTGTTGGATCTTACAGAGATTTACTGAAGTGATTTCAAAGTCATGACCCCGTGCTCTCCGGACTGACCCGGGCTGGAGTGGCAGTTTAAGGGTGCGGACGTTGGTTGAAGCAGTGCAGTGGTGGAGGATGTCGGGGTCAGCTCTCCTCTCTCCTCTTAATTGGCCGTCCCGGTATCGTGCTCTGACAGATTGAATTATCAAGCTGCCTCGGCGCTCTGCAGTGCCCCTCTGGTAGATCCTGCTTGATTATTAATGACCGCCCACCCCTATTCTGCTGCCGCGCTCTGTTTAGACTCCACGCTCTTGTTTAAGACTGAATAAATCTCTGCTTCCTGACCGGGATCGTCTGTCTTTGTCTGGGGCCTAGCAAGGTCACAACATGTGCGCCAAGAGTTTGACTAAACAAGATGTTTGCGAAAATGTGAAACAAGGACACAAAAAAGTTACCCTAATAACTTTATTTTGAACTTCTAATACATTTATTCTTGACTATTTTTGATGGCCTTGAATAAAAAAAAAAAACATCCTACATTTACGGGGGATAATGTTTGTCTATGAGCACAGTTGTGTATCACTGATTATTAGATGAAGGATGTAAGTGAGAATATCTCGAGTTTCATGCCCAATACTGTACACTGTATACGCTGAAAGAAAGAAGCACAAAGTGAAGAAAAACCTTGTAAGTTTCCAGTTATCCAACTTGACTACACACTGCACCAGTTCTCTGCAGTGACTTTTATGTAACAAAAATGGCAGAAAATTACGTACAGTATGCTTCATAAACACGTGTGGAACAATGTGACTTGGGAGTTCACCTGCTATCCACATTTATATTTCAACGCATTCAAGAAAATGACTTTTACTTAAATGTTTGCAGATAGTGTACAAGAAAATGCATCTAAAATGTGACTAATCAAGCGTTTGGGACTTTAAAATGCTTTGGGAGATACTTTTTTGCTCCTGAACTAGGGGTGGAGGAAAAAGCATTTGTTAGCCATTCTTTGTTTATGATGTTCTGTTGAATGACATTTTCTTTCAATCCAGTCTCAATTTCCTGCCTTGTTCCTGTTTAAAATTATAGCAGTATTGTCTTTAAATGCAAAAGAAAGCTGGGTTGCAAAAAAACAAATACATCATATTTGTGATAGTCTGAATAGTTGCTTGATTGTGCTCACATGCAGAACAAATCTCACTGTTTGCGTGTATCTGTGTTTGGATGAGAGGTTGGTGTAATGGCGCCGATGGTGTCCCCCCCTGCTGCGCCTTAACACTAGGCTGCCTGCTGGCTTCCTGACAGGCCTAGCATTACTGCATAATCACAGCCCTACCGCCAATGGCACCGAGCTCATACGCATGTACACGCAAACAAACAGGCAGCCTGCCACAGATACAGTATAAGACAACGTATGGGGGCAATGTATGCACCAACAAACAAGCAGCCTGTCACAGCACAACTTCACAGCGAGAACCTGAGGTGAACCACGGCTCTCGGTGCAAATAGACATGTTTTTTTCAGTTGACTCTAGCAGACAATAATTAAGCGAAGGGAACAATAGGCCATGACCTATAGTGTGGAAGTGTTAATGGTTGTGTAACCCCCACTTTAACTGAGTGTATTGTTTTTACTCAAATCTAAAAGTTTCTTGACTGGAGAGCTCACAGGTCAGTGAAAGGTCTCATTTGAAACACCTACAAAACTCATCTAAGCTTTTTCCTAGCTATTGCTGTCACGTTTTAGTTGATTTTGTTGCGTTTTTGTCATGTTTTTCTTTTGTTGCATTCTTGTGGCATTTTAATGTTATTTGGCTGCATTTAGATTTTTGTGTAATGTTACTGTGATGAAGCCACAACAATGTGACCAAAACAAAAACAAGAAAAGAGCTTAGAGCTGTTTTGTAGGACTTAGCTTTCAAATGAGGCATTACACCGGCCTATAGTCTGTAAGTTCTCCAGTCAAGAAGCTTTTAGGTTTGGGTAAAGCTGAACTAGAGAAAACAAGCTCCGTTAAAGAGGTTAAATAAACAAAGAAAGTGTTTAGTAATGTTTTAATTAGGTCCGAGCGCCATCAGGGCTGGCGAAGGGGCTCTTGTAATCGTATAGAGTGCGCGGAGCGAAGCGGAGCGCACTCCCCCAAAGTGCGCCTCCTCTCAAACATGCACTAACACACTCCTCTTGTCGTGCACGTCCCGTGCACATACATATATAATGCAAAAATCAACATTGTAATTGTACAGAGCCCATAATGACCCAGGACCTCTACCATGAGGTAGGAATGCGCGAGCGCTTTTCCGAAAATATATAGTTTATGGTACCCGAGTAAGCGGGAACATTGTTTCGTATGGGAATATTTTTCTTTCTTTCTTTCTTTCTTTCTTTCTTTCTTTCTTTCTCTTTCTTTCTTTCTTTCTTTCTTTCTTTCTTTCTTTTCTTTCTTTCTTTCTTTCTTTCGCACCGTCGCAATATTCACCCAGTAAACATTGACGAAAAGTCACAGATTTTGGCCCAAAATTCAAACCCGATCCGACGCAACTTTTGACTATTTCCAAATTTTGAATTTCAAAATAGCCACCTCAGTTTTTTTTTAACATTGCGAGATAGGACTTGGCCAAAAATGAAGTTTGTCGTAGAATCATAAAAATCGGTACAGACGTGCATCATGACAAGTTGAGCAAAAAATATTATTACGGCAACGCCGTCCGCCATATTGGGTGTCGGCCATTTTGGATGACAGCCCGCGAAGCGGGAATCCGCCTTTATTTTTCACTTCGTACAAAATCTATCTCCTCCTAGAGCGTTTATTGGAACGACCTAATTTTGGGTGGAAAATAATCTTGAGAAGTAGAACTTTAAAAGTTATCCATTCGCAAACAAAAAATGGCTCCCATTCACACATATGAAGCCCGATTTCGCTCATTTTGTTATCAGTTGTTAAAGTCTCAGTCCTAAACACTTTCATTTGGCAAAATTCAAATTGGGCACGATAGCGCCCCCTATAGGATATAGGATTTATATGGAGAGTACAAATTTTAGTTTTACGAAAATTAAAATAATTTGGGACAAAATTCTATTTGGTCGTTCCGATCAGAAAAGTCAATTACACCCATGCCATATTTTCACGGTGTTGCTGTAGCGATGACCAGAACGTCCCATTTTATTCTGATGGAAAAATGTTAAACTAATTCAGCGAGAAGTGCGAGAAGTGAGGAACCAAAGGTTATCCAAAGTACTTGGATAACCTTTGTGGATGATCTGCGGCGCAGATCATCCACAAGCAGATATGCTTCAGTTTGCAGATATAGTGTGATACAAAATTATACTAATTTTTCTTTGTATAATGTCAAAATTGAGCGTGGAGTGCGCGTTAGCGCATTCCAATAATCCTAAAACTAAGACCCTTGGGAAAAAAGTTAAAAACAAACATAAAGGCAGTAGCAATACCATAATTTTAGATTGAGGGAGACAAAAGGGCGCCCCCTTGTTTTAGGCAGGGCGGTCGGCCATGGCCGATAATCGCCGCTTGCGGCTATATTATCTTTGTTGTATTGTTGTAACTGTAGTATTTCAGTATTTAGCAATTTTACCCTCCACCACAAAACCATCAGCAATTGCCATTGTTGGAAATATTTGTGATACAGTGACTCAATTAGTAGAAGGGAAAAAGACACTGTACTGCTTTTCCACTGAATATCTTTATTCCCTATCAGTTTCTCACGTATAATCATCAATGTTCCTGTCCGAATTGCAGTTAAGTTATATTTTTTTGGCATCATCGCAAAAAACAAAACAAAAAAGTCTTAGCACTGCTCCGCTGACACAGAGCGAGTGGGCCACAGTGAGTGACACAGTGGTTATCAGTGAACGCATTGTCCATATGAGTAAAAACCTCCAGTGGACTTCTCACTTCCCGATAACATATTGAGATGATGGAGATAAAGGTGCTGAAGATAAATGTGAGAGCTGAAGAATAATAGAAGTCTCCTTTTCCATTTCTGCTCCAGTCACGTCCTGGTGACAAACGTCAGATAAGACCCACGCGCTGATAAACCTACCTGACCCGCAGGACTTTTGACCCTTCTCTCACTCCGTAGCACTAAGCCTCCCCGGGACATTGTCTCAGCTGATAGGATCCAGAGCCCAAAGGGGAAATGGGATTTCTTTCACAGCAGAATTAATTCAATAAAAGCCAGCTTCGTTTCGTCGAACTTGTAGCATCAATGGATCTATGACGTTCTTTTGTGGAGTTGAGACGACGTCACAAAGAAACTCTACAACTCGATGATAGAAAACTCAAGTGGCTGTAAGTAAGTGTAAGTCAATTCAGACAAATGTAATTTCTCATCAGTCTGTGTTATCTTCATTATCTTCGGCTCAACTGTTTCAAACACAGGTAGATGACATGTCTTATATTTGGAGGCCAGTCATTCAGTCCCACTCACCGTTTATGTTGAAAAACATAAAAAGGAACAGAACACAGAGCAATGTATGGATCACATGTTTACACAAAATGTACACTTTATTATTGCATTTTTTCTAGCATTGTCAAGTGTCTAAAACATATCCGCAATCATGTAGCAACTGTCTTATGTGTTGCCATGGTTTCTGACCTTCAAGGATGTCTCTGATTGCTATCAGACACTTCTTCGGGACAACCTTAAGGGCCTGATCTTCCGCCTGGTGCAACAACAGCTCAAGACAAAGTTGGTACCTTGTGTACAAACAACAGTACGCAAGGTACCAACTTTGATACCTTTCTCTCTTTGCCGGTCGCATAGAGAAAAAAAGGGGTCGGCTACAAACAGCGCTGACTCCAACAAGTGCTTTCTCTTCGCTCTACATTAACATTGTGCACAACCTAGTGGATCTGCAAACTGTTTCTCCCACTGTGAGTTAAACACTGTCCAGCTTCCGAATATATCAATGGTCCCACACTAACGCCAGTAGTGTGGGCACGTGGGCAGACTCCACGCCACAGAAACATAATAAAAACACCAGCACATCTGCCCACCATCCCCCCTATTTTCTGCTGCACAGCAGGAGAAAATATTCCAAACTAGTACTACTGCTGTACATACTATCGCCATGCAGCTGAAGCTAAAGATTCCATAAAGTCTAGTCTACTGTATAGTCTGCAGTTAGAAACGCAAGATCGGGCCCTAAGACTCTACTGTATACTGGACTTGATATCCCACCTCATTCCTTGCTCTTGTTACCTGTCTGTTGCTGTAATCCACAGCCTGTTACCATTGCCTCTCACCCAATCACTCAATCACACATACATTTTGCAATACGAACTGGTAAGTCTATGTAGTTACCTTGGTACATCCTAGACAATAGGGCTGTTCCGATGGACAATGATGGATGAGCAATATCACGATGGAGAGCCACCATTGTGATGCCACGCCCCCTCCTGTCAGAAAGACCAACTGATCTTTTGTAGGCCTAGTAAACCTAAAACCTTTGCAGGTATTGTACTGTAAATTAAATCACAAATATAACTAATATGCATGCTAGTTTAAGTAGCCTGCCCGAGACATGACATGTCAGCCGTAATTAAAATAAAGATGCAGCGCTGCTCTATTTCTGACCACACAGGGCATTATTCCGATTTACATTTATATTAGTGTAATGTGAGCCTTGATATTGAGGAGCTGATGATGCTCTGAATAAGTCGTTCTCCTCTGAGACTTTTTACGAACGAATTTTAACACATTTCTGTTAAGATCATGTTTAGTTTAGATCTATTCATCCTGCAGACTCACATTTTTCCTAACGTAAATAATATGCAGCCTATATAGGCCATGTAATTGTGTTTAAAAAATGCTTATAGTGAGACAATATCATCGTCCATCACGATGATTCACTGCAAGCTTCGTCAACTGCCAATTGAGGGGATATCACCCTACCCTACAAGACAACTACAGTGCTACAACTATGGTACCTATCAAGTATACTTCACAGTTATTTACAGTGATAAATATGGTGCCTATCATGGTACCTTTAATGGTACTTCACAGGGGTACGTTTATGGTACTTATCATTAGGGATGGGATTTTATTAATCAATAGCATCAATAATTTTACCTATCAATTCGATTCTTTATCGATTCTCTTATCGATGCCTGACTTGTCTGTGTGTTGGGGAAAAGCAAGGAATGAATGTGCTTTCGATAAACTCTATCAAAAAAGACACATTGTTAGTTTCCCCACGAAAAAATATGTATTAAATAAAGCATGTTTCCAAATATACTGTGGCTCCTGCTGGCACTCAGCCTGCCTGGCATCCTCTAAAATATAATGGTAACATTTGTGTCTGTAACTTGTAACAGACTGATGCTGTTTTGTAACACCTAAACAACAGGACTTGGTCTCAGCCCGGTCTCAGCAAAACAGAGGGGAAAGGCTAAGCGGAGGCTAAGGGGTAGAATTGAGATTGGGCCGATGTTTCCCTGCTTACTTCGAAGCAGCGCCAACAGACTCGGAGAACTACATCATTACGCACGTGTGTCTAGCTCCGCGGCGCGCTATGGTGTCCAAAAAGGGGAAACAAGAGTGTTTTCAGAGCGGGATAATAGCATCGATAAGAGGGATCGATAATGAAGTAGATGTCCGGTTCCGATGCTTTGCTCAAACAGAACCGGGTCTACTTGTAGAACCGGTTCTCGATTCCCATCCCTACTTATCATGGTATCTAAAACTAACTGTGAAGTACAATTTTAGGTACCACAATAGATACTGTAGGTACCATAGATGTACCACTGTAGACGTCTTAACTTTACTGCAGTAACTACACAAACTTACCGGGCCGCATTGTAAAGTGTTACCCACAAAGGTCTTAAGTTTTCAGTTTGTCCATATCAAACCCATTCTAGTTGGATAGGCTTTGTTCACACTACATTAAGTGTTGTATACGACTTGTAATGACAGAACTGACAAATTGCAAATCACTATGGGCCATGCATTCTCTAAATGTCTGGCCTCATGTAGCGTTTTATTAAAACAGAAGACACTTTCCTTACAGCCTTGATGAATAGTAATATCGTTAGCACAGTTTGTGGGAGTCCGTCTAGACCAGTGTAATATATTCTCTGTCCGGACTGCACTTTGAGGGAAGTTTTTTCTTTTTCTTTTCTTGGGGAGTTTGAAAGAGTCTGGCAGCAGGGAGTCTTCCACACGGCGTGCTGATACCTATAATCTTATTCCTCTAAAGCAGGGCAGAGGCGGGAGGTCTCTAGGCTTTTTGGGGCCTAGAACCACCAGGATCGTCTGATGGATCATCCACCCTGCCGGACCGGGGGATTTGTTGTAGAAGAGCATTACTGAGGACTGGATATGCGCTGAGCACAGCCATCTACTCGCAAAACGCCTCTAAATCAGACAGATATAGTTGGAGGTTTGTGGAGTACGACTGGTGCAGGGACATGGACATTTTAGATGGAGGTTTTCTTTTCTTCTTGGAACATTTCTGTTTCACACAAAGGGTAGGTTATGATTTGCCAATATACATACTTAAAAGTGGACTGGTCAAACCAGATGTGATTTAACACATGGTGAAAAGGCACTTAAGTTTCAGCATCAAGCTCAAAGCTGTGTTCATGGTCAGCTTCATCGTTTTGTGAGAGAAGCTGACTATGCTGGCAACTATAACTTTCACAAAATAATTTCACGTTTCAACCAATAACGCGTTAAGTTCCTTTACACTCTCATGATTTCTTCTTTTATTCAATAGCCCTGACCTCTTGGGCTCCTTCATTTATCGCAATTTCCCTATTTTTTTATTTTTTTTTTCCCCTCTTTCTCACAGATCAGCCCGCTGTAATTACAGTATTTATCCGCGTTTCTTTCAATGTCCTGTAATTGGCTTCCTGACACCGCGGCATACTATAGCGAAGCGCGCGTACAGTACGTGACTTCGCCGTTCTTCGGTATAATTGTGCTCTCCTCTTTGTTTCGTGGCCTCTGTCAGAACGTGTCATTAGGCATGCGTCTGACTCTTTAAGTACTCCCGGACTCGCCTGCGCTCCCATAAGCCATCGCTGCTGTCGCGAATGTACTTCTCATAATTGTGTACAGTTGTTGAAGCTCATTATGCCAAAGAAGTTTTTTTTTTTTTTTTCTTTTTTTCCCCAAGCGTTCCCTCAACAGGCAGATGTCTCCTCTTGATCTCCGTCTGTTTCCCCTCTTCTCTTTGTGTCGACCGCGGGAGCAGTTTTTGGCGGGATATTCTCCGAGTCAATTAGCTAACGAGCAGCTAACAAGAAGATAAGGCCAATTAAGATAATAGCGATTGTGATGACGGTAATTATGACAATGAGATTTGGTGTGCGAGCAGGTCAGCTCTGGGAACGGAAAGAGAAAGCCGGCGAGGGGAATTGTCGAGAAAAATAAACTATGGCTGCGATACAATTAGAACGAAACACAAGCGTCTTATAGAATGGATGTCAATACAGCAATTTGTCTCAATGTGTAAGATGATCGTCAAGATGTTTAAAAATTATGACCAAACAGCGGCAAAAAAGCATTAAACCTTTGCCGGAACATTAGGAACTCCATGCCTAACTGTGCTCCCCAGAGACTAGCAAATGTGATATGCTTCCCACTATGCGCAACAAGAGCCGATAAATGGGCCTTTACGTTGACTGACATGTTCAAATGACATATTCAGAAGACCCATGAAAAACATTTTTGAAAAGTACTCGCACAAAGACATTGACATTTTCAATAAGTATTCTCTCAATAAGCATAATTCTCTTTTTCCAAGAGAATTATAAACCTGGCTGACAGTAAAATATCATAACCATGGAATTACAACATCAGAACTACGAATTTGGTATTTGGAAAGTGAACTACTACTTTACTTTAAAGTCAAATGAAATTCATTATCCTTGGCAGAATTTTATTTTATTTTTTTCTTCTCACACAAACCTCATACATACGCTATGCGCTAAGATGTGTCCAAAGGCTTTCTATGGCTTGCATTACAATGAAGAAAACCTTGGTGACAAAATTTCTAAAGAATAAAGAAGATGCAAGTCCTGAGCAAAGGAAAGGAAAGTATGAAAAAGCATTGAGGGCTGTCAAAGCAAAGGCAAGAGTATAAGTTATGTAAGAAACTTCACTTTGCTTTCGTAGAGTTGTAGTTTTAGAAAGGGAAAAAAATAAAATAAAAATCCAAACTTTTTATCGAAATAAAAACTATCTGTTGCAATGCTGATATTGGTATATGTTAGATTTCATAACCTGAGTGTTATACAGTAACCTAGATGGGGTCAGCCCTGTGTTCTGCTATGTGTTCCCTTCCTTCTGAAGGTGCCTAAGCTTTACAAATGTTATCATTTTAATTTATTGTTTAGTAAGTAAGAGATTTAAAATGCATGGTGATCCAGTCAAAAGCCTCTGAAGGTCCTGTCATGCTATCAGTCCTTTATTGGGAGGTAAAAAGAATAGAATAGAATTGTGTTTCTAACATGCTCACATTTTACATTGTGATTTCATCAGAGCCGTTTTTGTGATTTTGGGTCAATTAGAACTCATTTAAATGTATATGAAAAATTTAAATTAAAACATCCATTTGTTTCTATAGTATGTCTCTACTTCATCAGTAACTTGTAATCTAACATATTTTCATTCATCTCTGCTTGATCCCTCACCCACATTCGCCTTTCCTGTCTGTGTGTTGCTGCTACTGCCGCTGGCCTGCTGTGACTGGAGCCTCAAAGCACCCAGAGCTGCGAGTGACAGAGCAGACCTGCCCACAGGGCATTCAGACCCGGGGCTCAGAGCAGGGCTGCTTGGGCAGACAGTGGGCAGTCCTTGGCCTTGGCAGCGAGGCACTGAACCCTGCGAGTCAAAATAGCGACACATCAAACTGTTTAAGTAAAATGCAACACATAAATGTCACGTGTAATGTCCATGTGTTTGGAGAGTCCATGCTCAGCGCTGATGAACGGGACAGTGACAGCAGCAAAGCGAAACCTAAAAATCAAATGTTTACAGCAATTAACTAGTGTAATTGTGGCGCACAGCAAACAAAATTACAAACAAAACTCCTATAACTTATACAGTATATGTTGTCAAAGTGCTGACTGATGATGTCTGAATTAATTTCTCCATGCTTTGTCAAACTCGTACTTCTTCCCGTTTTAAGTCTACATCTAGAGAAAAAGTCCATCTAATTCTGATTCTGGTGTACCCGCAGAAACGTGATCAAAACACCAGCGCGTGTCCCCCCACACCCACCAGCGCAGTACGGTCTGTAGGAGGAAACGCTTGGGGAGGGAGCACTGCTGTACATAACATCGCCATTGGCCATGGGTGTCTGTCCTGCCCACTTACTGCACCAGGTATGAAGATCGGGCCCATAGTCTGTAAGTTTAAATGTATATCAATTTTGATATCTTGGCCTGAATTTCTATGTACAGTAAGTAATATGAAATAATTATAGTTTTTCTGATCTCTCTCCCTTTCCCGTCCCTCAGTAGTTAATCAGGACTATGTGTGGACCAAGGATATGAGCTTTCCTGTTCACAGGCAATGAAGAAGGTCTTTCAGATCCAGGTGCAAAACTGAAAGTGTGAATAGACGCTGGGCTGTACAGTATACAGTACGTCTCAAACCAAGACACACCACTTTAACATTCTTGCTAAACCCGCTCACTGCTGTGGACTCTCCAAGGTTCAAATTGAATATGTCAAAAACCCGCTTCACCGTGACGTACATAATAGTGAGATATTTACTTCCTTTGTTTCTTTGTATTCAACATTGCAATTTTTCTTCCACAACCATTCTACCTGTGCTGATGAGTTAGTCACTGTGTATCTGAAGGAAAATCTCTTCTTTTGCAGTGTGAACCAGGCTCCAGTGTGGTGTCACAATGGCCTCTATTAAGGGGACGCACACAATCAATATGCAGTCAAAATGGTCATGCCCCACTGGTTACCTACTTATTAGGAAAAAAGGTGAAACTTTTTATTGTATATTTTTTTAAATTCAAGCCGTCATCTGTACTGGATTGTTCTATATAGAGTTGTGGACGTTTGGCCTCTCACCTCAAGAGGCTCTGTCAGCAAATAATGATCTCTGGTCTCAAGCTGGACATTTTACATCAGTGCAAGGAACAGGGAAAGTTTTGTGCTAACGGCGCCACTTTAAAGTTGAAGAACTGCACCTGTTAGCCACATTGTTGCTTCTATTTTAAATTGCACAATGTAAGTTTGTGATTAATGCACTTGACTGTATAATGCTGTGTTTTTATTTTGCAAACAACATGCTGATTCAGCGGCTAAATATATATGTGGCATCAAAAGGCCTTCAAAAGGAATATTTATCTTAAAACAGTTTTGTGCATCAATGCAAAACATCAGGTGTTAGCGATCGGTTTGGCCCTTGAATAGCCTGTGTGCTCACAGGTGCATACCGTTGTCCTAAAAGTATTTTAGTTGTAATACCGTATTTAGCATCATGCCTACAGTATCAAAGTCCTTGAAATATACTATATAATATAATATATAATATAATAGACAGATTTGCAGTCAAAATATAATAACAACAAAAACAGCAACAACATTTCAGTTTAGTGTATTTATGTAAGGACAACATGCGGTTACATTAAAAAGATGACTGCACCAGATTTAGCACTATGCTAATTTCCATCTGTAATCCTACATAATTAAAGTTACATAACAAAAGGCAGTTTACAGGTAGAATAACACTTAATAATAACACTTTTGATTCTGAACAGTTAATTTATGTTACTATTACATGTTGTAGTTTATTTGTATATCCAAATAGTTATATTATACTGCTATGAATCCTCATGAGCTAACAGCACACTCAGGTTTTGAAATGTTCGCAGACAGATTCGTGAGATCTTGATGACATTCACCGAGACAGCCGAGAACTAAAGCATTTAAATATGATATCTCCAAAAGTGAAGAAAATTGTATGGATTTTTTTTTCCTACTGTAAAAGAGCTGCTATGACACTTTCACAAAAGCATCTCCCCATAGGCAAGGATCCAATAAATGTGAAGAAGGTAAAGTTCAACTCCTGCAGGTGCCGCTCCTCCACAGCGATTATCACCCCCCCCGCACGCCGCAATGGCACACAGATAGGCCGCCCCCGCCTCACTGTTTACTGCCAATATTGCTTTTAAAAAGACAGCGCTCTTCAAGGCTCCTGAGGATGGCCCTGACATTTCCAGGGAACACTCTCTGAAAGGCAGCCTCTTTATTGTGATGTCTATTGAAAGTGACAACAACAGCACATTCTCCTGCCCGGTTTTCTCCATCCACAACCTGCTGTCCTTGACCCCACAGCGCTTAAGGCATTGAAAAATTAGGACAGCTGGCTAGAAAAAGTGTGGATTATAATTGTTGGTAGAGGAGGGGCTTCCAGGCTGAGTTTACCCAAAAGCCCTCAGAGCACCGCAATCAAAATGAGAACAGCAGATCACCAAATTCCACATCAAATTCATTCCGAGTTTATACAATATTTACTAAAGCATGGGGTAATTTCCTCTTGCTTCTCTGCCTACACAGCGAGGTTCCTTTTACCATGACTCACAGTCATTTGTTATGCCCCATTAATGGATAGGGTAAGTATGCTGTTAACTTTGGGTACTTCTGGTGCTTTTAAAAACCACAATGGTGCTTTAGATCTGAATGACTTTGGATGGTGAAACTATTTGGGGAGTCAACTTCTTTGGCTTTGTTTGTGTTGAAAAAGTTCTTAAGTAAGAATGCATGAGCGGTCAGGGGTTTTCTATTCTATACAATTTAAAAGACATGTTTCTCACTGCTTTCAGTGAATATGCACAATAAAACAATAACAAAAATGTCTAAAATACCATCTACTGTATTATACTGCAGATCTTGCTTATTCAACAGGGCCCATTTTTAAATACAAAAATATTGAAACATTCATATTTCTTCCCTCTCTAAACTGGGCACCACTGGCTTCAAAGGATCAAATCTTTCATTTCCAGTATGCAGCCAATTTTGCAGGTTATCCACAATGACCCGGCTTCTCCTTCTTAAAATACCACTCTGGCTCTAGTTTGGAGAGAGTTGCTTCTGTGTTGAAAATATTCAAAGTCCATTCTGGTGAATCTGCTTTTGGTACCCCACTGTGGGTTAAATAGATTTAACCGAGGGGCCAAAAGGTATCACAGACAAATGGCAAGTCAGACCAAGTGTGGGATTATTGTAAAGACGCCTGTTGGTTGGTGAGGCTGGAAAAGCCGGGCAGTATGTGGGTGCCTTGGTCAGTCATTGCTGGCCCGGATGGTCCACGGTAGGCTAATTTCATCCTCCAGTGCACAGCAGAGCAAAGGGGAGCGAGCTTGTCCTTCGAGGCCCATGTCAAGCCCGCTCTTATGGGCTTGGGAATGACAAGGCTCCCATTGGGACAGAAGGAGGAGCGGAGATGAGGCAATGTGGCAGGTTGGGAGTGCAATGGGAGGTGGAGACTGGAGAGCGGGTGCACTGGGGCTGATATAAACGTACAGACAGACGAGAGCTCTTTCTGAGAGAGGAGGACTGCGGACAGTGGATAGAAACCTGGGCATTCACATCTGTGTCAGAAGAGGTGGGATATTTTTGGAATGACAAACAGTTATTATATCACTTTGAGATAAAAAAAAAGTACTTAGAACATCAAAAAGGCGACGACAACACTGCAACAACACAAGGAAAAAGATTGGTTTAGCTCCGTTTTGTAGGTCTTAGCTTTCAAATGAGGCGTTACACTGGAATAGGTTGTAAACTCCAGTCAAGAAGCTTCTACAGTAGATTTGGGTGATGCCTAACCGGAGAAAAAAGAGGTTAACTGCAATACGGACAAACCAAATACAGTATAACACAAACAGTCATTACATAAGGCAAACCACATATGCACTTTCTATTCTATCTAGAGAACCAAGGCAGCGTCAGATAATATCATTTGCATTTGCCCCAAGTTAGCAATCCCTTTGAACAGAATCCATTAATAAAAGGCTTGGGACCTTGGCCTTAATGCACGGGAGGCTGACGGTATGAAACCCAGAACACTGAACTACTCAGGATCAGGTCTCTTTGAATGTGTTCTCATCTATCTGCCCTGAGAGCCTGCTCAAGTGCAAGCCTTATTATCCGTATTATTAAGCGAGTGCGAAAAGCTCTTTGGCGCATCGACCTGTCCGCGCACATCTCCTACCGCAAATTGGAAATATATCATGTTCATCAGGCGTTGGCTTCATGCACCGTGGCAGCCGCATTTACAACCGTTTCATATTTATAAATAACACAATTAGAAGGGTAACCTTGAGAGCTCTCCTGCCATTGTTTTTTTTTGTATTTATTTTTTTATGAAAGCCGTCCATCGTGATTACACATTGATTGAGCCCCTTGACAAATATAAGGTGCCAGTGTCTCTCTCTCCTCATTACAAGTGATAAGTGTGGGGGTCCTAGCGCCTTCCTCGGTCTGCCGCGGTGTGGGAGCAGTGACAGGAGCGGCGTACGCTGCTGAAAAAGAGATGTGATGTTTGATTATTGGCTTAGATCGTTACTTAGAGAGACACAGTAGCAAAGACGGAGCAAGCAGATAAATCAGAACTAGGCGATGACAACAGCTAATAGGGCTCTGATGGTTAACAAACAGGATGGATTTATTAAAGTTGGAGATAACAGTGCGCTGGCTCCCACCCTCGCCTCATAAACTTGGGTGAAGTATCACAGAAAGAACACTCAAACATTTGTATTTACGCCAAGATTTCCAGCCCTGCCTTTGCGTTTTTGGTGCAAATATCTTGTGTCTTTAGGTCAGGTTTACAAATGCTTGAAGCAACATGCACCAACATTGTAAGTTCTGCTTCTATTCAACAAGATCTATTTTGAGCCATATAGATTTACCGTTAGACGACCATAGAAATCTGCCATTTTATTTCTTGTCACTGTTAATGCACTTTAATGTGTTATATATAAAACAAACATTAGAAATACAAAAGGAAGAGAACAAAGCAGGAGGAACAACAGTTTTTAGTTGCCCAGCACTACTGGTAAATACATCTAACACACAAAAGGGAATCAGAAATGTGTTGAATTATATAGAATGTGAGCTCTGTTTGTTGAGCTGCAGTGCATATGCAGATTAAGTTGCCTTGTTGTTGTTGGTTTATGATCCGTCATAGCAGTTTATTGCAAATCTCTCGAAGCACACTTTCCGCTGCAGTGTACAGAGAAGTATAATGGAGACAACAGACTAATGCTTTAAAGCAGAACTAAGTCACTTGTTTACCTTGATAAATCCTTGTCGTAGTAATACAAATGTTGATGGGATGATTGAGGGGGTCTTTCATCTCCCCCGGTGTATCTGGCCAGAAAAAACACACTTGCAACTTCCCTACACACTAATGGAATCACAAAGAAGATTTACAGCCAAGTTTGATTGAACAAAAATAATAATCTCCTTTTGGGTCCTTTTGGGTTGTGGAACATGTGTACAATATTGTCTTTTCTGTCAGTGCAGTATTTACTCTCACGGACAATTAAAGCAGTACTAAGTAACTCATGCCCCTAGAGGCCATAAATGCCACTGCAGGCGTCGTAGCAATTTTTTACTTATTAATTGTCCATGAGAGTAAATACTACGCTGACAGAAAAGACAAAGAGAGAGGGATATTGTACATCCAATTACACAATGGAGATAAAAAAAAGTTTCACTCAAACTTGGCTGTAAATACTGTTTAAGTGGGGCTAGCCCACAGTTAGCTTTGCCCGTTAGCTTCTTCTTTGTGAGTCCATTAGTGTGTATTAGGGCCTCCGACCCGGTGGCAGCAAAGTTGCAATTGTTCTTTTCTGGCCAGAGACACCAGGGGGAGATGAAAGATCCCCCAATCATCCCATTAACACTTGTATTACTTCCAGAGGGACTACGAAAAGGATTTATTAAGGTAAACAAGTTACTTAGTACTGCTTTAATGAGTAAAAAAAAAACCGCAACATGCTACGACACCTGCAGTGGTGCTTATGACCTATAAAGGTGCGTACAGGCCAAGCGTGACCACACCACCAACTTCCATGTTAACCCTCTGTAGATGTGCTTCGACGCGCTTCAAAATGTCCGCACGTATGAAGCGTAGCAAGTGCGAGCTGATAAGGACAAACGCGCGTCAAAGCCAGGGAGAACAGCGCGGTACACGAGAAGGGATACCGCGCCCACTGCTTCATGCACTCAAGTCATCCAATCTACACGTGCGTTCATTTACGCCTTGTTAACCAATCAGGGACTGGGCTCAAATAGTGAGCACAAGCGTCACCTGTTACCTGCAAATATATGCTTTGCATAGGGGCGCCGAAAGGACGGGGCGCCAAATAGTCATGTGTCGGTCGTGAACGATCCGGCTCTTTTGAACGAGTCTTTACAGTGAACGATATGAACGGGTTCGCGGAGGTGAAGTATTTTTTTTTCTTTGGGGGGGGGGGGGGCGTCACTTTAGTTGTGCATGCTTATTTTGTGAAACAAAATTCACTGCTGGAGTGGGGCGGAGAGAGGAGTGTAGGATTGGCAGAGGGACAGTTTGTGAATGCACGACCGCGGGACGTGAGCACGGCCTGCGGGGAAACGGTTTTAGAGCGAGAGAAAGGAGAGAAAAAGGCATGTGGGGTCCGTGAGTGACGAGGCGGCTACAGGAGCCCCGTCACTCACATCTTCCACCTGTTCGCTCAGCTCCACTCCGCTCTTGGCCGCCTCCTCCTAAGTCCGCCCCAGTCATCTCCACCCCCACGAGGAGCTCAAAGTGAGCATAAGACAACACGTTTGAGAAATAAAAGACCTAATGAAATAATAACCACGGTTACAGAGGAGATCGCGTTGAAGCTCCCTCTTGCGCGAGGACGTGAATGAGGGCAACAGAAGCTTAATCGGGCCGTGTGATTGTTATAATGTTATATTGTGTGAAATAGTGACATTTTCGTTAAAATAAAGTCAATTCAGAGGGTATTTATTTTCTTTAAAAAAGAAAAGCATCAAAGAGCCATAAGTCCCATCACTAGCGCCAATATGATAGAGAGATTTTTTTTTTTTATATAGTCGGCGCGCAAGGGACAGCGCCCTATACCATCTAGGCCATTTCCTCATAGCACTTGACGGCCCCATAGCGTGTGTGTGTGTGGGTGTGGGAGGGGGGGTAGTTGCGCCCCTGACCTGCAGCATGGAGGACAAGTTGATCATCGCGGTTTGCGCTCGGCCTGAGTTGTATGACACGCCTCCTAATTATGACGCTTGCAAAACTTCACGCGCCAGCAAACAGGCGTTTCTCACGAATGTGAAGCAGCAATGTTTGGCGTCCAACTAGAGGCGGATGGGGCGTGGACGCACGTTTGGTCTTGTTGTGTTCAAAAATGGAGAGAAGATGGAGACTTGTTCTTTAAAATCAAAATCATTATTTTATTCCCTATATTTACAATCTAAAACAAAAGCTATGCTAAAGGCTACATGATGATCTTCAGTGGACAGCAAGGGACGCAGCAGGGCAAGAAGAGGGGGCGCGTCTCGGTATCCTCTCATTTTATAGACACAGGAAGTAGGCGGCTACTTGTTGAAGAACCAATCAATGTCCTTGGAATCCTTCTTCTGCAGCGCGATCTGACTCCGCATTATAACACACTGCCCCCCAGTGGATTCCAAGAGTAAGGACAACAATACAGCAATTCAATTCAAATCACCCCAAAAGCACAGATTACAATCAACACAGTTTCATATAATCATTAAAGCCTATTATAACAAAAACATATATAGAAATAGCCAATAGTCTGAACGCACCTTTAGAGCATGAGTTACTTAGTTCTGCTTTAATATGTTTATTTTAAATTGTCTTGCCAATTCCAATGTCTTTCCAGCCCTCCATTGTGATACTTCTTATAATCCAAAGTGTTACTTTGGAGGTAGGTATATGATGCTTTATTCAGGCTTTCAAAACTTTCAAAAATGTATAAATGTATATGTTAAAATGATGGGTGTAGAAAATATACATTATAAATACATGTTATGTTCAAAATTAAGCTTAAAACAATGATAGAAACGTTGTGTACTGGAAAGAAGAGCCACATGGATAACTCCATGGATTACACTGCTTGATGCAAACCGAAGGTTGTGCAAGCTTTTATGAGTAACTGAAACATGTGCCAATGAAACACTCCACCAGGTCCAGGTATACAGTATGATTTGATGAGGATATGACTTTTTAATATGCTAAAAAACAAAACAAAAACGTTTTATTTTTGTATTTTTATTATTGGTCAGTTAATTATAGTCCCACAAGTCAGTGAGTTATTGTAAATCCATATCTGACCAAAACGTCCTGGAAATGAAGTGACCTTAGCCCAGGGAGCCATATCTGACCCAAAAGTAAATGACATTTTGGAGCAAAGGTTATGTCAAATTTCCGGGAAAAGCCACGTCCAGCACTGAGACCAGACCGTGACTTTAATGTGACACGTCAGCTCTGGACTAAAGGCCGGGGCACTGTTTACAGAGATGTCACACTACATTCTCCAAAACTAACAAGCACAGGCCAAATCAGGCACAGTACATGCACCCTTTACACAAGCAAGGTCATTAAAATACATGTGGCTAGCTGAATTTACCATACTATAGAATATATTATGGAATATGGAAACATTTTAGTCATAAATGTTTTAGTTTTTAAAGGATTATATTGTTGTCCAAGTGTTACTTGTTTGTTGTAAAGGTGCTCTATGATGGTCAAACGTGCAGCACTGTCATGCAGACCAGGGTGTGGGTGAAGCTAAACTTGGGATCCGGGCAGCAAATACTGGAGAATCATTGCACAATGAGGTTTAGACGACATGTTGGCAGACCTGGGGACAGACATCTCTTTGGGTAACTACAGTGCACACAAAGTTTCAGAACATATGTAACTAATAGAATTTCCACACAACAAAGTCCTGCTCAAGACAGAAGGGCATACGACTGACTACAACTACTCGACTGGCACAAGGGCAAGACGCTGGACAGTTTAAGTTTTGTTCTTGTTCATTCCAACTTCAGTTCATGATACAGGTTTAGTTCAGGTTTAAGTTTAAAGCATGAAAACATTTTTTCATTGAGGGCCACATATTGAAGTGTAAACGGTGTGAAGGGCTACTGATCGGTGGTTGAAATTTCAGTTAAGTGCGTTTAGAAGTTTGAACTTATGCCCCACACCTTTTTTAGGCTTGGACCCTGCGAACCAGAGCAGCTATAGCTCTTTCCCACAATAAAATGTTACTTTTTGAGGTAGAATTGAGAGGAATTATGAAACTTGTCGTAAAATGTACTATGTCTCATTTTTATTTTTTATTTTATCTTTATTTATACAGGGAAGGCCCAATGAGAGTACAAGACTCTCTTTTCATGAGCGCCCTGTTTCATAACAGTGAATAACAATACAATATTTACAACAGACATTTTTACAAGTATCAATTAAAGCAAGTACAATTTTCTTATACATATCGAATATTAACCGTTTTAGATGTGAAAGAGGCACTAAAGAGTTCAATTGTAAAGTGTTTGTAGTTCGTTCCATTTGTGGGCAGCGTAATAAGAAAAACCTCTTTTTCCCGTGTCACTCTTTACGAGTCCATTTTTTAGAACTAAACAGTCATGATGTGTGCCAATTCAACAAGAAGCTTGAGGGCCACCAAAAATTGCTCTGAGGGCCACATTTGGTCCCCGAGCCGCACGTTGGGCACCCCTGGTTTAAAGGTCAAAACATTGGACGGTACTTCTTAAGACCTTTCCAATTCATATCGTCATCACTGGAAATCAAATATCAAAATTTGAGGAATTTAAAAACACAAAAATCAAAGTTGAACGTATCTCATGCAGCGTGTAAACCTGCAAAGACAAAACGCAGCAAACAAAGCCGTTAGATTAAAAAACTGTAAAAATATCTAAAGTACTGCAGCAACACGACAAACGACCATCTGTTGCTGGTAGCAACAGAATAAAGAACACAGAGAAGTTAACGCGTGTCCTTCCTGACAAACCTTTGATGATTTTTTTATTTTATTTATTCTTTTGACCACACACAACGAGATAAACCGACCGGATCAAACGCTCTGCCTGAACATAGGGAGGAAGGTCTGTTTAGCTTTTACATACCCTCTACACAACTGTTCCTTTGTCCTGTACATGTATCGTCAAACACTGCTGTCAAGTCCGTCTCCATAGTTATCTTGGTAGTGATAAGCAGTGTATTGCAGTGTAAAGTATAGCCCCAGTGTTTTGTAAGACACAGTGTCTCCATAGAGAATATATTAAAAGCACTATGCACACGTTTCTCTTTGCTCTTTATTATCTATGGGAAATTTGTGCTCAAGGTGAACCCATCCCATTGTCATCCGTCTTCACATCTCTTCCCCTGAGGCAGAGGCAGATCAAGCCTGAGAAAGTGGAAAATAGAGGGAACGCAAGGAGATACGTTGGAAATAATAAAAAAAAAGGAAAAAAAAAAGGGAAAAGTGCCTTAGGACGGCATATCCGTTACAAAGGCGACCCATTGATTCTGCGACGAGGAATTAATGAAGTCTGGGCCGGATATGACAGTACGGTGTCAGACGTGCAGGAGTTATGCGGGCCGTTGGGCTCCGGCAGCCATTAGCTTACAGATAGTGTGTGTCTGAGGATGACAAAAGAACAAGCAGGACAAGTTAAAAAGCTATTCATAAACTCAAGCCCAAACCCAATCTTCTGCCATGATGCATCTTTAGACACGGATTTCTGTAATAGCTTCCCATTTCTTGCTTTTTTTTTTCTCTCTCTCTCCCTCCGTCTTATCGCCAACAAGGCCGCTCTGTTTCATTTCTGATGAGTCACGGTTTGTTATAAATCAAAAGCGATGTGTCTGCTCGGCTTTATCTCAATCAAATAATTCTTTATCATGATGTTTCAGAAGGAACAAAATATCTCTGTTATTGCTTTACAAATGTGTCCCGCCAAGTGTGAACTCCCGCTGTGTGTGTTTTTAGCGGGCCTGGACAAGTGTGTGGATTGCTTCAAGTCATATTCATATTGGGTATAGAGATAATGCTGCCTTCATGTGCTCATGTGCAGGCGATCCTTTCCAGTTTTGAAGTGGACATTACGAGTGCACTGTGGATATAGATAGATATAAACAGCAATACACAATAAACAAATCATTTCACGTGAGAAAGATTCTGGCTATCTTCCATCAACTTCCATATATGTATTCCATATCATTCCTGCAATCTTCCGCCGGGGTCTGAGCCCAAACCACGATTCACGTTCACTAAAGCTTTGCTAACACATTCTGTCTTTTCAGGTTGAAATAAAGTTTGGCTTTTTTTTATTTACATGACGATAAGTGGAAAAATAGACAATATTAGAATTTATAATGTACTGTAGGCTTCAAAACAAACACTAAAAGGCATAAAAAAAGCATAATTATTGCTGCTCGCTGTTGTGTTGAAAGGTGAAAGGTATCTCCCAGTTTCCCAGTGGAAAATACAGTACGAGATGAGGCGGCGTTCATGTGCAATGTTCCACTCGGCAAGTGGTATGGTAACGCTTTATAATAAGGGTACATGAATTCATGCATGAATTCATCATAATTCATGATGAATTCATGCATGAATTCATCATGACTTCATTAATCAATTCATTATGAATTCATGTGAGGTCATGATGATTCATGATGAAATAGTCATGAATTCACACCGTTAATTCAGGCAATGAACTCACTAATGATAATGATGAATTCATCATGATCATGATGAATTTTTTGCTTGTGAAGAAACCAACCCAACAAGGACCAAACTTTGTATGAACTTGCAACTAAAAATGATCTCATGGTTAGTTCATCATGACTTCATCATGAGTTCACTATGAATGTGCCCCTTAAAATGAAGCGTTGCAGCTTTGATAACTTAATAGATACAGAACTTGTTTTAGGAGAGCAATTACACACAGAAGAGAGCTTAAATCAACATTCAAGACTTTATTATTCATTTATGATTACACAATGCAAAAATGTAACAATGGCAGTATGCTTGCAGAGGCTCTCAGTCGCCCAGTAAGTATTAATTTAGTGAAGCTCTAAATCGTTGACTGGCCTGAGTTGGTTGATTTGAGGATGTTTTGCTTCTATTTAAGGACGGGCCTGAGTGTTATTGGAGCCATGTCTAGTTTGGCTTTACTTGTTACATTTTCTGACCACAAGAGCTAAGAAGCTTCTGCGAATACAACGAAAAATCATCAATTCAACAAACTGTTCAGTCGACGATTAAAAGCTTTGGGTGTTTAGGGCAGCAACAATTATCTCAACAGAATTGAAGTTGCAGTTTTAACAATTACAATGTCACAAAGCCTGCAATTAATATTTCCTTACACAATTGTTGTTGTTTCAGTTTTTTGTTTGTTCATCGTCTGAAGTTGTACGCAGCTCATATTTGACACTTGTTTCGAATATAGGATCCAGGAAGTGCTCAAAATGTCTAAACTCAAATTATATGGTTAAAAATCATAAAATAGGACCTCAAAATAAGTATAGTGCAGAAAACACCCATTTCTGAACATGCGTTTGAAACAAATACTTAATGGCAATAATATTATAACTTCTATCTTTAATATTTGTGGTAGCCACGTTTTTTGGTTTGGGTGTGTGGCCTGGCTACAGCATGCAGAAGCTTTCAGTGTGTGATGTGGTAACTGTAACATACAGAAAAAAGGGGTCAATTACGAACCATATATTTTACACTTAACATGCTAAACACAATCTTGAGTTAGTCAATGCACATGTAAGGCAGCAGTAACTCCAAAACTCTAGTGACAAACGTATCAAAAGTAACATTACAGAGACATTGGTGACTTCTAAACAGGTGCTTTGGACACACTAATACTTACAACGACGAACATTTCCCAAGGCTCAAACATTTAGAGCAACACAGTGTGTTCATAAGTCATTTACAGGCCTGTTTCTGCCGTGCGCGTGTAACACCTGACTCACGTTAAGTAGGTAAGGCGAAATTAAAAGTATAGACCAGTTGCTAGGTTCAGCAGGATTACAATAGGAACTAAGGTGAGTGTGTACTGAAATGGCTGGAGGCAAAGAGTAAGTAAGAAAAAGTATTATTTAGTAAACCAAATAAAAATAAAACTGTTCAAGATAAACAATATTTAACAATAAGCATAGCCGGCATCCCCAGTCCCATTGAGCTCAGTTTCTCTTTTTTTTTTGTCGTGTGTCAAGTCAATTGTCTTTATTGTTCAGTTCTTCTTCCTTTAAGTGGTGTTTTACGGCGTTACCACTCAGCACTGTAGGACAGAAGGTGGTCCTTCGAAGTTCAATCCAGTTCTGGGCACAGGCTCGCCATCTCCATCCGGAGAGTATCCAGGAAATCCATCCAGGGTTTTCTTAACCGTGTAATACTAGCCTGCACAACAATAATGGTATTATTGTTTACAGCTAAATAAAAAGGTCTGTTATCCTATCTCTTCTCAATTGCTATAGCTTTTCTCTTATAACCATATTACAAATGTACAGTAATATTTTACATGCATGTTTTTAACTCAAATATTCTTTTTAATACATGACATAGTTTGTAATCCATGTAAAACAACAAATGAATTTATCTTTTGTTTAATTATTCAACCATAACATTATGATTAAATATTTTAACCAATTTCCATATTAATTTTTAAATGAATTAACTTTTTGTAACTCATGAAATGAATTACACTAATGAATTCAGATATTCTCCTTCAAAATCAAAATTTCTATAAGAAGAATTACTGTACACTTTCATAATAAACCATCAAAATGTACAATCAACTTCAAAATAATAATTACATTGGACCAGAAATAGTACAAAAATAACCAAAAGTGCTTCTCAGTATTGTTATGAACTAAAATAGAATTTGGTAGAAACCATGTCTTAACCAAAAATAGCTTTTACATTGCTTTCAAACAAAAAAACGGCACTCGCGATTAGCGTTAGCATCGTGCTAATATTAGCATCGCGCTAGCATGTTTTCTAATTCTCACATGGCATGGACTTACCAAGATGAGGTATAGTGAGGAACACAGCAAGGGGCACAACAACACAGCCTCTCCAGCTCGTGCTCCTTCCACTTAAACAACAAATATTCCAAATCAACGAAAAGACAATGTAAATATTTGTTTACATCATTCTTTTTAAAATAAAACTCACCAGACGACCCAAAAGGTTTTTGCTCGGACCGTCAACAGCCTGTCTCGCACAGAGTGCAAAAGGCTGAAACCAGTGAGTGATCCAGTCCGCAGCTTGGGAGGCGGGACTAATACAATTTATAACAAATCAAAAGGTCATTATCACCCAACGTGACCGTGAAACAGGAAAATAAAGTTTGAGCGAGGGGATCACACTTCCTCTTTCAAAATAAATGTTTTTCAAAATAAAAGTGCATAAATATAAATACAACAAAATGGATTTTCTCTACTGGGTTACACCATTGCGATAGCTTACTTTCACCGAGAGACAAACGACAAAGATTGTCCATGTGCGAGAGGAGCACTCACTTTGCAGCAACAAAAAACGATCCTTTCTAGAGAAGATGCCTCGCTTTGTTTTCGTTTTTCACCAAGCCTTCCACGTCTATACTGTAGAATAGTAAACGTTGAAAATGATGGCTAGCACAAATTAAATCAGCCTTGAAATATAACATACCTTGCATGCACCCGAGTGAGACATCTTCTCTAGAAAGGATCGTTTTTTGTTGGTGCAAAGTGAGTGCTCCTCTCGCGCATGGACAATCTTTGTCGTTTTTCTCTCGGTGTGAAAGTAAGCTATCACGCAGAAACGAGGCCTGTAAATGACTTATGAACACGCTGTGTTGCTCTAAATGTTTGAGCCTTGGGAAATGTTCGTCTTTGTAAGTATTAGTGTGTCCAAAGCACCTGTTTAGAAGTCACCAATGTCTCTGTAATATTACTTTTATTAAGTTTGTCACTAGAGTTTTGGAGTTACTGTTGTGTTACATGTGCATTGACTAGCTCATGATTGTGTTTAGCATGTTAAGTGTAAAATATATGGTTCGTAATTGACCCCTTTTTTCTGTATGTTACAGTTACCACATCACACACTGAAAGCTTCACTAAACAAGAAAAGCAAGCCTTGTGTCCGGAGTTTTGGTTCGCTAGCTGTAGCAGCACACTGACACGTGTTGTGAGGACAGCACAGCAGTGGTTCTACACCTTAAAGCCCCTCCTGTGCATGCTGTAGTCAGGCCACACACCCAAACCAGAAAACCGTGGCTACCACAAATATTAAAAGATAGAAATTATTTTGGTTATTGCCATTAAGTATTTGTTTCAAACGCATGTTCAGAAATGGGTGTTTTCTGCACTATACTTATTTTGAGGTCCTATTTTATGATTTTAACCATATAATTTGCTCAAATAATATTGCTTATGACCTGACCAACACAGAGATGTTTTTTTAAGGATACCAGGCAGTACACACTGTTTAACTGTTCTTGATATTGTTGATATGAAC
Organism: Neogobius melanostomus; assembly: GCA_007210695.1. Classification (NCBI taxonomy): domain Eukaryota; kingdom Metazoa; phylum Chordata; class Actinopteri; order Gobiiformes; family Gobiidae; genus Neogobius; species Neogobius melanostomus. The sequence continues at coordinate 3,290,790 of VHKM01000037.1, forward strand.
ATGGAGTTGGATCTGTAACTCATGAAATGCTTGATTATGGTTATTACTTTAATGACCAACACTGATGTCATTTGGGGTGTTTGTAAATTAATTTTGAGTTTGGACATTTTGAGCACTTCCTGGATCCTATATTCGAAACAAGTGTCAAATATGAGCTGCGTACAACTTCAGACGTTGGACACACAAAGCAAAAAATACTGAAGGTAGGGGATTTCCTATGTAAACAAACAATTGTGTAAGGAAATATTAATTGCAGGCTTTGTGACATTGTAATTGTTAAAACTGCAACTTCAATTCTGTTGAGATAATTGTTGCTGCCCTAAACACCCAAAGCTTTTAATCGTCGACTGAACAGTTTGTTGAATTGATGATTTTCGTTGTATTCGCAGAAGCTTCTTAGCTCTTGTGGTCAGAAAATGTAACAAGTAAAGCCAAACTAGACATGGCTCCAATTACACTCAGGCCCGTCCTTAAATAGAAGCAAAACATCCTCAAATCAACCAACTCAGGCCAGTCAACGATTTAGAGCTTCACTAAATTAATACTTACTGGGCGACTGAGAGCCTCTGCAAGCATACTGCCATTGTTACATTTTTGCATTGTGTAATCATAAATGAATAATAAAGTCTTGAATGTTGATTTAAGCTCTCTTCTGTGTGTAATTGCTCTCCTAAAACAAGTTCTGTATCTATTAAGTTATTAAAGCTGCAACGCTTCATTTTAAGGGGCACATTCATAGTGAACTCATGATGAAGTCATGAGGAACTAACCATGAGATCATTTTCAGTAGTCAGTTTATACAAAGTTTGGTCCTTGTTGGGTTGGTTTCTTCACAAGCAAAAAATTCGTCATGATCATGATGAATTCATCATTATCATTAGTGAATTCATTGCCTGAATTAACGGTGTGAATTCATGACTATTTCATCATGAATCATCATGACCTCACATGAATTCATAATGAATTGATTAATGAAGTCATGATGAATTCATGCATGAATTCATCATGAATTATGATGAATTCATGCATGAATTCATGTACCCTTATTATAAAGCGTTACCAGTGGTATTTACCATCATTACGGGACCTACTGTGCAAGTTTTTAGTGGTAGGGGAAACCGGAGTACCCAGAGGAAACCTACGCACAAACGGGGAGAACATGTACAGTAAATTCCACACAGAAAGGCCCCGTCCAGGTGGGAATTGAACCTGGGACCTTCTAGCTGTGAAGCACGAGCGCTCCATTTGGACTGAACAAGCCATTCCACCATTCAAGTCCCTGGATAAAAGACGCAAATACAAGCTGTTTTAATTTTGCGCTGATATTAATGGCGTTTTATTATATTATGTTTATTTGCTGTTTATAATTGGATGTAGGCCTCTGCCAATCGCTGTGAAATGCTTTGTGAACAAATTGTGCTCGTCAAATAAGTGCCATTACCACGTTTAGTATAAGTGGTATGTTTGTTTATCTGCTCTTGTGAAGAAACATAGTTACACATGAACGTTTAGCTCTGTGCTATCATACACAATCACCAAACTAAATGATTCATTTAAAGAATAATCTTCTGATCGTTTATAGATTCTCAGAGACAAAGTGGACTCACAGGGGGTTCTTCTGTCTGTCTATCTTACAGCAAACCCAAACTCAAACTGCCATTTTCTTTGTTCCTAATCCCTATAGTAGGAACAAACACTAAATGGCTGGCTCAATCAAAAGCTTATCCTTCCCTAGTCTTCATTGGCCTTTTATCTGAAATGCAACACCTTTCGTCAAATGATTTGCTTCTCCCTTTCTTTTACATGAACATGAGAGTCCATCAGGGCAGTCAGTCATCATTCAGAGGTAATATCTCTGCCACTTTATCTCTGACTCAATATCTGCTCCCGCGTCTGATTACGACGTGCGGGAACAATTCCGAGGGAAGTTTGCCAACGCTTTCATCTTTGCTTGAGATGAAAAATGTCAATATTCATTCCTGTCGGGAATACATATGACACCTAGGATTCCTCCTGGCCTAATGGCGTCACCCAATCTCTGCACAGCCATCTCCTTACATTCTTCAAAAAACTCATCACGGTGAAGGTGGCAGGGCTGATTATCTGGAGGTATTCCTGTCTGACCTGGAATTTGAGGGTTATTAGGGTGAAGTGGTCTTCCTCCTACCCCTCTCATCCGTGCCCCCCTCTCGCTGTCATCACAAGCCATTAATGCACGAGCATAGCTTCGGCCGCATCTAAATGTTTCATTACGCCACAAGTGGAGATACCAATTTCGCCAGCCGTCTCTCTCGTCACTTCTCCACAGCATCTTCAAGTAATGCGCCCTCCATCCCTTGCCTCCTTTCGCCCGATCCCTCCGTCCTGCATCTAGGGAGCAGAGCAAAGCATGACAAATTGAAATAAATGAAAGAGGAGGGGGAAAAAAAAAAAAGGTGGTGCGGGGACAATGCGATGAGGGCTGGCTCCACCTTTGGTTAGTGGGAAATAAGCTTTCCAAGAGGTTTTGAGAAGGTTCAAAGGACAAGAAAATAGCTGTGGGGGAAAAGACAAAGATATTAATCAAGCATTATTATAATTTCAACCGTCGTGGACCTCTTCTGACCCGGTGTTTGATGCCCCCCTCCTTAGCGCCGAGTAATGAGTGGCGGTAATTGGTGGCTGATATTGACCTCCACGCCTCCCTGTTCCTCCATTGTGATTTGGTATGCATGTGTCGGTGCCACAGGTTGCAGCTTGGAATATATGCACATCGTACTCTGTCCGACTGGGGAAATGAGCCCAGCTGGATTCTGTAATGTAATGTGACAAATTGGAGAGACCCTGTCACGGTAGAAGATGGCTATAGGTAGTAATGGTATCTGTTCAACTACAGTAGGATGCTCACATATTTGGACAAAAATACAAATAAAACCACCGGTCACACCCAGCGTTTCGGGAAATATTGTTTTAGATGTTTTGAATTTTTAACAAAAAAGTATAATCAGATAAATAAAGGAAAAATAGTTTGTGCGTTTAGCTATTTATTTATTTTTTTCTATTTTTTTTTGGCTTATATGACATTAAAGGGACTATACGGAGTTTAATAATGTTAAAATTATGTATTTTCCTTCCCCTACATGTTCCAGCCATGTCCTAATGTGTAGAATGAGACCTATTCACCACAACTGCCTCTAAAATCCTGCACTCTCACTCAAAAAGGAGTTAATTCGGGTCAGAATTGCCGTCACGCACTGTGCTTAATAGAAACTGCAGTTACGCGTAAGACCTGAGGTGGCAGTAATGAGTATAAAAATGACCAACTTGCATCTAGTCCCTTTAAGGGTCATATTTACATCGAAGATTAAAGCTCTATTTGCATGAGTACATAATTACCTATATAGGGATGTCTGTGAAACGAATCGTACCCCCGATTACATTTCAGTTGCATAGATGCAATGCGTCATACAAGGGGGCGTGGTCTATCCAATGGGGAAGGAAGTTTGTTTTGGGAAACACCATTTCTATCTCTTTATAGCCGTTTTCTGGTGGAATATAAATTGTAAATGTTAATGCCAACTTTATTTCTACAGCATATTTAAAATGTGAAAAGTCAAACTGACAAGAAAAACACAGTAAAAAAAAAAAGCACAAATGTATATTATGTACAATAGGCAAATATCAATCAATATTAAGTAATAGGTGTTCAGCTCAACTCATGTTAAAATAATGGTCTCAACTTATACAGTGCTTTTCTACCTTCATTAGGCTCAAAGCGCTTTGCAGCAAGGAACCATCCCATTCACACACCAAGACACTGGAGGCAAGGTGGGTGAAGTGTCTTGCCCGAGGACAAAACAACAATGGGCACCTGCAGGAGTTGAGATTCGAACCCCCGACCTTCTGATCATGAGGCCACCGTCGCATTTATGACAACAAATAAAGTCAAGTCTAAATCGGGTCCATATGGATGTTTTTCTCACAGCAGATTGTGAAGCATCATGATGGCATTCTGCGTTATTTTTGTAATACTGTAGATTGATAATTCAGCATTTGTTATAGTAGTTTTAGAGCAATTATAGAAAGTTTCGATTTTCCTCCTTTTGTTTTTCCTATTCAACTGCATCAAACATATATGGTCATATGGGCGATTCCAGAGATGCCGTCTGTATCTATCCTCTTGTTACTGCTGTCTGTGACATAGGGTTGACAATATAAAACCAGTTAATTGCAAGTAACATCTCTATTATTACTTTAGTCTCAGGTTCCGACACCAGTTGAGGTCTTAAAAAGTTATTTGCCACACAAGCTGTTAACGTTATAAGGTCTATTCTTGACATGCAAATGTTATTCATGTATAAAACCAGCTTCTTGCACCTGATAATAAGCGCAATGCTGTCTAACAAGCTTTGTTTGGCAGGTGAAAAACACAGAAAGCAATGTATTCAGCGTTCACAAAAGTGAGAATGGAGAAGAAGGGAGTCTACATGCCATGTAGCGTGTGTGGCAAAACCAAAATCCACCACTCCCTTCCCTTGATCATGATCATTGCTTGAATATGGATGGTGTATGTTTTTTTTATTTATAAATGAAGATGGCATAAACCATTCAAATCAGTGTGAGTATTCACACTATTTCAGTCCAGGATTCTATTTTTGACAAATCTCATGTGTCTTCGCATATAGTTGTAGAAGAAGCCACACATGGACCAATGAAGGATATAGCATACCATATTCCAGCGAGAAACCCTTCACAATGCGTTCAGTACATGAAACATTCAGTGTGATTGGAGGGTTATCTCCTCTGGCTCTAGTGCTATACTTGCAAAAATGAAAATTCAATTATTCATTCCAAAGAAATAATAAATAAGCATTGCAGTTCTAATGGGAATCTGTCGCATCTAAATTTAATGAACGGGCTAAAGATACGAGGCAAACTGATTTATTATAACAAATACAAAGACACACAGAGTAATTGGTATGATTGCCTTTCCAAACGCCCACAGTCGAAACCTTCAAAACCAAGCGTCTTATCGCTGAGTCTGTGCCAGCTTCGCGGCTCGCTTTTTATGCATATTTTTTAAAAGAAAATTCCCCTACAGTGAGTTTGAGATTATAGCATGGAGTATCAATGCACCGCTACAAAAGCAAGTCTATTCACTATACTTTTTAGTGAATTCCCAGTTTGGAAGAAACAGAACAAAACAATGCCAAGAAAAAAGTATCATTTCCAATTTTGTGACTCATGTGTGAACTCTGACAGTAAAATGCACCAGAGTGAGCATGTTGATATTATTTGTGCACAAAAGTAACCTCTATAAATGTAATATGTGACACACTGACAAAGCAATGGCATGCCACATGTTCTCATTAAAGGAGAGTGTGACAGAATGAGGAAATAGCATGTTTTAGCATCAATCGTTTTGGTAAGGAAGTCTACTTAATGAACAAAATGACATGGATGTCAGACAACACAAGCAAATGCCAACAGATACAGAGCGCTCAAGTCTAATTGGGCTCAGTAATAAGAACATTTTATTGTGAAACATATAAAGATATTTAGCTTTGAAAATATTTTACTTTAACCGACATCATGGCACAATGCATGTTGGGTTTCTGGTATGGCTCAAAACAAGCCACTCTTGGCCAATTTGTGAAGATTCATGCGTATTTGCCACTCCCGTGCGATGCCTGTGTTATACTTTCGGTTTCTATTTTGTCACACGAATTTGTGTTCTGTCATCGGAAGTCATGAAGAGCTAGCTTGGCAAATCACAGGGGGAGATGAAATAAGCTTTACTTCGGCTCAAAACAACTCATTCAACAATTCCATGGACTCCAACACAGCATAATAAAGCTTGCCTGGAACTGTACCAGCGATCGAGTCTGTTGACCGTAGCATCAACTACATTTCCAGAGCGGAACATACGCAAGCAAACAGAAGCAGAGTAAACCAATCAGAGAAGGGCAGGCGTCTGTCATTAATATTCGCAGATGAATATGAATCATGAACTCACCTACTGTTGGTGTGTTTTTGGTAATTTACCGCTGATTGTAAAAAAGCTCTCTCTCTCCTGCACCATCCGTAGATTGCTATTGAGGGGACTTCCACGTCCCATGAGTGATGCTGCTCGCGAACAACTCGTGATCGCAAATTAACGAATCATAATTTAATGCTGAAATTTATGGTCATATATACACACCTAATACATGACTTAAATCATGGTTTAATGAAGTAATGTGGACATTTCTAAAGAGATTTACTATTAAAATGAATGAATAAGATTATAGCTACAATAGTTTACATAGTATTATACTGTTTTGTTGTTCAATTTTACTATTCTAATTATGAATGGTTTTACAACAAAACTTGTTTTGTACTGGAAAAAGATGATTTAGTTTTGTGTCATATTAGATTGCCCTTTTAATTGTTGTCTGAAAATGCTACATGTTCTTTGATAAAGAAGAAAAAGAAAAAAACACAATAATTGAACTTGACGTACCACGCAGCTGATATTACAGCTCTATATGAGTGTGTGAAGTGCTGTTCAGGTTCCTAGATACTCATCTGTCTGCCCAGAGCAAGGCCAGGGTCAGAGCGGGGTCAGCCCATTTCTGATTATCCCACATGATTGGCGGCTCTGTCTGTGGCCACGGGTGAGCAACTTAATGCCACGCCACATCTTATTGGAGGAGGCCGAGGTTCAGGGCGGGGTCAGAGGTGACCCAGGACCAGCAGAGGGAGATGTTCGCTTATGATTGGTTTATGAGTGACAGGTAGACACAAGCAGGTGCTCTGTGTAGAGACGAGGAACAAGGAGAAAAGGCCCAACTCTTAAAACTTACAGCAGTTTGGTGGAGAAGTTTCAGAGAAGTTGACAGCTTTGACATATCATGCGTATTTGTGACTTATACAACTTACACATCAATGTAATGGTATTGCACATTTATAAATTCACATAATTTCTGCTAATAAACTGTGTTGGTTTGCATATTGGTTTGTTGTTTGGGGGAAAATACAGGCTTTTATTTTTAGCTTATGGTGTGCTAATGTAGTGGTACGCGCATGCCCGCTGGCTAGCCAATTGCGCCGCGGCAGAGCTTTGATTGCCGTAACTCGCTTCTCCTGTCGCCTCTCTCTCCTCACCTCTGGTTTCTGCACGCAGTGTAGCTGTCCTCGAAGCAGAGCGCTGAAAAAGACTCATAATATCGTCACTAAAACGCACATCACCGCATTCATAGCCTTAAGCCTGTGGCTTAAATGCTGCGTGGCGATCTCCGTCGTGAGTGGTATCCATGGTCAGTGGCGCAAAAAGGGCATACGCAATATATACCTTGCATAGGGGCGCCGAAAAAGGACGGGGCGCCAATTAGTGATCTGGCTCTTTTACAGTGAACGATATGAACAGGTTCGCGGAGGTGAAGTATTTTTTTTTATTCCTCTTTAGGGGCGTCACTTTAGTTGTGCATGCTTATTTTGCGAAACAAAAGTCACTGCTGGAGTGGGGCGGAGAGAGGAGTGTAGGATTGGCAGAGGGACAGTTTGTGAATGCACGACCGCGGGGAAACGGTTTCAGAGCGCTGCTCTGGGGAAACGGTGCGCCCGAACGCTTTTGTTGAGCTCACGCCCAACGAAAGACTGGTAACGTACAAACTGGGCCCTTTCTGCCACCTATAGTGGGTTTCAGTAAAGCCCTGACCAAGGCGTGGTGTAGCGCTGCTTTGTCCCCAGTTACTTTCCGGTTACTTTTTGTGTCACACTGTATTTTATGTTTGTGTGAAAGGAATGTGTGACAGAAACCAATGTTTTAAAATCAATTTAAAAACAAACGACTATTTTTAAACAAATTGTTAAAATAAAGAAAACTATATTTTCATAAGCTACTGTCTCTTGTGCTCTTAAGTCCACGAACCTGTGCTGCCTTACTGCGGGGTTATTTTGCGTTGCTGGTTACTGCCAGCAGTTATTGTTTGGTCCTGGAGCCATCTCTCCAGGTGGCGTTGTTGTTAAGTATAAAAAGGATTAAAATTGTTTGGGGAGGAGCAAGCAAATCTGGTGGGATCCAGCTGTTGTTTTGGGGAGTAGGAGGAGCTTGACATTGACATGGGTGGAAGAACTTAGATGGGCTCAGAGAAGGGCTCTTTTCCAGGGGTCCAGGCTGAATGGTAGGCATACTCCGCAACATGGCTCCTGGTCTCTGTGCTGGTTAGGTGCTACGACCCCAGCAACCACACGCCGTCCCAGCGGAGCAGCCGACATGCCCTCAGACTGGCCTGGACCCCGGTGGACGAGACCAAACAAAACAATGAGGGCAGGCAATGTTACAATAAAGAAATGAACTATCCAACTAAAATATATTTTATAATATACAGAGCCGTTTTTTCCTATACGCAAACTACGCAAGGTGCGTAGGGCCCCGCAGCCGCAAGGGCCCCGCATCTCAGTCAAACTACGGTGTTTCACTGATTAATCAACTGTTGTTACGGGACAGGCTCTCTGACAGCGCTCACTCACTCTCTGCCTACTTTGCCACATATAACACCAAAACAGAGCAGTCTGCTGAAGTGGATGAGCAGGAGAGACCTACCGCCTTCCCCCTGTCACTTACAAAGCATGAGTGCTTCTCCGCTTGTGTCCCCGCTTGTCTGTCTGTCTCCCAGTGCTCGCTTCGCCTCCTGTGCGCCTGCATGTCTCTCGTGTCCCGGGCGCTGCTCTCATGTTTTCTCTGCTCGGACTCGGGCTGCATCGGCCACACTCTCATTTAAACTCTCTTCTTATTGTTTCTAGCGGAGAATCAGGACAGTAGTTTGGCAAATAGACGAGAGAAAAGCCGTTGTCTGTGGCCTCAAAGAGGAGTTGAATCCACACTTTTCTCATGAGCGCAGTTACTTACAATAATTTCAGGTTCTCTGAATGTGCACAGTCTAAAATGAATTGGGCTACTTACAGGCTTATTTTCAGTGGTGAGACAAAATAACCGTGAGGTGCAGGTTTCAGATAGTTTTAAATCAGCGGTTCCCAAACTATGGGTCAGGGACCAGAGGTGAGAGAATGTGACCATTAACCATTTACCATTTTACAAAGTTGGAAAATAGACTACTAGTAGTCCTAAACCCCAGTCTGACAGTGGTTAGTGGTTCTCACACAGAGGGGCAGGGCCTGAACTTAGGTCATTATGTTCCACTTCTGCCCTGCACTACTGCACAGTGGAACTGTTTTTGGCCATAAACGGGTTCACTCTTCGTTGAATAACCATGGAATGCGAACTGTAGGGCCCTGTGTGGATTTTTTCTTAGGGCCCAGAAGGGCCAGCACTGGCTCTGATAATATACGTTAGCAATAATGTGAACAAGCATGAGTGGGGCTGTACTTACCTGGGGCCTCATTTATCAAGCTTGCTGCGCACAAAATGAGGCCAAAACTTTGCGTAGCCGCTCCTCTGCGCCAAAGGTGGTATTTATAGAAACAAACTGAACGTGAAACATTGCGCTTCTCCACGCAAACTATACAGCTGCCGTACGACGTACGCACTTTTCTGAAACACTGTTGAGAGACGGGGATAGATCCCAGTTTAAGTTTAACTTTTGAACTATAACTTTATTTATATCAGAAACGACAAAGATTAGAATGAAATGAGCAACTTATCACGATATTTGTGAAAAACATATGCGACTTGTATTTTAGTTGTCTTCATTGGTGCGCATGTACATGCACGCTCGTGAACGCTCATACCCGTGCAGGTATGCGCACTGGCGCTGAAGCCTTTTAAACAGGAAGCAGGAATAATCCCACTGTACTGTGCTTTAATTCACTCATCATGGACTGTAAGTCTGACCCACTAGGTTTAGATCCAAAGCTCGGGTCACATGCCCTTCAGACACAAGGCCGTCTTTACGCACCGGCACCGCGGCTCCACTGCCCGCTCCCTCCTCAGACACCACCCAGACACTGACCTCTCCTCACTCACACTACCCAGACCAAACCGCTGCTTCATCCATCACAGAACCCGACCTGACGTACATTTGGAGTTTGGATGAATGAAATGCCCCACAGTTTATCGTGTTTTAATAGGCAAACCCAAACCTCGCTTTTGGCAAATACAGCCGACACTTAAGGCTCTTCTTTATGTTCTAAACAGGACAGTGGTTTTAAAAGTTTTATTGATGAAATATACAGAAAGATGCCAATACGTGTGATCAGAGAAACAGAGTTCACTCTTCATTAAATCTCCTCGAGCCTGTGTCGTCCCTGCACGAGCTGCTCCAGCGTCGGCCCCTCCCTCTCTGTCCCTCGCCTTCGGTAAAACCCACTCTTTATCGCCTCATGTTTAGGGAAATTTCATTCGTTCATTTCATTAATTTTATGGTCAAATGGAGATGGGCAGAGGTCGTGTGTCAGCGAAGGAAAGATTGTGGTGCAGGTGTGCTTACCGGTGTATACGCAAGGTTTTTAGAAATCGGAAAAAAACTTTGCGTACAGAGTTTTTCCTTACTTTTGCTACGCACTCACGCACAGTTTGATAAATGAGGCCCCTGGTGGACGAGAACAAACAAAAACAAAACAATGAGGGACAACAGACGGTGCACAAGTGTTTTTATGATTAAAGTCCCGCCCCTAATAACTGCCCACTTAACTTAAAGACATGGCCATTGGCCCACTGCAAATAAAGAAAAACACCCACAAAGAAAACCACACCCAACTTAAAGTGGCAGTAAGGGAGATACATCATAACCAGTTAGAGTCACAGTTATTGGAACCTGTATGAAGCATTTAGAAGGACGGTTTGTCCCTTTAAAGAGGCAAACCATTTCACAAAGTGCTATATGGACAAAAGGGGAACATATCTATTGCAGATTTCATTATGGTCCATATGGGCCTGAGTGACCTAAAAACGTGTGAGAAAATAGAGGGACAAAGAGGGTTGCGGTGTCGAGTGCTGGCAGCTGAAACAGGTGAAGCTGTGGTCATGGCCATCCTCGGGCAACAGCACAACAGGAGCTGGTGAGGTGTCAAAGTACCTAGTTCTCTATATCTTCATCCGCACAGACTGTGGCATTTCCTATGTGTTTTTGTGAGGATGGGAACTTGGACTTAGATTAGATGTGGATATGCTCATTTATAACACTATTTTATACAGTCCCTGGCCAAAAAAAGTTCCCATGATACAAAAGTAAGACAATAGTATTTCAACCTTTAGTTTTGATTTGCTGTGGCATTGTTTCAATAAGCATCTGCAATATCTAAAGGTTTATTTCTGTCCAAATGCCCGAATGATCCTGGGGCTATGTTGTCGGGATCTTCCTGGTAGGGTCTCCCACGGCAAACAGGTATAATGGGGGTATGAGTTTTATGAAGAAAAGTGAGATTTGGAAGAAGCCGAGTTAACTTTAAACTGTTTTGACAGACTTTGAGAGCGATGGTGTAACCAAAAAGAGAGGCAAACAATTAAAAGGTTAACAATTTATTACAAAGTTTAAAACCAATATTATTAAGAATGAGAAAAAAGTTAATTAAAAGGGGATTGTGAGTGCAGAAGGCGAAGCGGCAGAGAGGTCCAGAACCGGCCGCGCCACCAGCGTTGGGTCGCAGATCCAAGCCTCTCCTTGGGCCGCTCCTGTATCCTCCCCTAGGGCACACAGCAGAGACCAGGAAACAGTTCCACACACCGAGCACCACTTAGGCCAAAGGCTATCAGAGTCGCAATATGCAACACCACTTCAAGTTCGGGTACTCACGGCGAAGGCAGGGTTTCCCCTGCCGCTGCGTCTTTTCGGCACGCGGTATTTCGTCCTCGGACCCGTCGGGGTCGGCTCTGTTCCCCTCTGGGCCGGTCGGTCCCTCCTGCAGCGCCCCTTCCACCCGGACGCCTACCGGACAACACACGGGCTAGCAAAAAGCACACACACAAGAGTTGTCCCGAGCCCAAGGCTCTCACTTTAGAAGCACCACCACAACTTTAGGCTACGCACAGAGGAGGCAGGGTTTCCCCTGCCATTGTGTGTATTCTACGTCGTGGTGCTTCACACGCCGAGTAATCGCCGCGCTGGTGTCCGTCCTCAGAGTGCTCCTCCCAAAACTTCTGCAGTCGGTCTGCCTGGCTCCTTCTGCACCCCAATCTCTCCACCGTGACTGCGGCGGCCACAGCGGGACATGCGGCCGTGAAGGCCTTCTACCGAGCAGTCCCCCTATCTGTACGCTTCCTTGTTCCTTTTTATCTGTTTCTTTCCCCGCCATGGTACAGGTGTGTTGATTGCGGGGCAAGGGATTGGGCTATCAGAATCATGTGTCATGGTAAGGAGGCGTCACTCAAAGTATAAAACAATTAGGGAACACAGCAAACTAAACTAAACATGCATCTAAAATAAACTAACTATAACCAAACAGGGAAAACCTATGCCATCACATTTGACTCGATTACACAGGTCCTAGGTGACGGGTCAGACAAAGAGCGATTCAGAAGCCCCTTATGAGAGACCAACAGGCCCGGTTAGAACCATGAGGCCGTCCTTCTGTGGACCCACCACCTGCAAAAGCTGCCCCCACGACCCGGCAACGGACAAGTGGAAGAAAATGGATGGATGGATCTTTGATAGACGATGGGAGTATCGGACCACTGAGCAAAACCTTCTCCAGCACATCACAGATTGCCAGTGGGGTGGTGGCCAATCTATAAGTGAAAACAGTAAAGTAGTGTTGGCATATAGGGCTATTCCTATACCATAAGGTAAGAAAAAAATACATTAATGGAATAACCTGGTCATTCAGTAAATGTCAATGTTGCATATCACCAATGAACACTCATAAAGGCGACTCGTTTCTTTTTTCAAGTTGTTTTAGGTCAATATTGCCTCTTGCAATAAAAATAAATAAAATAAAATAAAGTGTTGAATAATGTATGTATGTAATACATTATCACAAAATGCAGGAAAAAATGACATGTCTCGAATTATTTAACTTTAACTATTCTGCCTGTTATATACAACCACAATTCAGACATCCATTTTCTTTTTGAGATAAAAAACTTCACCAGTCTTTTACGGTTTTGTCTTTCTACATCAGCAGAAAATTAAAGACACTTTGCTCACCCAACAAAATCTCTTTTAAACCATATAGATTTCAATTCCAACGGTGAAGCAGACACGTCTCCACAGAGACGTCTCCGCAGACTCTCTTGTACCTAGGCCTATTGGAAGCTCTACATTCTGAGAAGCAGAATATAAACGAGTGGTGCTCTGAGCAGATGAATAGCACAGCTGCCTCTCCTTCAGCACTCTTCTTTATTCTTAATCATCGCTGCACTTCAGCTTTACCTTTGATACGTCGTCTCAGATCTCCTCCCACGTTCATCTTCTTAAAAGCTTTCATAATTTTTTTCCCTTGTTTTTCAGTGCCGACGCTACTTTCTCACACCTCACCTTTCTTTACCGTTTGTCTTTTACCGTTCCAGTTTCTCTGACCCCTAACTAATCAGAGAGTCACCCTGTAAATCCAGTGCTTACAGAATAAATAGAATGATAGAAAAGAGGCTGAGCCGTGGAGCGAGCGTGTAAGATTGTGTCTCTGGGGTTTTTCAGGTAAGAGTTCAAAATGCTGCTGAGGGCAGTGCACATCAACCCATATCTAAATTCACTGGTAGAAATGGTAGAGCTGCAAAAGCTGGGAGACTTGCACAGAGTCTAATGACATGTTTCAGGTCTTGCTTTCAAATGTAACTTTAAAAGCAAACTTCTACTCTTCTTCACTTTTAGCAACACTTTTCTTCATCTTTCGAGTCTGCTAATTAATGTTCAAGTCCGTTTAAACCTAATTTTGGCCCCATAAAGTTTCCAAAGTCATCAACTGGACTTGCACAGCACTATGGAGAGAATCCGCAAGGAGTCTATTTTAGCCAGAAGTCCAGGGAAGTAAAGCCTATAGGCGTAAATTTAACCTGGAAGACAAATTTCAGGGTCACCTATTTCCTGCCAATGATCGCATCGAGGAGGGTCACACCTCCACCTCAGCCTATCAGCGGAGAGCCACACCTTCGACGCAGCCAATCATCGCCCTCGGTCCCGCGTTTAAGCATCCAGCGTCATCGTCTGCTTCCCAGCTGTGTTACAACCCACCTCCACCCCTTCACAGCCTCTTCTATCCACAGCTTCACACACACATACCACCACCAGTGTCCATACTAACTATAATCCATATACCGATGTCTGATTGCGTGAAACCCCGTGGACTCTGCACAAACCGTTTACAAAAATGTACTCAAAGTGAGAGACAGGTTTCGAGACAGCCGTACTAAATACACGCCAAAGCCATTCAGTGGTCTGTCTGAGCCTGGTGTTAATTAAACAACAGCCTGCTAACTATCGCTTATTAAAACTAAACGCGTCAAAATAATTCATAACATGCCGCCTTATTTTCTGCAGCAAAGTGTTCTTGATTCCTCTCATGTCTCCAGTTCACCACACTTCAGGGCTTTACTAGGAAATGTCAGATCGTAGGACGCTCAATATCTGCTAACCTTTCTGTGCTCCATCAGAATGTTGAGCAGCATATAGAGGGTTTGGGAGGACTCGGAGCCAGTCAGAAACCCATCAGTCATTCCTCCGTCATCTTCTTGCCGTTTGGAACATGGCGGGACAGATCTGTGACCCACTTTGTACTGATAAAATGTGTTTCACAAACTAAGTAAGAGCTGTAGACATATAAGTTGTAAAGTTTTGAGTCCCAAAGTTCCATCTCAACAAGAAGTTAAAACAAGTTAGAAACCTAACTTTGTATTGGATGTATTTTGTGTTAAATTACATTATTAAACTGAACTCTGAATAAGTCATTATTTGACTGTATTATTTTATATTTTTGTAAGCGTATTATATGGAGAATAAAAATAGGTTCTGCTGCAAAGGAGTTCAGACGGCTTCAGCTCAAAAATAAGAAGAAAAGAATAGGCACATGAGGATACAGTATGCGTTAAATTTAAAGAAGCAATGGTTGGGTTAAAATGACAGAAGTACAGGTAGAATGGAATGATTAGGGGAATCAGTTATAAGGAAGTGCACGGGCTGGATTTTTTTCATTCTTCTTCTCATACAGATAAGGTACATGAGCAGGATAGTGGCCCTCATTTATCAAGCTTGCATACGGTGAAATCAGAGCTTATGTGGGGTGTACGAAAAATCACCGCCTTTTTGGCATTTATCAATCTGAGTGCACCGTACACCTGGCGTACGGGGGTGTTCAAATCCAAGTCAGGAGGTGGTGTACATGATACACCAATTTGAACTAAACACTAAACAGCGCTGGAAAACAGTTTTTAACAGCATGAATTGCATTGCCACATCGCATATTATCCTCATTAGTGATTTAAACATGAAACAAGGCTACAGCGTTAATGTTTATGGGCAGACTTCAATGTTGCGCTGCATCGACATGCTCCTCGACGCCACGGGCCGAGCGCAGAGGCTCAGCCCGGACCAGAGACACTAGAACCTGGACTGCAGCCACAGAGACGCTTATGGTGTTTTTTATATTTATGTTTCGTTTTTTGTTTTTAACAAAATACCGCTGCTGCGCAAACTTTGTGTGGATTCCCCGCCTCACACCCGCGGCCGCTGCCGTGTACCGGGACACCGGGCCTCACCTGGGTCTGCGCGAGGCCATGCTCCGTGTTCTGGTTGGTTTGAGCGCTGAGTCTGTGGACCGTATTCCGTGCTCGCGAGTAGCCCGGGCGTCAAACAAATCCTCCGACAGCTCCACAGCTTTCGTCGGTCCGGACGGGTTCGTAAGGTCCGGCTTTGAGCGGCATGTACCTGCTGACCGCACGCTCTCCTCTCGTCAGGGGAATGATCGAAGCACGTCTCATAGGGCCGTCTTTGGTCTGGACAGGTTTGTTAGATTCCGGTCGGCACCTGTTTCCTCCCGGAGGAAAGCTCTGCTTTAGGCCGAAGACGCGTGCCCGTCCTCCCCTTTTTTTTTACCCTGTTTAGGCCTACAGCTTATTTAATAAAGGTCACTTTTTATTATTAGCCTATTTCTTCCCCCCCTCTTTTTATTTAACAAATGTGATCTGGGATTGGCTATAAGGTTAACGTGGGTTACTGACAGATTTTTTAATCTTCCTCTTGCGCAAAAATATCATATTTGTTGTGTTAAAAACAACTATGCATCATCTCCTAGTTGGAAAAATGTTTTTTTTTTGCCGTGTTTCGTGCGTGCATGCCGTAAAACCCGTGGGTGAGGCCTCCTCATACATGAATATTTTTGGGCGTTTCATTCAAATGACGCTGGGATTTCTCCGTGGCTTTTACCATCAGATGCTCTTGCGTACGATAAGATCTGAGCGGAAAGCACAGGTTCATAAATGTCACGCACGCTCTGGCGTATATCGCAAATACACCTACACACACACTTTTTTTACGCAATGTTGATAAAGGTTTCCCCCATGACAAAAACAAATAAAAATCATGCTCTAGTGCTACTGTAGGGCTCAATCAATCAATCAATGTAGGACTTTCTCAATTAAATAAAGGGATATTTAGTTTAGTTTAGTTTTATTTCAAGCACACAATAAAAAAGTGTACAGTATGTACAACATAAAACAATGATCCAAAGAACACTGATAGTCAAATTCACCGCTGCTAGAAAAGGAGTGGGATAAAGTTTAAGTAAGGATTAAACAACTCTGAGCCGTGCATTAGACAGTTATAATGCACGACGCGGAGTCAAGAACACCACGACGCGCAGCGGTACAACTCGGCCTCACGAACTGAAACTTTTATGTTTGACTTTACTAATCCAGCCAAATATGCTTACATGCAGGGATCATTTTATGTACCTCTGAAAATAATGAATAGTGCCTTAACCGTTTTCAGTAGAAATGGAAAGCTCATATTTTATTAACAGTAGGCTAACCTAGCTGCTTGCTCTCCTCTACTTTCCATTCATCAAAAGTTTTGTTTTTGCCCAAACCACAAAATCCATCTCATTCGTTCATGTCAGTAACTAATTAAGCGTTTGTCTGATTCAGCTGTATTATGCGTTGCTATGGCGATGCCCGCAGCGTGGTGATATCCCAGTGATTTAACCACCGGACTACGTGTGCGGTTATACGAAAATAATGCAAGCTTGTCAGCACCCACCAGCCAATCAGAATCGAGTATTCACCCAGACCATGGTATAAAACTTATCAATTCCCACCCCCTCGTCTTTAATACAATAGTTCACTTCCTTTGGTTTTATCCACTTTCTTACAAAACACAAGCACATACAGTATATCGTATTCATACAATATGTTAGCAACAACGTTTCTGGCTAAACCAACCCATTTTCCTTCATTTTTATAACGTTCAAAAATAATGTCGTTAAATGTTTTCCTGAATCGTTTTATATTTGGACATTCCTTGAGCTGCTCATTTAAGCTGTTCCACAGTTTCACCCCTTGTACGGAAACACAAAAACGTTCCTTCCTACTGTTTACCACTGGTAATATGACATTTTGTTTTCTTCTCAACACATACCCTTCTTTCCTCTGAGTAAACGTTTGTACATTTTGAGGTAAATCAACCTTTGCTGAGCTTTTTGAATCCATGACACAAGCGCAGTACTATCTTTAATAATTGTTCCTTATTAGAAGTGTTTCCATGGGTCTCAAGTCACATGACTTTTCAACATCTTGGGGACCTCTGGCTAATGTAGATTATATCAAGCTACGTGTCTCCACTGATTTAAGTCAAGAAGCTACAGCTGAAAAGAGAGCCCCTCAAAGTAGATGAGAGTCATCACTTTATGACATGCAAAATCAACTTTTTTGAGCTTTAAACCATTGTATAATGTTCCCTCGCCAAAAACATTGTTGGAGTAGTATCTTTCTTCATTCATGCAGTTGCGAGTAATTATTAGAGTAATTCATGCAATTTTGTGTAATTCTCTGTTTCATTTGGCTGTTTCTTCTTCTTCTACAATTTCAGCGCTTTGATCTGTACTACCTGAGCAAAATTGTACCATTGTCATGTCTAGTCTTGGATACAAGCCACTGCTGCCACACCAGGCAGCTTGAACACTGACTTCGGAGGCTCCTAAACAACCTGAACTTATCTACTTGGGATTTAAAGGAATAAATTGGATCTTTATCATCATATGTGATCAGATGCCCAGTCTTAAGAACTCCTGGGCATATCTTCTCCAAAATTACAAGACAAATAATGACAATCAAATCATAGAATATAAAAGAAAACACATACCATCTGGATCTATTATGAATTCTTCCAAGTTCTTGCTATAAAACTTGATGATCTTGGCCAGTTGCAGTCTCACACCATCAGCTCTGAAAGTCAGCCAGCTGGTCCATCTCTCTGTCTGTCACTGTTGAAAAGATGGTGGCATGTTTTCACAGCTTGGTTTATGCAAGTGCCCTGGGACACTCATTGGCAAGTAGACTTTTATCTTTTGGAGACTAAGCCATCAGGATATGCCATTGTTGGTATCCGGTGGGTATTTTTAAAAGTGCTTTAGCTTTACAAGCTCTTGAGGCGCAATATGGCCAGGAAATGCTATCCTTAACATCACATTTTTTGCAAAGCTTATCCTTCCATTGAAGAGCAAGCATGGTCGCGAAGGTGCATAACAGTCTTTTGCAACAGTGTGAAACTCCTGGATGACTGAGCGCTTGCACAAACATAAGTGTAGATAACACTTTTTTTCTTTTTTTTTTGCATCATGGCGACGTGTAACCAAGCAGCAGCTTCCCTTTCAGCAGCTGCATTTTTTGCCTTTTTCTGCAAACTGCATTGGTGGTTTCTGTGTTCCACATTGTTTTGCAGGCTGCTTTTGTACGTCTTTGCCATGTTTTTGTGAGGTTCAGTGGATTTTTTTTTTACTGCAAAGAGTTCATAATGTTCCTTAAGAAAGCTTGCCTCGAAACCAGACTCACCGTTGCAGCGATTGAGTCTCGTAACCGCAGCATCAACTCCATTTCCCACAGCGGTAGATACGCAAGCAAACAGGACGCGGAGTAAACCAATCAGCGGAGGGCGGGCGTCTGCCGTTGATGCGGTGTTATTAGCGGATTATGAATCATGAAACTCACCTACTGTACTGTCGATGTAGTTTTGGTCATTTACCGCTGATTGGAGACACACTCTTTCTCTCTCTCATGCGCTGTTCGTAGATTGGTATTGAGGGACTTCCATGTCCTGTGAGTGATGCTGCCTGTGAACAATAAGACAAATCTGATTGCACAAGCATGTTTGAGTTTTCTGATGTCGCCAATGGGGGCAGGGTTTCCAGACTGATATCCCTCTGTATAAAAAATGTAGAGGGGAATCATTCTGGTCTCACCAGGCTAGAAGACAGCACCTTTTTAAAAGAAAACAGCTAGCCCTTTGAGCTAAAGACACTTTAGACCTACATATTTATTCTTCTGAAACACTGCAGAGACACCAAGACCCTCCCACACAGTGAAGTCGTCATAGAGGCGCTACAGAAATCAAACAAGGAGGCATTCGGGCAAGACTCACAGCTAAGCCACACATGCCTTCTATCCCTACTACAGTAAGTAGTGTTCTGGCTAATGGACGTTCACTGGAGAATAAAACAGATTAACTGCTAACTAAGCTCTTCCCAGAAGATGGTGAAAGACTGTTGTGGAACAGAGGGAGCTGCGCAGGAGGAAGAGGAAGGAGGAGGTGGAGCTGACCAGTGCAGGACACCATGTTCTGAAACAGGGACAAACCCAGGAGGCGCAGCAACATTTCAGAGGATCAGAGGAGGCTGAAATCAGCCACCTCCGGGTGCTACGGTTTCCCCGACCTCCAAAAACATGCTGGTCAGGTTGACCCATAGTGGCGGCTTACATCTGAACTCAATTTAGTTTTACGGTTGTACAGTGATAAATAAAGCACTTACTTACTTAATTACTTACTTACATCTGGTACTTATGTAGAGAATATGGTCCTTGTAACTTATTGTCCTTGTAACTTAACATTACCCACTAATGTTTGGGGGTGGGGATTATTCATCATTGTTAGGAGGGTGGTGTTTCGTCTCTCAGCATAATTGTAATATGCAGTTTTCACATCATATAAATCCCACTATGGCTGTAAAATGAGCAAAAGTATGAGTAAATTGAACTTTATAAATTTTCTTAGTATACTGCATAATGGCTCTTGAAAAATATAGACTCCACTAAAAAAAATGTATACAAACTGCACAATCTGGATAAATAGCTCTTGTCTACTGTGTTTCTGTATACATTCTGATTATTTTTTATCCCGTGTACTTCCCGAATCATCATGAAATAGTAACCATAACTCGAGGAATGCTTATACTCACTGGAGAGAAATACTTGTTCTTCGGGGCTCTGGTCCAAGAGCTTGATTTTCTCCTGCTCAGTCTCCAGCGCTGTCTCTAATAGTTTACACTGCTTCACTGTGCGCTCGCTCCCTTTCTGCACTCTATCTGTTTCCAAATCAATGCTTACTGTCTCTTATTGGGAAAACTTTTAGGTCTCCAAGGACATACTTACACACTTGAAGAAGAAAAAAACAACCTTTATTCACATGCTGACAGCTTGCAGCACAGCGATGGTATTTCTCAAAAACATGTTATGTATACTTCAGCGTGAGGCCAACATTATTAAACTAAGGCTTCTGACCATGCTTGGGCGCATCTTTTCAGAACCCTGTAGTTATTTGTTTTCCCTTAAAGCCCCTTTATTTAACTTGTATTTAAATAATTGTGTATTAAATTCATGTTTCCTCTATTCCTCCGCAGAGTGTGTTAAAAACCGCTATTTGAGGAGGTAAAGTATATTTTAGATCATCAATCGTGTCAGCATTGATGAATGTATTGTAAATTGTAGGGATTGTTTATATGTTTTTCTAGAAGTGTACAGAAACCTAATGTATTTTATATAGTGATTTTATTGTAGATTCGATTTATAGATTGTAATGTTTTTTGTACTCACCTGTCCAGGGACGGCAGATGGAAAATAGCTACTTTGCTAAATCTGGTACAAATCATCTCTTCTTTTGTAAAGACTAATGGTTTTGTACACTGTCCCTGTTTCAATAAACAATAAACTAAACTAAACTAAACTAAAAGAGAGAGCAAGAGACTACTGCTGTCATATTTGAATCGTCTGCAAAACTGGAAAAAAAACACACAACACAAATTTGTTGGTGTTGCTGATCTTGTAAAAGGTGCATATAGTAGCTATAACTTATGAAGAATTGAGATCTGTGGAAGATTTGGGTTTGCGGCAAGAAGGTCAACGTTTTGAGGTTTCAACCAGGACATGTCATTGAAACCTCATCAAAAAGTATACCTGGTTCATCTGCTCATTTCAGTAACCCTATATTTAGTCTGTCTCCCTCTTCAATACTGAAAGAAGCCGGTGTACACTGTATGTCACACAGAGATTTGTTTGTTTATGGTCTAGACATCTTCACTAAACTTATTCTGATCCTGCAGGGCCAAACTCTCTCCTTAGCGCTGATGAGCCTGTTTTTTTATTTTTTATTTTGGTAACACTTTATAATAATGGTACATGAGTTCATGCATGATTTTCATGAACTTATGCATGAATAAATGCATGATTTCATGAAACATTCATGCATTACTAAATCATGGCTTCTCAGGAACAAACATGATTACATGTTGGTTCATGGATGAATTCATTGCTGAATTAAATGTCTAACTACTGTAGTGAATGTACATGAAAATCTTAATGATTCATCATAATCATGAGGATCACATAAGAATACCATGAGTTCACTGAAACAGCAATGAAATGACAATAAAAGGATCAACCAATCATGATCATGAGGATCATGCATGAACATCATGACTCATATGGCGGAAACCTACTTGCAAACAAGAACATAAAGTATAACTTTATAGGCTCAAATTTACGGTAATCATGAACGTATCATTTGCTAATCCTTAATTTCATTATGATTGTTCCCCCTCAACTAAAATGGTGCATTATCCTAAAAACCAGCTCTGGAGATCTTATTTGGTTATGCTGTACTTTATAATTTGTAATAAAGGTTTTTTTCAACACAAAAATTCCAATTGAGGAAACAATCCAGATATCATTGCTTCTTCTTCATCACTAAGGTGGTCTATAACAGGTTAAGTTTAGGGTATTGCACCACTTTAGTTGAGGGGACATCATTTGCAAGTAGATTTCATATGAGTCATGATGTTCATGCATGATCCTCATGATCATAATTGGTTGATTCTTTTATTGTCATTTCATTGCTGTTTCAGTGAATTCATGGTATTCTTATGTGATCCTCATGATCATGATAAATCATTAAGATGTTCATGTACATTCATTACAGTAGTTAGATGTTTAATTAATTGATGAATTCTTCCATGAACCAACATGTAATCATGTTTGTTCCTGAGAAGTCATGATTTAGTAATGCATGAATGTGTCATGAAATCATGCATTAATTCATGCATAAGTTCATGAAAATCATGCATGAACTCATGTACCATTATTATAAAGTGTTACCTTTATTTTTTATTTGACATTATCTTACAAAAAATATAAAGAGATAAGTGGTTTGAAGGTAGTCATGAAAGTCTGAATAAAGCACGCTCTTGGATCTTTAAATTCAGCTCCCTCTATCACTGTTTGAGAACGGGGGAAACAAACGGTACAGCTAAAATGCCCACTCTATACAGCATACTATTAAACAGGCAGCTTCTTTTTTTGGACCAGTTTCAAAAAGAGCAACAGGGAGAAGCCAACAAAAGATCTCTAATAGGCTGCCTATCTGAGCCCAGCCGAGTGCCGCGTTTCATTGGCAGAATGATTAAAAGTTACCTGCCGCCAAATTATTACCGCCACGCGCCCCGGGTTCAACCTTTTTTATTTGCCCGGCGTTGTTTAATTAAGAGACAGTCAAATGAGATTTTGTCACAATAAGGGACGATAATGGTGGGGCTAACTGATAGGGAGTGCTTTATGTGTTCTCATTACGCGCTCCGTGATAGCACCGGTGTAATGGAGGAGTTCATCACCCCAATCTCATTTGGGAGGAGAGGCAAGGAGGGAGCAACAGAAACAAAAGGTAAGTCTGGAAATAATGCATAAGATTATTATTGCCCTGGGATGTTAAAAGGTTGTGTTGTTAATTAATTTGTGTTTAGATCATGTTAACTTTTAGGGAGAGATTCTATCTTTGTCCCAAATAAGAATGCAATAACCCATTCTGACAGTGTCAATTTGGTCAAAGAAATGTGTCCACAAAAACAAAAGTTGGACCAATTAAATGGAGCAATGTCCAGCTTGTCTTTCTTTGTTCTGGTGTTTGTTATTGTGAAGGGCTAGAGGAGGAAGTTGTGGGAAGGCTTGTGATCATTTTAGTTTTGTTTAACTGTTTTCAGTGAGCAAAGTAACCACTCTATTTAAAGGAACAGGCCACCGTTTTTCTATACTGAGATATGTTCTTACCTGAACTTAGACGAGTTGATACGCACCTGTCTGGTCTTTGTGCGTGCCCGTGGAAGAACTTGGTCGCTTCTAACTTCACCCCATTTGGAGTCATAGGAATAATGCTGAGAGAGGCCAAATGCTAACAACATCTCTGGTCGTTTTGCGTGACTGAGGGCACGCAAAACGACCAGACATACATATCAACTCGTCTAAGCTCAGGTAAGAACATATCTCAGTATGGAAAAATTCCCTCATTAAACACATGCCTGGAGTGTTGCCTTGGCTCATTCACATATTTTTGAGTAATCAGTAAAAACTTAGACGGCAGCCATTTTAGGTGTAGCTATGCCTCAGTCCTCCTAGGAACGCCCCCACCTCCTGGAGACGCCTCTGGACCTTTTGTCACCAGCCAAGCCACCAACCACTGCTCCTCAGCTCAGCAGAGCCCCCTCCCCGCACAGTGTTGTTGTTTAGATGCCACAGCAGTGTGCTGAAGGGGGCGTGTCGGAAAGCTTCTTAAAGAGACAGAGGCCTATTTCAAGACGTTCAGTACAGCCATTTTGAGAGAGCAATTTATTCAAGGCAGTTATTTTAATTTACTGCATATACAGACCAACAGAAGGTTACGTCATCATTGTAGTATGCTATAGACTATGTGCTATGTGATTGAAAAAAGCATAATACCCCCCCTTTAATAAACACCTGAAATGGTTTTCTATAAAACAAAAGTCTTATAGTCCTTGGTGCTGTTAAACTATACGCTTGGTCACACCATGTCCACCAACAAATACAAGCTTCCCTCTAGACATTTTGGATAAGGTGTAACATCCCGGTTGGAAACAGGCCAAACAGAACATGAGACTTTGAGACAATCTGGTTGGGTATAATTCCACTGGATGATTTTATTGTAATGATCATTATAATACTTGATGAGCACCAATTACATTTGTCCGAGGGCCAAAATGTCTCTTGACGTAAACTGGGGCTAGCAGCTCTTGTGAAATTAAACAAAATGTACAAATTACAAAGGGATATTTTCTGCTTAAAAGTAAAGATGGAGACGAGATACTGGTCTGAGGGGCCAGATGAGAGCTCTACGGGCCTGAATTGACGGCCTGTTGATGATCAGAAAGTATGCCATAGACAATCTTTAAGTGACTACAAGGAATGCTCCAATGGTACAACATTTGCACATAAGATTAGCTCCCATACAGAGTGTCCTTGGACAAGGCACATGAAAGCAAGGTGGGTACCTTGCTTCCATGATTAAATGCTTGTGTGTGGATGGGTGTATTGCTTCATTGAGGTACAGCTCTTTGAGAGCTAGAGGGCACTGAGCTATAATTGTGACCATTTACCCTGGAACTTGTAAATAGTTATGTACAGCACTTCACCTTAACTCAATTAACATTTCCCATCAAAACATTTAGTTGCTTTTTTGTCAGCAACTGCTCTTTTTTTCACCATGACATTTCTTGTACATTGAGAGCATATTCCATTGAGTGTTTTATTTTTCACTTTGAACAATGAAACGCACATTTGTCCTTGCTCGGTCAAGATGAGTTGCCACTTGTGTTAACTCATGCAAAACATTCCAAAGACCCCAGGTCCTTGGATCTCCGTCACTGACATTGTTGGGGAAATAGCCGACCTCTTGAGCGAGCACTTGGCTTTAGCCTTGGGATGCCTCTTGTTCAGCAGATGGGCCATTGTGCTCTAGTGGAGGACCTCTTATGACGCCGACCTTGAGCGAATCATTCGACCACAATAAAATGAAGCAAGGAAGTGTT
Organism: Neogobius melanostomus; assembly: GCA_007210695.1. Lineage (NCBI taxonomy): Eukaryota > Metazoa > Chordata > Actinopteri > Gobiiformes > Gobiidae > Neogobius > Neogobius melanostomus. The sequence continues at coordinate 3,315,993 of VHKM01000037.1, forward strand.
GGCAGATCTGCAGCTGACAAAACAAATGTGTTCTGAGGGTTGATTGAAATGTTTCTGAAGAGCTTTTGGTCTGCGTTGGAGGAGAAAGCAGCCTTGGAGTTTAGAAAAGAGTCTTATTTTCAGTTTTTTTTCCCTATTGAATTTTAGTAAGCTTATTAACAGTGTTGAATCCTTCAAAATATGTCTTTTATGAGGAAAAAAAGCAAATCAAGTTGGTCTTGAACTATGACGATATGTGTGAGTAGAAGAACAAATACATGGTTAATAACCTTAATGGCTTCATTTTCCACCAGCTTTTATCCTACGACTGACTCCCATTTGAAAGTTCATGTCAGTAAACGGGTCTATATTATAGACCCGTTTACTGACACAGCAAGTGCACTACTTAGACCAAAAAAACAAAACAGAAATGTAATGTGTCTACTCATAGTAGCGTTCACGTCCGTGTGGGAAAGACCTGCATCTGGGGCATAACATGTTAGGTGCAGAATGTGGCCTATTAGCCTGGCATCAAGCCAGACTGACTTTATTTATGTATTTATAAATACATATAAAGACAGTCTGGAATTGTGGTAAATTCCAAATCGAGACTTGAGGCGGGGCTAACGATCACAGTTTGAACCAGAGCGAACCAACTAAACACAAAACGACCTACGCTTTGCGTTTATGTCCTTCGCCATGTTTTTTTTGTATTCCACAAGTGCAGTTGAGTGAAAGCCATCAGAGCAGCTTCTTGCTGTGTCTTTAAGGACAAGTCCAGCTCATTTAAAACAGAAGAAAGGGCACTGGTTAAAGATCGTTGTGTCGCGGCCGCCATCTTCACTGTTTTGGTTACATCCCGGTGGAGCACAGGTGTTTGATGAGAAATCCTAGCGCGGAAGATGACGCACTGTTAACTCCTGCCTCCCGTGCTATGTTTGGCTAGTCTTGGTTTTGCTGGAGTCAGTGAGACTGAAATTGCACAATTCCAGACTGTATCTCTTAACATGGAGGATCAGTCTGGCTCGTGCCAGGCTAGGCTATTAACTTCCTTTTTGTCCTGCATTATCATGAACTATGATCTGTCCATGACTGTAACAGCCTTACATTAAAAAAAAACATTAGCAGAAATAAGATAGAACAGGCAACCAGAACTGAATATGCAGATTTTTCTGCAGATTTTTTACTGAAGGATTTTGACTACTGAAGAACATCAAATACCCTGGGGGAGGCCAGCATGAACGCAATAAATACAGACAAATCCGGCCCATGTCAAAACACCCTTTTTTAATCAAGCATGTATGCTAATATTTAGATAGGGATAGTCACCTCAAATTGAATACTAAACATAAAAAATACTAATAAATCAATAAGATTAAATCAAAAGCATAATGCAATGCTCAAGCCTACATTAAACCTTTTTGGCTGAAGCTTTGTTTACTCCTTGTAGGGATCTGTGATACCCACAAATTTGGATCTGATCCAATATCATATATTACTTGGCCTACATTTTCAATATCGAGCGGATACAGACACCAAAAATGATGTGTTGGTATTCACAGCAAGCTCACATACTGCTCACCTATGATTGATAATACATACCTCCTTCTGTGGAGACCACTTAAATAGTACATGTATGTTAATTCAGTTGGAATATATCGTGAACGTGTTGATAAAAGTTTCTGCATTGGAAAGTACACCTTATCACACAGGCCTGTAGAGGGCAGCATGTTTTCTTTTCTCTTTGACAATTAAAATCAATGTTGAACTCTACAGCATGACATCTGTGAGAGGAACCGTGACTGCTGCTTTGTGTGGCAGTTTTCATAAGAGACCTATAATGATCTCTATAGGGAGACTTCTCAGAACAAATAAAGAACAGAGATATAAATACAAGTGGAGTTGGTAAACTAGAGCATCTCGAAGAACACGGCTTAGGCGTAAGCACAGCTCGACACTTGAGTCACCAATGCAGTATACTTTTGTATTTAACAACACAAATCTTTAGTTAAATTTGTGTCATGGTTTTTACCAATGTTAAATTCAATTGAAGGCATTACCATTAACCGTCTGTTTTTATTTCGTGGATTAAAGAATGGATCTGCGGCTGTTAAATGTGTCTCTGCGACGTATCATGTTCTTGTTTCCTTGTGTCAAATGGTGACATGTGATTTTACAAAACAAGTACAGACACGTGACGGGATATATGCATAGATTATTGCACATTCAGATAAACCGTTCTCAAAGGTTCTTGGTAAATACAAGAAATGTTTTTGTTTTTTTCTCCAAGTGACAACTATTGGAGGTTCATAGCCAATCATCCATTTCATCCATTTTCTTCCACTTTATCCGGGATCGGGTCAAAACGGCTACAGTCAGATGCCAACCATCTCAGGAGAAATCCAGAAGGCAAACTGTGTCATGTCATGAGGCTTAAATACCAACAGGGGAAAGTTCCACCAAATCCTTTTGCTGCAAAATGCCACTGCATTTGTCATACATTGGTCTAGACAGAGGTGGCATGACTAGAGCAGCATTAACAAGCTCTTAAAAAAAGTGTTTGTCAAATGGAGAATGTCAAATTCTCGAGCTAAGTGTAACTGTCATTTCCAGCAGCAAACAGTTTGATATAATGAACGCAATGGTGACATAATGTCTTGTAATGTTATGTGGTATGCTATCTATCTATCTATCTATCTATCTATCTATCTATCTATCTATCTATCTATCTATTGACATTGACTAGCCATCTGACTATTTATCTAATTGGTTCAAGCTTACTGTATTCTGGCCCAAGGAGCTTGACACTTCTTGGTTCATAGAGGCTTTCTGACTAACAAGATAGTCCCCTATACCCCTATGTAAATGAAGTCGGCACAGTCACAGCAATACCAAATTAGACATAGAATATGAATTCTGCTGTCCTGTCAAGGTACATAGTGTTTTATAGATCCTCTTTTAAGTTACCCTATAACTTCCATGTTCCACTGTCAGCACATTCTCTGAAGCAGCAGAAGACAGCATTTCCTAAGGGCTGTCGCTACTTCATTAAGAATCTGGCCATATCCAATTACAGGCTTAGGGCTGTTTGGTTAAGAGACAAAACGCTGGAGAAAAGAGAGACTATCAACCAGGGGAAGTTGAGGTCAGGGAGAGTAATGTGGAGGCACAGGTGCGTACACGGAAAGAAGCAGAATAATTTAAATGTTACAATCAATGAACACAATAGATGAGATAGCAAATCCTTTGTGCATTAACCTTTGCAGGGTCAGAACGTGAGTAAAGACTTAATTTAGCGCAGGAGACGTTATCTGCAGCCGAGAGGTGGTACCAGGAGAAACACTGTTTATCTCTCTGTTCACAAAGCATTTCAATCTCATTGCTTTTGTTCCTTTTTGTTGTGCCTGATGTATTTTGGAAACCTAAAATCATGAGGGACACACATTTTCTAAAATTCAACTAAGTTGAAAGAATTTTATTTCAGTGTGGGACTAAAACTCACCTCACACATCAGGTGACATGGTGGCATAGAGGTTAGTGCTCGTGCCTCACACAGTGCCTTTCGAAAGTACTAATACACCTTGAACTTTTGCACATTTTGTCATGTTTACAACCATAAACATAAAGATTTTATTTTGAATTTTTTACTGAAAGTTCACACACAAGTAACAGACAACTGTGAAGTGAAAGCAAAATGATAGATGATTCTGTTATTTTTCAAAAAATAGAAAAGTGAAAAGTATTCATACAGCATTTCCTGAGTGCATTAAATTGCCTTTATAACATTCCTAATGACTGCAGAATGTTCACACCTTGCCCTAACCATTAAATAGAGGCCATGTGTGTGTAATCTACACTCAGTATAATTCCAGCTGTTCTGTGAGGGCCTCAGAGCTATGGTCAGAGTGTATTGGTCACTAAACAACATCATGAAGGCCAAGGAGCACACCAGAGAGGTCAGGGATAAAGCTGTGGAGAAGTTTAAAGCAGCGTTAAGTTATACAAAGATTTCCCAAGATTTGAACATCTCACGGAGCACTGTTCAATCCATCATTCGGAAATGGAAAGAGTATAGCACCACTGCGAACTTACCAAGACACGGCCGTCCACCTAAACTAACAGACCGAACAAGGAGAGCACTGGTCAGAAATGCAACCAAGTGCCCCAAGATAACTCTGGAGGAGCTGCGACGTACTGCCGCTGAGCTGGGGGAATCTGTACATGGGACAACTATAAGTCGTACTCTACACAAATCTGGCCTTCATGGACGAGTGGCAAGAAGAAAGCCATTATGGAAAGGAGGCCATAAGAAATCCAGTTTGAAGTTTGCTAGAAGTCATATGGAGGACACAGCTACCATGTGGAAGAAGGTGCTTTGGTCAGATGAGACAAAAAGGATCCGGCAAAGATTTCATCTGATATAATGGTGTTTAATGAGAGTGATCCGGCAAATGTTATGGCCTGTTCCCTGAATCCATAACATCAGACCAAAAGTGTTCCTGAAAATACAAATTTACAAATTAAGCACTGACAGTAGCTTACCAACACCAAATATGGAGTGAAGGAATAATGACTACAGTGTGGTGTTTTGAGAAACTTGGTAACATAGGCTTGTAAAGCACAAAACAAGTGCTGCGTCCACACCGAACGCCTCTTGGGCGTCAAAGACGCGCCTCAAGTCCGTAGTTGGACGCTTGTGCTTACTGAAGTCAGACGCTTGTCACAAATGTCACCGAGCGTCAAGACGCCCTGGCCGCGCGTCAACTCAGAGTCTGTTCGTAGCCATCTTGGAAACAGCTCGTGCCTGAAAACTACAGTTGTTCGGAGGCTAACTACTGTAGTCTCCCTCTTTGCTCCTGCCATGTCCTATGGATCTTTAATATTCCCCCATGGTCTACGCAGGATCTCCCCAGTATTTAAGCTCATATCCAGCCCATACGGTTGAAGGGACATTGGTGGCAAGTGGCTATAAGCTAGGTTAGCCCGGTTAGCTTTTTGCGATCGCGTACAGCTCATTGTTGATTAAAAAAAAAAAAGTGTGTGCAATAAACCACAAATGCGTCAAGCCCATCTCAGTGTGTGACCATCATAAAGGCTGTTCTGTGTAGTTAAGGGCTTTATTGACGTGATTAGTGCATAATACTTGTTTTCAAGGGGGTCAATGCGAGCTATCTGTTTGGGCTAGCATAGAAATAATTATAAAACAGATCGACTACGGCCCGTTGTAGATAAAATGTGAGCAATAAACTTAAAAATCAACAAGCCTGGCTCAATGTGGTTTTTTTTTTATTTATTTTTTTTTATTGGTTTATTTGGTCGGGACAGTGCATGTTAATGAACATACATGGGTCTCATGCATGTAAACAAGCCACACCGGATTGTAGCCTTGGGCTAATTTGCATCCGTCGTCCCCCATGCGCACTCTCAAACACACTCTCATTCATCCTGGCCTATTGTACATGTTTTAGTGGTAGGGGAAACCGGAGTACCCGGAGGAAACCTACGCAGACACGGGGAGAACATGCAAACTCCACACAGAAAGGCCCCATCCAGGTGGGAATCGAACCCGGGACCTTGTAGCTGTGAAGCACGAGCGCTAACCGCTGTACTACCGTGCCGCCCCTGTGTGTGATCATTGTTACACAGTTGCTTTATGTAGATGGGGCTTAATAGACTTTATTCGTGCATATTTCTCGTTTTCACATCGATTGGAGATTTAGCTTGTACTGTAGCATTAGCCTTGGGAATCCTGTGTGCATCATCAAGACCCAAACACATTCCCAGCGCAGATCCAGCCACTCAAATATGTTTTCTTGTCGCCGCTTTTAATCCTGGGTGTTTAGGTAAAAGAAACACTGATGTGTGTCTTTGTAAAAGTCCCAGAGCTGCTGTAGCCCCGGTTCACAACACGATAATCCTCCGTGACTTGTTTACATCTGCGGGCAGGCAGAGGATCTGCCCGGTGGCTCAGCTACAGCGTACGTCACTGTTGGAGAAAGCTCCTGATTGGTCGACGCTCGCGAATTTCTCCAAAAAGTTCAACATTTCCCAACTCTAGCGTCAGCCGGCCCGGAGGCGCGCCATGCGCTTCGGACGCGGCGCGGCCGCGCTGGAGGCGCGAAAATCTTCAAAACGCGCCGCTCAGGAGGCGCGTCACGCGCCGCGGGGCCTCTTGAGGCGCGTCCTCAATGTATTTTAAATGTAAACCTGACGCTTTGGAGGCGTCGGAGGCGCTTGGTGTGGACGCAGTATTAGCCATTATTATTATTATTATCAGCATATGAGTTATATGACACTCGACTTGGAAAATAATCTACTGTATCTGCAGCGGCTTCAGAAGTCATACCTTATGTCAAATTCTTATACTGAAAAAGTTGAACAATATTGTTAATTCATGACAAAAAATACTGGACCTTTCAGTATATGGAACTTACCAAAGAAACCCACACAGACACAGGGAGAACATGTAAACATACCCGGGCCAGGATAGAACCTCTGTCCTTCTTGCAGTGAGGCCAGAGCACTAACTGCTGCAACACCGTGTTGCTGACATATCACCCAGCTTTTTTCCCCAATATATAACTGAAAATGGGTCTACACTGTGTACACAATTACGCAATTTTTACCATATTGTTATTTTTTTTATTTTTTTACATTTTCAAGCTTCAAACGGTGTAAAACTGTATTTTTAGGAATCAGATTCAAGAAAATTGGCACCTGGGCTCCCGCGGCTTGCGCGGGTGATTACTGTGTATTGTCAATAGTGTGATAGATGCGCACACATGACAATGATTACTGCGCGTGGCGGCAGGTGCGGCGGGGCGGTGTGGACAGTGCACTGCGCGTGTCAGCTGTTTACAGCGGACACACACATTTGGGCAAAAGGACACAGGATCATCTGTCTGAATTTGGAGCAACATAACCTCACCTCTACAACATCATAAAGACACTATAGTGTAACGGAAACACCATCTGAAAAGAGGAGGAAAACCTTTATGACAATGCAGCAGCTGTGGTTTGAAATGCATTAAATTAAGTTAAATTTATAACTTTCCATCCCAGACTCTTTCAGTTTGAGGGAGATGAAAAGCCCAAGTGCTGATAACAAGCTGCTAACATAATATCTGCAATCATCTAGTGTGCATATTTAATCACGCTTAATCTCACTATATGTGTCGTTCTAGCAAATGAAATACATTTACAGAGTACTTTCTGCACTCTCTTCTGTACTCTATATATCTACGTGAAACACATACCATAACATTCTAAAAAAGTACATCTTTTGCTTACCCTCGACACACACAGTCTCTAAACACAGTCTGCTTTTCATACATTATTCATTCCTCATACCTTTAGATTCCGCATTTGCATTTCTTCACAGGCATTTTTAAAATTAGCCATGTTTCTCCTGCGGTCCATCATGTGTTCCCTTCCAATCAAATCGCTGGGTTAACGCGGCGGCTGGAGTGTCCGGAGTGCCAGCACAATCACCCAGAACTGGCAGGCTTCCTCATGCTGGCATGAGGCCTGTACCTGGACTAGCACCATGGACAGCGACGGTGTCCAAATGTCCACAGAACCAGCGTTAGCAGCCAGCTCATTAGCATAGGCGCTTTGATATACAGCCGCGCACACTGTCATCCCTCTGTCCCATCTCAGTGTCAACCCCATTTTAGTCTCTCCAAATTCTCCTTCTGGCAAAGTACGAGAGGAACTGTTAGAATGATATGGCACCAACTGAATGAGCCATTGTGAAAACATTGTGGCTGTTCTTATAATTTTGCATTTTTTCCCCCTCCCATGCTAGATTAATAAGAGTATTGTGAAGAGTTTGGCAGAGGAGATACAATTTCTTTTATATTGGCCAATTCAACAAGTAATTTCACATTCAGATTCACACTTTTCCATTGTTCACAAGATAGCTCCAAACACTTGAACATTTTCAACAAGGGCTGCATCTTTCAGCACAAGACTTTGGTAAATTGTGAATCAATGTTAAAGTTGAAAAGCTGTCATTGCCGTATGATTACCCTTATTTTTTATGAATTAAAAAAATAACGATTGTTAAGAATAATTAAAAAAAAACAGCCACAAAGCTTCAGAACAAGCATCATGCAAGCTCTCCAAACAGACATAAAAACACTATGGAGCTACAATGCTCCACAAAGATTTAAGCATGAGTTGAATGTTCCATTTTACATAATTGACACAAATTAGTTGATACTTAAGGTGAAGGAGAGACCAATACTAGTGAACATGGTACACATTTGGCTCCATAACCAGCTCATACATGTCTCCCCTTCCTAGAACTAAAGTAACACTTTTATACTCAAACCTTTGATAAAGTCATACATTTATCTGTCTTTCTGAGTATATCTATCATTAATTTGCTGCTGCAACGATTCCCTATAAATACATTAAAAACAAAATGCAGTTTAATAAATTACTTGTTTATGTGAGTATAGCAGTAGCCTGGTTTTACCTTACCCTGAGCTCCGTTATCAGGTGGGAGGGGTGAACTCCTTTGAAACGATTGGCTCTGCTTTTCGCTAGCGTTTGGTCGTGACGTATGTAATGCGCCCGAGTGAGTGAAGCAGCTAGCATAACTCTTGGGAGCATTAACAGACAGCCTTTTTTTTTTTTTTAATAAAAATAAATAAATAAAACAACAACAACAACAAAAGAACAAAAAAATAAAGAAAGAAGAAAAAGTGGAAAAAATAAAGAAAAAAGGGGGAAAGAGCAGACAGAGAAGAAAAAGAAAGAAAGAAAAAAGAGAGAGAGATGGGGTGTATACATCAATAGGTTACGTTCACACGACGCCACAACATTCCAAAGAGCTCACACTCCAAAATGAAGGTAGAGTGCATCTGAAAGTTCCATGACAGCAACCACAGCAATTGCCAAAATGCAGTGCACCTCCAGTCCCAGTCAACTGCCCAACTCTCCACACTTCCCGGACCTATCCACACGAAAAAACAAAACTCAAAGCCCCTCCTCCCGCCCACATGAGCCACGGTCCAACCTTCTCATCCCACAGGCGTCCAAAAGTGAAGAAAAACACAAACAATTATGTTGGACTGTAGAAAGGACCTTCAGCCACTATCAAAAAAAAAAAAAAAAATGTATTAGGGACATGGACATGGCTTATCTCACAGTGGGAGAAAGAGTTTGTAGTTTGTCCTGTAACCGCTTAATGAGAAACGCAAGGCTGTGCGGAGTGTGCGCGATGTTAATGTTAAGAAGAGGAGAGCGAAGAGGACGCCCTAAGTGTAATACGTTGTTGTCAGCGCTGTTCGTAGCACACCACGCCTCAGCCGACACCTTTTTTTCCCACTAAGCAACGCCTTCAAGCGACCGGCAAAAGCACTAGCACACCGTTGTCTGTACGCAAGATACCCGTTAGAGGAAAAAACAATGGTGTCCGAGAGGATAGGTGAAAGACAGGCAGCAGTCTGGATGTCTTATGCAGCAGAAGAGACATGAACTCGAGACTTTGCGCTAGTGGCCATACCGCCTTTGCTATGCCCAATCCCGTCAGACCTTGGAAGCTAAGCAGGGAAGGGCCTGGTTAGTACTTGGATGGGAGACCGTTTGGTAACACCAGGAAGCCTAGCGAATGTAGTAAGTGAGTGAGTGGTTGGTGGTGGTCGGAGGGGCCGATGGCACAGACTGGTTGCCTCGCTTCTGTCAGTCTACCCCAGGGCAGCTGTGGCTACAATAGTAGCTTACCACCATCAAGTATGGAGTGAATGAATAGTGCAATGTAAAGCGTCTTTGAGTGTCCAGAAAAGCGCTATATAAAACCAATGCATTATTAGTCTTACCATTCAAGTCTGCCTATGCTTCCACATGAAGTGGGATAAATAACCCTCTGTTGAGCCTCATACTGATACGCAAGCAAAACATTGTTGAGGGCAGGCACCTCAGCACCATATAAGGCTACAACACAGATAGTATGACCGTACAGAATGGCCCAATATGATAAATAGTGGTTTATTTTATTTTCTAATAATACCAACTTCGTCGTGAGCAATACTGTTGTTGCGCCAGGCAGAAGATCGGGCCCTTGAACATTTACTTTAGAAAAATATACTGTATGGGAGCAAATAATCAGATTTATTTTGTGATGCCCAAAGTTGAGTTTGATTTATGTTACATATTACATATCTACATATTTATCAAAAGCCCACTTTTCCAAGTTATGCCTATTTTTGCTCATGCATAAAGGCAACCCAGGCATCAAAAGAACTGTTCTCAAAGGTATACCATCGCAGTCCGCAGTCTGCCCCACACTCAGACCAGCCACCACCCCTGCTACCACTGCTCCTGGAACCCAGCCACACATTAGAATGGAGGTCACTGTCATCCTGCTTTAGCCGGCCTCTTCATCTCCTTCCCTGTCAACCGGCCGGCATGCTGCTCAGTACTCGCCTAATATTCAATTTCACGTGTGCTCGATCATCCTGTGGTTGCGATGATCATCCTGGGGGCCGAAAGTGGAGCTGATGCCCGGGGGCTGTCCCGCGGCTAACGCTGACCTGACCTCCCACCAACGTAATTATATTCACAAGCACAAATACGAGTCAGGGGTGATGGAATAGAAGCAAAAAGAAAAAAATATATATATATATATATACAGTATATCTCAGAAGATTTGAGATGTATTATTAAACACGTGTCAAAGTATGAGGAATACACAGTGGGTCTGGCTTCCTTTATGTAGTGTACGAAAAGAAAGCTATATTTGGAGAAAATAACAAGGGTTGCAAAAGGGTAGGGTTTCTGTTGAGAATGAAAACTACAATGACCTGCTATAATCAAGTCATCTCATTTATTTACTGGCGTCACATGTGAGGATTTGTGAGTTGTCATTAGGTTTTGCTGAGGTGGCCCCTGAGGAGTCCAGTCTCAAATGCTAATGCAGGAGCCCAGTGGACAGGTCTATGGGATCAGGGCTGATGTGTATAAATGATTTAGTGTTGTGTGTAAAACGCAATACAAAAGAAGTCCAGGGAAAAATGTCAATGATTTTTAGTTTTTTTGCTGTTGTTTTTTTGCTGTTGTATTTTATCTTTTTTTTCTTGTTTTTTACCTTTTCAGTGCCACCTGAGAACAAAGAATGGGTAATATTTAACTCAAACTAAAACAATAACTGATAATGAAACATTGCTTTCCAAATATATGGCTACGTAAAATGTGTCTAACAAAATTAAGACTACTAAGATTATCTTATTTCAAGCACTCAATTGTTTGATTTTTTTCTTCAAGGATTTCAACATTTGTGAAGAATTACATTCACATATGAATTATTTAAACCCACTGCAGCAATGTGTTTGGGCTGGGCTGAGTACACCCAGACCACAGGAGAACACCTACAGTATATAGCAGAGATTAGGTTAGTGGGTAGCCAGCCAAAAAGTCACATTTTGAGTTGGCCTACTTTGTATTAGAATAATTCTGATATTTATTGTACACAAACTATTTTCAAACTTATTCTATCCAGCCTGTCAACTCAAAGTTATAGAGAGCTGTTGAACTTTTGATATTTAGCCCAAAGGTCTGTTTGCGCTGGTGACACCTGACAAATGTAATGTGAAAGAGAAGTTTATTTTTACTGTTGGAAAATCCGTGGGAGGATTACGTTCTCTGTGTAGATGTCAGTGAGCAGGAGAACGTTATGAAGACAACGCAACATCAATCACTAATTCTAGTGTTTCTCAAATTAAAATTTCTCAAAATGCATCAGTCTTACAACCATTTTTTATAGTCACTTTACATAGCACTATAATAATTACAGTCATTCAAGTATTTTCTTTATTTAGTCTGCAAACACCAGCAACACGTCACTAACAGAGCCCTTTGCTCCAGATGGTTTTGGATGTGCCCAGGTCCTGGTTCAGGCTGTGAGATGTCCGGGCTTGTATAATAAACTTTGGTATACTGATTGATACAGAGGCAAGGCAGGTGACGTGTCTTGCACAAGGGCACCATTTATGCACTGTTTGGTGCTGGATCGGGCCAACCTTCAGGGATGACCACTGACCTTCAATCACTGCCAATCCTTTGCAAGAAGGCACACAGTTACGTCAAAGAAGCATTATGCTAATTTGCATTGTAACACTGAAGGAATAATGACATTAAAACAACATAAGAATCACAGTGCCATGTAATATATTATAGATATATATTAAAAGAAAAGTACACAATAAAAGTTGGAACCGTCAGTTGTTGTTTTTTTTCATTAAGCATTGATGCCTTTACTTTTTTACTATACTCGACCCAATATCTAAACCAAACATTAATAAAAAGGATTAAGTCCACATGCCTGCTCCATGTCTCTAGTGCCTAAGGTCTGCGTCCAATCAGCAATACTGGGCATTGATTTCTTCATGAGAATGTCCATAAGAGAGACACTGGTTACTGTGCTTTTCTACCAACAGCTGAAAGTGTTAACGCCTGCTAATGATTGGTTAGGATTCTCTGTGTTATGAAATTGCAATCGAGCAAACATATTTTATACAGAATGATACGGGTCCCAGAATTTAACCCTGTGTACAGTGTGTAGCACACAAAGTTGCGACGTGAAATAATAAAAATAAGATCATCTAGATTAATTCGTGTCAAGATTTTCATGCATCAAAACACAGTGCATTCATGTTGATTCATGCATTATTCAGGAATATCAAATTGAGTGTACTTTTTTTTTTCATGCACAGGCTTTTTTTTCCCCACCGCCTTATTGCAATATTGGACTGATCTTGCAGGTTTTTGCGTCATACTTTTAAGTAAACATTGGCTGTCAAGCATGTCGAACATCCTCGACTGGCCTGACTTTTTTTGTTTGTGTGGGGAATATGTTAAAATGTGCTTCTCTTCAGTGACTTGTAACGCATATGCTAATGAGGGTTGACTAACAGCTGCATGTCTTGATTCAACAGTGAGGTTTATTCATGTGCTGTCATTCGAGTGTGTCCTGTCGGGCCTGGCGAAATGAACATCAAAATCGAAACAAATCAATATTTTTGGCACATCGGCCACCCACTTGTGTCTAGTGATGATCTTTACTGATGAGGGTGTAGCCTGTGCAGTATATCAATCAATTTAGAAGGATTGCAGGTTTGCTTATATGAAATAAGAAAGTAGTCGCAGAATTAGCTTTGGTGCCACAGAGAAGCAGCATCTAATTGTATTAATAATTCTTCCATTGCTGAGTAAATATTGCCACAAATGTATCACGTGAATTGGTATTGCTTTAGATGAAGGTGTGCTCATTAGTCATCTTTTTAGGGTTAGGATAATGGTTAAGGTTAGGATTAGGATTAAGGCAAGAGCAATGGGCGAGGAAAGCCCTTCCCTTTGGTCCTCATTTCATTTATTAATGTACAGTATTTCAATGGGACAATCCACATTAATGAACAGACAACTAGTGCTGTAAATATGCCGGACATAGCTCAGAGCTAATTTCCATCCGCAGTTCCATGGGGTGAAAACATACCACCAACACAGACCATACATGAGCACTACAAAACATGAATTACATGACATACAGTACACACATACAAATAGTACAACATGTACATTGAGAGACTCCATCCATAAACTACTAAAATTGCTCCTCCCTCCCCCTCACACTCACACACACAGACCTGCTCTTGGTAAAATCATGTCCCTGTGAACATAATTGCCTCCTAGTGGTCACAAGTTTGCTGACCAAGAAGCCAATCTTTCTGTTGTCTCTTAAATAAGACATAAGTGGTACATTCTCTAACAGTCATTGGTAGAATGTTCCAGAGCATCCCATAATAGAAAGTACATTTTGAGCTAACACAGACTTTCGAAACTGCACTTCACAGTCCCCCCTGACTGTGGAGCGAGTGCTTGTCTCACTTTTCCTTTTTTTAATCAATTCATAAAGAGGCGGAGCCAGGCCGGTGGAGACAAGGCAACTATTTTTGAAAATATTTTAAATTTGTGAAATTTAAAAATGTATATTTGTCTATTAAAGCGCATTATGAAAATACTTCTGATCAAGAATCTTAATTGCCTTTTTATACAACTGTTGGATTGGCTTGAGGGCAGTAACCCCCAGCGAAGGACCACACTGTAAAGCAGTATTCAATATGGGAGAATATCATAAAGTGGAGATAGGACTTTTCTGCCTCAGTTGTGATAAATGGACGGATTTGTCTGTAGTTTTGTAATGGCGGGGGGCTGACATTGCTGTAATACCACTCCCTGGTGGCCAGGGGCAACTCCAAAAGACACTTTGGAAACAGGATTCTTATGTAGCTGTGGACCTCGTTTGTGCAGCTTAAAAGCCGGGCTTCAAAGAGCTTTTTGTTTCTAAGAATTGCTATGACCCATGTGACCACTCTGGGCTATATGTATCATATTTTTAACCATGCTGGTTTCTGTACATCAGCAATAAAGAATTGAAGCCTAAATCTATGATTGACAGGCTCTGGAGCTCTGTGGAGGCTGGATGCGGCTTTTTTCCCCCTTTTTATGGAACAGGCTTTGTAGGAGGAGATTGAGCAGCCATGTTAATCATGACTAGGGATGGGAATCGAGAACTGGTTCTACAAGTAGACCCGGTTCTGTTTGAGCAAAGCATCGGAACTGGACGTCTACTTCATTATCGATCCCTCTTATCGATGCTCCCGCTCTGAAAACACTCTTTTTGCGCTGCGGAGCTAGACCTACATGCGTAATGACATAGTTCTCCGAATCTGTTGGCGCTGCTTCGAAGTAAGCAGGGAAACATCGGCCCAATCTCAATTCTACCCCTTAGCCCTCCACTTCGCCCTTCTCCTCCGTGTTGCGCGTTCACGATAGACGAAAGTGTGTCAATTAAAACAGTCCATTGTTATAAACGTGTCAGTTCTACGTTTTCGCTTTGCTGCTGCGAACGCTCCATTTATTTGCGCTGTATTGCTGTTTCTTTCCAAACTTTTGATACGTCGCTATTGACATGACACACATGGGTCGGTGCCTCGCTGCTGCGCTCGCTGTCTCCCTGTGCCGCTGTGCTCTAAGCCCGGGTCCGAGACTGTCTGCCCTCGCTCTGAGCGCACCTCGGTAGCCTCCGCTCCGGGGCTCAGAGCGGAGGCTACCTGTCCCCGCCCTGAGCGCACTGTGAGCGGGGCTACCTCTACCCGTCCCCGCTATGAGTGCTATGAGTAGTGTTTGGGCTGAGACCGAGTCCTGTTGTTTAGGTGTTACAAAACAGCATCAGTATGTTACAAGTTATAGACACAAATGTTACCATTATATTTTAGAGGATGCCAGGCAGGCTGAGTGCCAGCAGGAGCTATTTGGAAACTTGCTAATTTAATGAATATTTTTTCTTGGGAAAACTAACAATGTGTCTTTTTTGATAGAGTTTATCGAAAGCACATTCATTCCTTGCTTTTCCCCAACACACAGACAAGTCAGGCATCGATAAGAGAATCGATAAAGAATCGAATTGATAGGTAAAATTATTTATGGTATTGATAGCAATAAAATCTTATCAATTCCCATCCCGAATCATGACTATGAATGGGGCTGAATGGGACTCATCCATCCTTCCATTTTCTTCCACTTGTCTGTTGCCAGGTGGTGGGGCAGCAGTTGGAGCTGCCCAAATCGCATAGCACCAGCCCCTATGGCTCCTCCTGCATGTGGTGGGTCCACAGAAGGACGGCCTCACGAGTCTAACCGGGCCTGTTGGTCTCTCATAAGGGGCTTCTGAACCGCTCTTTGTCTGACCCGTCACCTAGGACCTGTTTGCCATGGGAGACCCTACCAGGGGCACGAAGCCCCCGACAACAGAGCTCCAGGATCATTCAGGCGCAAACCCCTCCACCACGTTAAGGTGGCGGTTCCAGGAGGGGTGAATGGGACCCGCTGATCTCTATTATTTAGATCTATGGGTGAGGGTTAGGTTTAAATAGTAAATGGACTCAACTTATAGCACTTTTCTACCTTTATCAGGCCTAAAGCACTTTACAGTAAGGAACCAGTCACCCATTCACTCTCTCATTCATACACCAATGTGTGCAGACATTTCAGGGTTTAGGGAATAAGCTTTTTTTTATTCATGGCCTTGTAGCATGGTAGTTGATAACAATATAATGAGTAGCCTATAATATCCACTCCTTTTGAGCTGACTATCTGCTCAAGTAAACAAATAAACTAAAGTAAATATCTTTATGAGCATAGTATTCATAACCTATATTATGTTAACAAATAAAAGTATAATAAGCAGCTTATTAATGCTTTGTAAGCATATTATTAATACTGTATTAACGTGCACCCCTTAATATAAAGTGTTACTCATGTAGTTAATTCTTGGTTCTTCTATTGATGATGTTCCACATAAGCTGGTTTACCTTGGTCGCAACATTGAAATGGCAAACACACAAGTGCTGCACTTGCATTGTTTCAGAATCCTTTAAAACTTTATAGTTAATAATTATGGCATCATCATAATTATGGTATTATTGGCAATCTTAAAACACATGCTTTTATAGGAACATTATAGGTTTTTTTTCAGTCACTTTACAATTTCATACATTATTCCTTAAATCTGTACACCTGGTGGGGGTGAGTTACAACTCCATCCATTCTCCATCCACAGCCCAAACATTCATGCATAAAGGTGGATGACACAATGATGCTATGCACTAGTCAGAGGAGTGACTTAACCCTCAGTCTCCTCGTCTGTGGGCAAAACATTTATCAACTGCCGCCCCATTATTTATTCGTAGCTTTGTCAATGGGCTAAAATATTCACGCAGCTCCAACCAACACTTTGCATTTGCATTTCTAAAAATCCTGAAAGTAACACTTATTTTGTCTGCGATGATGTTTTGATTTTAGACATCACCCGAGCTGCTGGTGTTTACCCCTTCACTGGGAAAGCAGCCTTTCAGGGCTCTTTGCGTGTTGTTGATTATTCATATCAAATGTGAAGGGAGTCAGGAGGAATGGTCTAGTGATGAAAGAAGGCGAAAGACCGAGATTACAGCCTAGTAAAATGGTGTTTGAGCAGAAACATGGGGCAAAGACAGGGGGAATAAAGATGTTTGTGAAGAGTGGAGGAGAGGTGAGGGATGGAATAATCATCAGGAAGTAACCTGGCAGGTCGGCGCATCCTCGGGCCATCTGGTGCACATCAAGGGCTCTGCATTGATTTGCATGCCATTGCTCTCTTCACTCGGCGAAAGAACATTCCGCCGTGTGCAGTGTCAGGATCACACTTCATCAGATTGAGTCACTGTATGTACTGACAGCGATAGAGACGGGACTTGCGCACCAGTTGGTCCCATAGTGTAAAATTAATAGAATTTAGATGGAGGCACGTTTGGGGTGTTTTGAAAAGTTAAACTGACAGGTATCCAACTTTGAATTGTACTGTAGCTCCAAAACTCATAATCATTGGAATTAAAATACATGTAAATACACCCTTGTGTCTGACATCTAGCGTGACCAATGCAACTATCTCTTAGGATTGTTTGATTGTTAGGTTGCACATAATGACAAACCGTGTTGGGTAACATAACGTTAAGTTAGCTCGTTTCTCCTCTGGAAAAATACTGTAGCTTGTTACGTTACTGCGTTACTTCATTACGAAAGTCAAGCATTAGAATACTCAGGCATTATCAATAATACACATCTATATATACACAGTATAGCTCTCATTTTAGGGAAATTATGAAATTTCCCTTGCATTCAGTATTTGGGGCAAATTATTTTTCAACCAATATAGGTACCGTATATTCCTTAAATCTTCCCCAAAGCATCTATTCCAGTCATGCAACACCATGCATGAGTCAAAGCATTAATTAATCCATGTTTTTATCCTTTTGTGTGGATGGGTTTACTCTAGGTGCTCTGGTTTCTATCAACCAAAAACGTGTGCAACAGGTAATCCTCTAGCCAGGTGATTCAGACCATAAAGTGCCATTTTATTGTAGTACTTTGAGATTTATTTACCAAATGTAAAGCATTATAAATCAAATCCATTATTCTTATTCTTATTCTTATTATTTGTCAATCATTTTGTCCGATGCGGAATCCTCCATTTCACAAACTGAGTCTCCAAAGAAGCTAACTCACGCAAACAGCCCGATACCAGTAAATGCAAATAATAACACAATAAATTTGCTTCACTAAGCCTTGTTATGTATGTGGACGAATTACGGCAAAAGGCAGCAATAATGAGCATAAACTACAGGCCTATAGTACTTTAGAGAAGCTTAGCTTTGTTTGCTATATGTATTTGCTAACAGTTTGGCTCTGTCAGAAACTGTGCCAGTTTTTTTCAACAAAAATAACATTTGTGATGGCGCTCTTACGCTTTATACAAAGTGCATTGAATTGGTAATAATAAACAGACAACATGCTCACTAAACTTGATTTAGATTCTCAACCACGTAACCAGCAACGAGTTTGTTGATGACAGTGGAATGAGCGATACTGCCAAAAGCTAAGTGTTGCTGCTTGGGAGACGAGGGCAAACTTCATTGTGGTTTTCCTCTTTAGCCCCGCCTCCAGCGCTGTATTGTCCTTTTCGCCAGTAAGTTCAAAATAATGTAAGTACTTCCGCGATATGAACGCACTCGCTGAAAACTCTTCCATGTTGCTGACTTTTGGAGGACACAGTCTGTGCAGGCACATTAGGACTGAAGAAATGAGACGAGTGAGAAATCAGGTCCCAAACTAATGGCGTTACTGAGTTAGGAAAGAAACTAGTAGATTACCTGCAAATGCAAAACTAACTCGTTACTCTGAATACGTAATCTGAGTACTCTAACGTGTTAAGTAGTGCGTTACCCCCATACTGATGACACATACAGTGCAGTTGAATGTGTAATTATGTGCAGCACGAGTTGTAATGTTGATAAGGAAACTGGCTGTAGTTCACTATGGAGTAATTGAGGAATCAGAATGAAGGAGAGGTTTGCCCGGTCTGAATATGCCTCTGTTCTGAGTGTGTCCGGTGCACATACGGGACCTGTTGGGCCATAATTACACCAGTGCATTGAGGTTTGCTGCTGAATGCGAGTGGGAGGTGGAGGTTACAGATCAGCAGCTCCCCCCAGGGCCCTCACCCTGATTACGGCGAGCCATGTGAAACAATGGCAGATGGGCAGTTGGGGCCTCTCACCGCTGCCTCTGCAAAATAAAATTCTTGTGAAATTTCACACTAAAACTGATGACTAAAATTTAATGATGTAATGACCTTATATAATGGAATCTGCCGGTATTTTTTTTTATTGTTCTGCGACTGAGCAGACAAGGGACGCTCTAACAATGAAACTGTTTACAATTACTTTTGGTTCTTTGGCATTATCTAACAATGCAGACTTGATCGCCTCTACATTAGAAATTGGTCTATTTCCAGATCAACACTCTACATATTACGACTCAGGGAAGAGTTCAGAGAAGGCCTGGCAAACTGCTGCAGTCTCCGCACTGGTGAAGGTAGTAAAACGTGACAGCGTCATTCATCATTCATTTATGGAGGGAGTAAAATCTGTCCAGTGTGTAACTATCCTGTCCCAAAAACTTTATCTCAAGAGGAGAAGAATATCTGTATTAAGTGATTAAAAAGGAACTATAAACCAATGTGCAGCCAGCCAGTCGAGCCGTAGAAGCAACTATATAATGCAATAATAAGCCCATCAACTCCTGAAAGAACGAAACCTTTTTCTGGTATCAAATTAGCTCAACGATACTCATGTCCTGTCCTTGACTTGATGGTCTTGGTAATAATGTAATAATGTATTTAATCTTCAAATATACCTCCTCACCCTTGGTCTGAGGAGAGCAGTACACCACCTTCAGAAGACAGAAAATCATCCATCTGTCAACATTTGTTTTGTTTTTTAATATGAGAGTTTTATTTCACATTTTGTTTTAATAAAGTTTAAGTACACTGTATTGTTTGTCTTCTGGGACTCTTCTCTTCTCCACACTTTGAGCTACAACAGTTTACTTTTTTACTATCCATACCTCAATTCAGAAATATATGCTGTTTTCAGTTTATGAAATATATTCAACACTGTGATCTACTTTGAAATCCTCTTGGTATTCCCTCCCTCAAATGGACTTCTGGACCAGATGAATGTGATGTTTTGCTTGTGGGGAATATTAGGATAACACTTAAATTTCCCTTGCATTCAGTATTTAGGGCAATTATTTTTCAACCAATATAGGTACCATATATTCCATAAATGTTCCCCAAAGCATCTTTTCCAGTCATGCAACACCATGCATGAGTCAAAGCATTGATCCATGTTTTTATCCTTTTGTCTGGATGGGTTTCCTCCAGGTGCTCTGGTTTCTATCAACCAAAAACGTGTGCAACAGGCTAATCCTCCAGCCAGGTGATTCAGACCATAAAGAAATCCATCAATGCTGGCGCTGGGAGAGCTCAGTGGATACAGGAAGCACGTTTTCCACATGTTAGCCACATCAGTATTTAGGCACAAACTTGTTAAAAAATATCCACAGGGGGATTGATTAGTCATAGATTTGAAAAGAGATTTATTGTAGCTGTCCAACAATACGCCATAGTCCATATCAAAAGTGAATGAAGAGGTGTAAAAGAATCTCTTCTGATTAACAATGGCGGACGTGAATTATGCACCATTATTATGCACATAAATCTCAGTGCATTATGCTATGATTGTGTCAAATGGGGAGGTTTATTTGTACTTTTGCACTTTGACTTATTTGTGAAAATGCTTCTGACATTATAAAAGTTGGCACTTCGGAGTGGTTTGTGCACAATAGTAAAACAAATATAGGAGCACTTAGCAATTGAAAAGTGCCCTAATCCAACATACATGGACCGAGCGTTCTGAAATTCTACACACATTATAGGAACTAGTTAGGCTATAACTGTAGAGATTTTGGAGTGAAGTATCAGTAGCACAATTTTAATGTATTGGTAATTTTCGATATGAAAAAAAGTGATATATTTATTTATTTTAGAACAAGAGAGCTTTTGTCATTGTTCTCCCAAGAATGTCCTCCTGAATTTACCCAGCATTTTGGACAGTGTACTCTGTTTTAATTAACATTTTCATTTGGAGAGGTTACTATTTGACCAAGCTCCAAGTAAGACCAAATGGTTTCTGTTTAATTTTGTCAGGCGAGAGTGGATAACAACTTTAATCCTTATGTATTCAAGCAGGTGTTGTAAGTCTCTGTTGTGTTCTCAATATTATCTAGAGGTCCAGATAATTTAAGTTGGGGAGCCAAAGCTGACCCTATGGGATCATGACCAGAGTAGCTGGAGGATTATGTTTCAAGTTGATATGGGAAACCAAAGCTGCAGAGGAACCCAACCAAACAGCTGAACATGTGCACCCCATACAGAAAGTGCTTCACGTATAACATTTTACCATTTGGAGGGTTTTAACTTGTACAATATCTGCATAAATGGTTATGGCACCTCATCTCTGAAAACAAGAATGTCTTGCGCTGAAGATGCTGTGATGATTTAGCAGCAGCATAAATCAGTAGGTCCAGCTTCAGCTAACAAGATGAGCGCCAGTTTTCGAGAAGTGAAAATGCAATTCGTTGGCCATGCGAATGACGCCACTTTTTAAGGTATAAAAAGTACGCTATTTTGTGGCTCATCGTGAGAGAATGACAGACAAGAATCAAAGACTTAGTTCCTGATCATACTACTTTGAAAGAGAATTTCAGAATGTTCCATCTCAGTGACACCACAACTTTTATTCTTCTTTTGGGGCAAAATGGGATGGTTCTTTCTAACAATGGGATGTCAAAAGAATGACATCCCATTCTTTCTTGGGTCAGAGTTTCTAAAAACATGTTACAAACTGAAAATAGGATTGTTTGAAATAACAAAAAGTGCAACTGTGAACTTAATTGCGCAAGTCAGTGATTGAATTAAAATACAAAGTACTTTCTGATTAACTGAGTGCATAATGTTTGGTTCGTATGGGCAAGACAGTTAGGCAAAATTAATTTGAAAGAGCAATAGCATAAAAATCATTTCAATATATTTCAGAATACAAAAACCAGAGGGCACTGTATGAAAGAAATTCCCAGCAAGAAGATCCTGAGCGTTTCTAGACAATGAACCATTGACACATACTGTATGTTCTCTCTGTGTCTAAGTGGGTATACACATTAATGCTAACAAACTAACAAAAAAAGCTATACGGTTGACGGTGGACTTAAATACTAGCAGCCGTAATCGAGCAGCTTACTTCTACACAGTCGCTGCATTACAATAACCATGTAATAGCTTAAAGGAACAGGCCACCGTTTTTCCATTCTGAGATATGTTCTTACCTGAGCTTAGACGAGTTGATACGTACCTGTCTGGTCTTTGTGCGTGTGCTCGGTCACAAAAAAAGACCAAAGATGTCGTTAGCATTTGGCCTCTCCCAGCATATTCCTATAGCTCCAAACGGGGGTGAAGTTGGAAGCTACCACACGCACAAAGACCAGAAAGGTACGTATCAACTCGTCTAAGCTCAGGTAAGAACATATCTCAGTATGGAAAAACGGTGGCCTGTTCCTTTAATGTACTGTGTCTGTAAAAAAGTACTCAGTGTATCCGGCAAATGTCATCCTCAACGATGATGAGTGTGGTATTGTTGTTTTGAATGCAAATGGCATGATTACTTGGGTTACTGTTGATTTCACCCACGTGTGCCCTGTATCCCCTCCCGACCTAAGTTTGAACCCTGACCCTGATTATAGAGCACTTTTAGAGAGAGTTACGTGTGTTTTACATTTGCTAATGGACCTTTATAAAATGGTTAAGTGTAAAAACTAATTTACGAGGCTAAATGAATGTAATGTAAACATGCTGGACAAGGCTACGCTGCAGCCTGGAGCTTAATAGAAGCTCATACTAAACAGTTACTATTGATCAAGCCTTAGCCTCTAAATGAGCTGTTGTTATGAGATCAATCTTAATGTTATTGAGAGGTTAGCCCCATACCTCGGTGTGAGCAGCATACAAGGGTGAGCTGTCCCTGCAGTCTGTAATCAAAACGCCTCATTCAACAACTGAATTTAGGCAAATGGTAACTGATGTTTCATGTGACAAAGTGAGTTCAGCGTGACTATTTTCACCTTTGCACAATTGTATCATGACCATATATTTTTTTATTTGTAGCGTTTAACCTCTCGAGTGTCAAGATTGAGCCCGATCTCTCACTGCGCATCGGTCAATGGCTGCCGGGATGGTTAGGTTTTTTTTTGTTTTTTGCTTCAATAAAACTGGCATGTCACTGGGGTTAAATACCACCTTAAGGGACAATGGAATTGAAAGTGAAGGCAATTAGCAAATCAATAGCTGTTTAGAGCCACCGCTTTCCAGGGACGTCCAACATCATCATTCCAGAAGTGGGCCCACTAAAGCTGTTTATTCACCTCTCTCCAATGAGAAACTTTTTTTTGTTGTTGTTGTTGCTCATGCTAACGCTAATTAACAATAAATGCAAGAGCACTTCAGTGGAAAATGGAACATTGATTTTATTTATGCTAGTACCAAAGCACTTTATCAAATATTAAAGCTGGTTAAACAAAAACAGAGAACTGCGCAAACAGGGACGAGGAAGCGTTTTGACAGGCCAAATTATAAAGTAAGAAGTTTTGGGAGAGTCAACTTTTACACAATGGCTTTTAATCTATCACTTTAAATGCATCAAAGAGTTTTTCAAAAGGGGTCATTGATTTTGAAAAGCAATTGCCCGCCGTCGCATTCATGGAAACGTACGCCGCTGACAAATATTGACGACGAGGAGA
This sequence comes from Neogobius melanostomus, assembly GCA_007210695.1. Lineage (NCBI taxonomy): Eukaryota > Metazoa > Chordata > Actinopteri > Gobiiformes > Gobiidae > Neogobius > Neogobius melanostomus. Next base: position 3,339,762 of record VHKM01000037.1, read on the forward strand.
GTGCTACATGTTGTGAAGCGATTAAAATAACAAAAGGACAATCTCGGTGCTGAGCTGTAATACATGCATGGTGTTAACAACCACACACGTTATTATTAGGATTTCACTTGATTGTTTTTGTTGAAGATAGAATGAAAAATACATCTGCATATGGAGATAAGAGGTCAGTGCCAGACACTTCAACCTCAACTCTTTTGTTCTTGTAACTTACTGTAACTATCTGATGTATTGTCATCGTTGCAAAACAAGTGTCGAGACTTTCTTTTACTATGACAAGTGTATCGGAATTGCCTACATATGAGTAGTGGATGATAGTTCACATTTTCAGAAGAACAAAAACATCCACTTGATGACCTTCCAGACTCAATCTCTTTCTGCACAATACCCTCTTTCCCCAAATATTTCAAACTTATTATGTGCGTCTTGTGATCTAAAGGTCATCTTACCAACAAGAATGTATATCAGGCCATTATTAGTCGACGTTGTTTATAGGTTAAGAAAAGAGCTTGATGATGCCCGCTAAAGTCCACTGATCATTTAATTTTAGAAGAGTAGAAACATTAATGATTACGGTCAAATACTCCTTCCACCCACCGCAACCGTGGTACACTCACGCTTGTACCTTTTTACTAACACATCCAAACTACTCATTTCACACTCCCAGTTCTATTCAAAGCTCAGGTTCAAAGCACCCTTTCTTCCACAGGCTACAAAGGCGCCGCACAGTTCAGAGCATTGTGCCACGAAGCTAAGGGACCGGCGCCTGTGACTGTCACTGAACTGCTTTTGGCCCCGACATTGTGCGACGGGGCCGGCGTTGAACCGACAACCTCATCCATCTCATCCTCCCGGAGCCACCTGAGCTTGCCCCCTAACAAGGAGCCAGGGGATTTCATGGGGGGAATGGTGAGGAAAGGACGGAGGGACAGTCAAAGGTTTGGTGGGGGATGAAAGAGGATGCGTGTGTTTGAAATAGTGTGGTGAGGTGGAGTAGACCTCCCAGAGGACAAAGTATTTAGAAATGTACAGCAGTGTGAGCGGTAGGGTTTGGCGTAAAAAGGAAGAACACATCCCCGGTCAGCGCACTAGCTTCAGGGCTGTCATAGAGCCACAATTCCCAAAGGCATTATACTTCTAGCAATGGCAAGGTGACCTCTGGTGAGCAGCCAGTGGAACCAGCCAACTGTCAATTAGCGTTATTGGCCGCTAGCGGCCCCCGGAACTCGAGCGAATGGGGCCAAAGTGGTTACCTGTTTGTGAAGGGACATCTACAGGGAAGGGGTGTGGAAACAACTAAAAAGTCATGGAGACAGACAAGACAGGAAAAAACATCCTACGTTTTCTTGTTTTTTCTTGAGCTCTTTCAAGTGGAAATAATTGACATTTCACTCCTTAAAGCAAGGTGTCATTTTGGGTGGTGGGCCGAAATTCAGCTCCCACGACAGGTCACAGGCCACAGGTAATGTAAACAGGAAAATATTATTGAGAACATTTTTCCAATAAATGAATAATAATAATGAGCAGTGATTTGGTCAAAGACCCAACTTGACTGTAGCCTTTAACAACAGCTTACTTGTATTGCACTTTACAAGCCTGTGTCACAAGTTTCTCAAAGTGCTACATAGTAGCAAGTATTCAATCACTCCACACTTGGTGGCTGTAAACTGTTATTGAAGCCACAGCCGCCCTGGGGCAGACTGACCATTTAAAACAGTACTAAGTAACTTGTTTACCTTAATAAATCCTTTTCGTAGTCCCTCTGGGGGTAATACAAGTGTTAATGGGATGTTTGGGGGTCTTTCATCTAACATTGGTGTCTCTGGCCAGAAAACCACATTTTGTAACTTGCCTGCCACCGGATAGGAGCCACCAATACACACTAATGGAATCATAAAGAAGAAGCTAACAGGCCAAAGGGCAAAGCTAACTGCGGGCTAGCGCCACTTAAACAGTATTACTGCCAAGTTTGAGTGAAAAAAAATCTCTCTGTGTAAATGAATGTACAATATCCCTGCCTCCCTGTGTCTTTTCTGTCAGCGTAGTATTTACTCTAATGGACAATTAATGAGTAAAAAAAACGCAAAATGTTACGACACCTGCAGTGGCGCTTATGGCCTCTAGGGGCATGAGTTGCTTAGTACTACTTTAACACTTTGCTATAATATATTGTTCATATCATGATCTCTTATTAGGTCTGTGCCCTCTGCTGGACACGTGTGAAAATCTTTCTTTTTTCTAAATTTAAGCTGCCCCCTAGTGGCTGGAATGAGCATTGCGGTTATTCTTTAAAATCATAACTCCGCACAGGAATGGGCTAGAGACTTCTTTTTTGTGTGTGGACATACTCTGTTTGACACCCCTGCCTTAAAGGGACTAGACAGAAGTTTTTTTTACTCACCACTGCCACCTCAAGTCTTTCGCGTAACTGCAGTCTCTATGTTAAGCTCGTGGAAGATGATGGAGATATGCACAAGGGACAGTGCAGGCTTTTAGCAGCAGTTGTGATAGGCCTGGGCTCATTCTACACATTAGGACATTGCTAAAGCATGTAGTGGGTGGAAAATACATTTTTTTTTTTTTTTTTAATTCCATCTAGTTCCTTAAAGGGATCTGTACCTTTTCTTTTTTTGGCAAACAATTAAATAGGGGCAGTTATTTGCAGGGATTAGTCTATAAGCACATTTCCCAATTTTAAGGTACCAAACTACGTATTACTGGTTATGTAAACAACAACTATAGCTGGGTATCAATAAAAAGGCTTTAAATACACAGCCACAAAGATATTTTACACACATGTCTGCTTTTAGATACTGAAGGACAAAACAAAAATTCTGGCAAATGTATGTAATCATAATGCATTTCTGCTTGTGCCCATTGGTTTGCCATTGTAAAGATTTTCAAATATTGCCACCTGGACAGGGTTGATTGAGATGAGGATATTTCTGGATATTTTGGTATAGCAGTCAGGGCTTCACAAACCAGTAAACAATGAAACAAACAAAATGAACAAACAACATTTTGAACCATTCATCAAACATTGAGGACTAATAAGGAAAGATCCATTCACATTTTTGTCCCCTACAATTACTATATACTCTATAGAGTACAGGTTTTACACGAGCTATGTTGCTATAATTCAAGGCTAAGTCTGAAAAAGATCACACTGCTGCAGCTCAATATAAAATTAAAGACAGCAGGTCTATTAAAAATATTTTAGTGGTCGCTCCAACTCCAGACCACAACTCATTTAAGTTCTGTCTCCCCATGTGCCCTTTATGCTCCAGAGTCTCTTCTCCTCTCGGCCCAAACGCAGACTCACTAAAAAGCCTTCCACTATCATTAATTAAAGCCGGCCTGATTGGTTTTCTGACTCGCAGGTTCACTGCGCGGTTACTTTATGAAGAAAGGAGCCGCGGTGAGCTTCAGAAAGAGGCTCTGGGTTCAGCAGTGCACATCTGAAGGCTGTTTTAAATCTTTGGTGTTGGTGTTTGGAAAAAAAAGAACATAATAAAAGGTGGTTTTCTGCATAAAATACTAAAACCTGGAGAGCGTTTGGAGTTACTTGTCAAGTATTTGGTATCTTGTTCACTAGTATACTGTACATTAAAGTAATTTTAATGCGATATCAAACAAAAGAGCAATATACAGTATCTTTGCTAATGTTAGCTGTTGTACAGGAATCTACATTCCTTGTCCAGTAAGAGTCTGGTAATCTGTATAATTATATACTGATTATACTGTAAGTTTACAGTATAATTCTACAAAGAAATGTATGCTGAAATGTGTTGTGTGCTCCAAATGTGAAAGGTAACTGACTATATCATAATTTCTCATCTCAATCATGTAATGTTGTGGTTAAAATCTATCATAATTTTGAATTTGGTGATTCCAAATGTAAGGGATGTAACGCAATCTGAACAGGCTCCTGACTCATGCTTTGATTACACGCTACAGAACAAGAAGACCATGTCGGTGAGATAAGCTGATAAACAACGGTCAACACCATAATCATTATGAACATAACGTGAAGTACAGGTAATATACAAACACATAGACACAAACAACTGACTCACAGATACAGTAGGCAGTCACCCTCTCTGCGTAGAGAAGTGCAAGACTAGGATAAAAGGCAACTGTCAACAGAGGTCTGGACTTCACTTCTCTTTGTCTGAAGTCACCAGCTGGTTATACTGCTTTGTAACTAGGAACAACGGCAATAAAAGCCTTTTTCTCCAGTGTATGCTTTGGCCATATCCAAATAACTGTTCTCGCGTGATACAAAAGAACCAAGTCCTTACACAAACCTCCTTTAGAATGATGTGCTATTACCGAAACATCATCAATTTGACTTCAGGTCTTATTTTTCCCAAAGATAATCTATTTTGCCCTCGTGCGAGTGCTGTAACACATGTTATCATTCAATGCAACGCTTGTATCCAACAAGTGTAGTCACAGATCCACCTCCCTCCGCTCTCTCCTCTCATGCTCTGACAGCTGGATTAGAGTGATTTGTGCGATTAAGCTGCTGCCAGTTCAAGTTGAAGCAGGTTTTGTAATAGTTTAATTCACGAGCAAAGAGAAGGCTTAAACCAGATTGCAGAGTGTGGTCGATTAAGCTCATTAGGCATTTACAACAGGGCATTCCTCTTTTCCCTCAATCTGATCCGGGATAAAAATGTGAAGTGCGGCAGTGGCCTGGCTGTCCGCTCCCCTGGCGTGGGGCCTGAGGCGGTGTGAGAGGGCGGGGAGGTGGGCTCGTGCGGGGGTCAGTGTGCTGGTGGGCACCAGGCTGAGAGCAGGCAAGCTCATTTACAACCACTTAAGAGGAAAGGGGCTAATAGTGTTCTTTGCATTGTCAGTATATAACCATTATTGACCTTGCTTCCATTGGGTCTAACTCATTTGACAACAGTGACCTTTGTGGAAAAAAAAAAAAAAAACACAGCTGAAGAGGTGACATGTTGTGGTATCAGAATCAGAATAGTTGTATTGCCAGTGTTTCAGAACAGGTTCACAAACTAGGATTTTTTCTCGGTACAATTGTACAACATAAAACATAAAAGTTGGCAAAGTGCCCATAATTTGTTTTGTAGCCTGCCACCCTGCAACAACTATAACAGCAAGTAAGTAAGTGCTTTATGTGTCATGATACAGTTGCACAATGAAATTTCGTAGATCTGATGTCCTCCTTTCTCTTCCTCCTGTGCTGCTCTCTCCGCTCCCGCCACCTCCTCTCGCTCCTTCTCATCTTCATCTTTGTCCTCCTCCTTCTCCCCTGGCTCTGACGCCATTCTTCACCTGAGGGTCACTTGTGAAACTCCGCCTAACGCCTCATTTACACTGAGTACGTTATGTCTACGGACCGTTTTATGCACGGCAAATCACGCATTCTAGTTTACACAGTGCCCGTACTGTACGTCTTTAATCCGTCATGTAGGCTTTTAATCATGTAGGTCAGTAATTTCATATTTGAGGCAATGCTCAGTGTTTATGTGTACCTGCGCCTCAAGGATACATCACATGGAGCCGCAGTCTGCCAGTCGTTGGTCTGTGTCCTCTCTCCTCCACTTTCCTCTGTACTATCCTCTCCTCCTTCGCTACCTTTGTCTCCTTTGTATGTCTCTCCTCCGATCATCATCATCCTCATATCCCATGTCTGAAGCAAACGTGCTCTCAGTCCCCAGAGTTTCAAGATCGTAGTCTGTGTGAGAGAAAAATAAAACCGCGGCGTGCGATGGGTCTCGGCGCTGTCACAGTGGAGAGAACCATCTTTAGCTTGCTCATTTCGGCTGAGTATGTGCAGAGGAGACGAGACGTGGGTTGGAGTTGTTGTTCTGTTGTTCTTAAGTGGTGTTACACTGTTTATTGTCCCACCGAAACACAGAAAAGCAGAAAAACTTGACAATTATCCCGTGTTTTCCCCTTTTCTCAGGCACATGGCTCATTATGCAGGATAAACAAACTGCTGCAGAAAAAAACTGACACTCCAGTGTCCATCAAAAATAGAATCGCAGTGTATTCCTGCCGCAGAGCCGAAGACGTAACGGACACATGATGGACAGGTGTAAACCACCAGATCAATTTAATTCCTATTGTTATGGCAGATGTGCGTAAAACGGGCCAACATAACGTACTCGGTGTAAATGAGGCGTTACAGTTGAGACAGGACTCAGTGAACTCAGTGACGAACATAATCCAGCTCATTCTCCAGTGAATGCATATTAGCCAGAACAATATTAGGGATAGAGCTTGTGAGTCTTGCCCGTATACCTCCTTGTTTCCCCCTTTTTTTGTTTCCTGTAGCGTCTCTTGTGACACCTCCACTGTGCTGCAGGTGTGGGGGACTCTTGGTACCTCTTCAGTGTTTCAGAAAAAGAAACCTGTGGATTTGTTGGTCTCAAATCCCGCTCGAAGACCTGTTGATCATCAGCTAGCTATACTGCAGCAGAGTCTTAAAAACTGTAAGTGTCCCACGTAGTCATTCATAAGCCTGTTCTTTGGTGCCGAGTGGTGAAAGAATCTTATCACAGGACAGCTAAAGCATTCATTCATTTTGACGAAACAAAGAGACATATCTCTCATAATTTGAGTTTTTGAAGTCATACAGTATATTTTGCATTCACAAGTTTCTTAACTATGTTCTACTAAAGTGTTAATAATTGAGTGTGGACATGGACCTCTCTGCTTCAGTAAATCGCCAATCTCATAACTCACTGTACTGTCACAAACTCATTCTTGTTGTCTGCTCCTCCTAGCTGAATCAGCATAAACTCAACTCTCTTATGGAAATAATAGTTCAGAGGTAAAGACTTGGACTGAACTGAGATGTAACCCGCTCCAGACAGTTGCCCTCCAGCTACATCTGTCAATACACTCCTCTCGACAAACACCTTGCCTCTCCCATTGCATCAATCATCATGTCACGTTACAGGCTCGCTAACTACTGCTGCTGAGGAAACCTGCCATGTAAGGCTTAACCTGAGAAGGCCCGAGCTGCGCTTTGTGCATCCCAGGAACTGACACCGTGAACAGACTTAAACGCTGAAGCTCACCTATTCAAAGTGGGTCAGGAATAGTGAACTTCTGGAGTAACGCAGGCGTGGGCACTCATTTAAGTCGGCACTGTGAATGAGATACTGCTCTCCTATGCTGAATTGGGGAGCCCAGTATGTAGGATGATATTAACGGAGGAGAATCACCGTAGTTCTCTCAGTGATGACTAATGAGATTGTGATTGTGTTGCTGTATACTTAACTGCTCCGTATGATCAATTAGTGTAACGTCAAACCAATTTGGAGATTCTAGAAAGTAAAATACTCAATTTAGCGTTCACATGGAAGTATTCTGATGCTATAGTATTGGATTCATTTATATCAGCAGAGGTGAAACAATACGTTTTGCAGCATTTATTCCATGATAACATTCACCACTGCAAAAGGTAAGTAGTAGGACTTGCATAGGAGGTCACATGTGGCTGCAGATTAGGACTAACCGGACATTGCAGAGTAGGAAAATATTGGGGGAAAAAAAACAATTATCATAATATTTATAAAAAATATTCATAAACATTAGCCTAAAGGAGAGGTGAGTATGTTTGTATTGGATTGATGTTTTCATAGATGTGTTTTCTTGTTCAGCGAGGAGAGTGCAAGGGCAAACTCTTCTCATTGGTTTGGTACTTGACGCCTATGATAAATAAACTCGAACTTGACTGTGGCATTTGACCAATCAGCAGAGACCGGTCGCGCTCTCAACTTCCTGTTTTCACTGAAGTCTGGCTAAATTCATGGTACATTTCTTTACATACAGTAACTTAAAAACTAACCATGGTAAGTTGATGAAACTCACACATTTTATTGGTGAATAAATGAAGATATACTGTATGTGTTGGTTTTGGAGGACGTAATGAAATAAGTGAAATTACAGCAGGAAAAGGCAGGCACCATATTTGATCATATGCCCTGTTCACTTAAACCTAAAGTTAATTAGTTTTGTCCATATTTGGACATGCCCAGTAGCAATATTTTCTTGACACAAGAACCAATAAACCCTAGGACTATGTTTTTATGTTGCCAAAGGTTATTTTTAGTGAAGTTTTTAGACAAACAATATTGGAGGTGACTGACCCCTCCCACTGCACTCAATCACATTACAAAAGCTCTTTCCTATAACAGATGCGATCATTCAAACATCAATATCACAAAACACAACGTCTCCTGAATACAACCACCCCCGAGACCTGAAAGTACTTTTTGTATGTTTTATATATAAACCTTTGTAATTATTTTTTACCACTTTAAGGGCAAGGAATCTAATATGGTAACTTCGCTTACATTGATGTTCTGCATGATATTGAACAGAATGTCCCCAATAACACTCTTAAGTTGAAATTATTTGTTTCAAAGTATTTCAATTAGTGCCCGATAAAGGGTTAAGACACATTTTGACACAAGTTGTATTTACTTTTTTATTATTTCTTGTGTTATTATGTATTTCTGAGCCCACCACAGATAATAGAATATACTGTTTGCGCACAATGTGAATCAGTTCAAAATAAGACTAACGTCATAAAAAAAATGTCCTTAAAGAAATCTTCAACATTAAAGTCCTCTTTGTTTCTGTGCAGCATTTCTTCATGTTTCTTGGGGACTGAATTTTTGCACACCATTAATAATTCAGCAGTAATTTCATGAACACAAATAGTCATTTATGAAGTGTACCTTATCTTTGAGTGAATATGATATTAGCATAATTCTAAACCAATATTCCTTGGTGTTAGTTTTTTACTGTGGAGCCATGCCCCAGAAGTGTAAACAGACGTGCAGCATTTACAGCTCGGGTTTCCCTTTGGCTTCGCACTTAAAAGTGTACTAATGTTTACATTCATGCCCCTCAGTGAGTCCTCCCATGTTAATTATTCATCTGCATGTAGAACACAGCGTTATGAATAAGTTAAAGCAGGACAGACCGGGGCTTTGAGGAGGCGCGCACACAAAGGCTCCTCCGCAGCAGTGCGCGGCGGACACTGACAGCTACACCACTGTGAGAATACTTCAGGGGACACTTTGAAGACTTCTGAAACTCACTTATTTAACACAGCACTGGCTTCGTCCAGATTTGTGCAACATTTTGAACAGTATGTGTGATAGGATTTATTAGACAACAAAAAAAAGAAAAGGAAAAAAAAGAAGAAGGATTTATATTAAGGATTTTGAGCCCTCAAGCTCGGGATTGTGACATAACTTCAAGGTGTATACGAGAGGCATATTTTAGTTTGAATGGAAAACATACTCTGTGGGGCTCACAAACAACAGTTCTTGTCATGCTGGGGATTACAACCAACAATGAATAGTAAACACTACTGTTGTGGATAGAATGGTGGATAGTTAGTAAAACTGACTAATAACTGATGATACTTTATAGGATATCTGCATCAATACAGCGTATGCAAAGAGTAGTCCATACATGGCAACAGCATAGCAACCGAATCAAATGAGTAGCAAGTCTGCATTGTTGTGACTGTAGGATCTGACAATTTTTAGGGTTCTATTTAGAATAAAAGAACACTTGTGGATACCCTTATACTGTACCTCACAAGGAGAATCAAAAACAATAGAGGAAAGTGTGATCAATAGTTTGCTTAATATATTTGTTTCTACGGCAACTCAAACAACATTAGCTACACGTTAGAACAACTTCAGCAACACGTTAAAACAACTTTAACGCACTTTTGTTTTTTATTATTTCAATAATTCAACGAAGGGAAAGATGGTGGTTATTAGGCGGAGTGTGGGACTTACAGTAACTGAAATGGCAGAGTAACGGAGGGGAGAGCATTTTTAAATTGTAGACTTATAAAAAGTCAAGGGTATAAACGGCATGGCATTGTTAATACCCTCAAGAGAAAGGTTTCATTGGGTTTATTGATCTCTGTAGGGAAATCCTCTGCATTTGACCCATCTCCAGACCCTTCAGTCTCCCTGGTGGAGTTTATTCGTCAATAGCTTCCTGAACATAAGGCCAATTTATCACGGTAATTATTAATGGTTACTTTCCAAAATCAATAGCTCTGTATTGTTGTAGAACTTGGGACAACATTCATTTTAATTTACCTGCTGAGACACAAGTTTTTATTCCACCATATCCTCCCACCTCCAGCCAAAACAGGAAAAAAAAGGAATCCCTCATTTGAATTTTAGAACTAAAACGGCAGCTCTTCAGAACATTTGTTGGGAACTTCAGCGGCTCATTACGAGTGAACGCTGATGTGTCTAATGTATTATTTATTCAGCGAAGCCGTTTCAAGCCTGGCTCTGTTTACTGTATGTCTTTGCAAGTTGTTCAAAAGTCAAAAGACGTGCTGCAGGCTATGAAGCATTTCATCATGGCATGCAAGTTTCTCCAGTGCACTCAAATGAGGAGTGACTAGGAGCTGCAAGGGATGGGGGAAACTGGCCATCTTTAACTCAGCTTAAGTCATACATATGCAAAATATTATTCTGCTCTTTTTATCCTTTGTGTAAAAAGGTTCACGTTTTTTATTCTCACTGCCAACAATTTTATGAAGTTGGAAACGTTTCACTCTTGTAATGTTTTTGTCTATGTGCGGAATGCTGTGAACTCAGAACCAATCTAGAACAAAATAAGTAAACCAGTAAACTTACTGTTTGTTCCATTTGTGGAATGAGTGAGTTAGTAGTTACCATTTTTAACTTCAGTTGTATTAAGTATTTTATTTAGATGCACATTTTGTCACTGGCTGATGTCTTCAATTGTCTTTTCCCTGCACACTACAACAAATGGGGGAAATATTTTAAAAGACTCTGACTGAAATGAAATATTTACTTTTGACTTAATATTACTTTTTTAATATTACTTTTGTAACTCTAAAGGCTTGGACGGAATAGCATTCAAAATAGTTTATGTGAAAGAATGAACACTATTCACAATCTAATGTTATGAATTGCTGTAATTGCACAGATGTATGGATTTGAAGCTTGATTTGGAGGAGCTGTGAACGTAACTGTAACAAAGTCTTTGAAAACATGTTTTTTTTCCCCCTACACAGAGTCTTTGTGGTGCTAGGCCCTCCCTCTGTGCTTTTTACATACCAACTCTCCTCTCAAGCTTTTCTCCCTCAACACAAATGCTCCGTGTGAGAGACAATCACTCTATATTGTCCTGATTCAATATGAAATCAAAGCATTGAAAACAAGTGCAGTGCATACAATGGACTTGAGTTGAGAGGAGGGTCCTGTGCAGATGACACAGGAGGAGAACTCTGTGTTCTTGTTCACCATAAAGAACTATTATTATGATGTTTGCACAGTGATAAAAGGCTGATGAATAAACTGCAACTGCTGTGGGGCTTAAGCATAGTATATATAGTAGTATTTACAGAATACAAATGTCACAGTGACAATATTAAAACTGCTTGTAAGTAAGAAGAGTTCTTTGAACAAGCGGCAGTACGTTGGTATCGGACGCATGCTTCTTTTATTGCCTGACAACCCGCTTCACTGAAAACTTTGAAGGAGGTAGTTCCATGTCTCAACGGGAGACTTTGGTGTAAAAGTGCCTTTAAACTTAGTGTAATAAATACAGCAGTTGGTGTCCAGTTAGAGCGTGTTTAAAAACAACCACAGAGATGTGATGAGAGAATGCCAACTTGCTAACACCGGTAGATTATAAGTACATACTTTATTTCTTATAAGTCTCTTTGCAACTGGCCTTTGATCTATCAATGTAGTCTAAAGACATGTCAGCTGTTTGCCTGCAGTGCACTGTGAACTTGCCTTGTTGTGTCTGTAATTACATGTCGGTTCTGGTCTGAGCTCTGGGAATGAGATATGGAGTTCATATTTTATTGACTAGGTTCAGGAGCAGGTCCATACCTTAGTTAACCCATTCTCCGGTGGTTCTCCAGCAGTACGTGTGTTTAAGCAGATCTGATAGTAAAAAAAATATTATCAACACAGTCTGCAATAGCCCCACATAGAGTTTACATCACCCGCTGCCACTGATTAAGAGAGTGTGCACCCATGGAAAAATGTTTCCCAATAAACGACTCAACAAACGTGTGGTAAATGTCTAAATTGGATGTTGTACATGTTTTGCCCCATCTTGTTCGCCTCTCCGACAGCAGAGGTGAACTAACGTACATCATTTCCAGAGCTTATTAAAGCCTAGTGTTGTTTGTTTCCCAGACGAATAGCACGAAGGTAACCAAAGGAAAGAACTCGAGGTAGTGTCTCTTTTAATAAAAAAAAAAGCACCTAGCTAAAGTCACCAGTGGCCAACCTCTAACTACATAAGTGGTCAGAGGATGGCATCAATGCATGAAATACCTGACAAACATATTTTAGTATTCTGTATTCAGTGCACTTTCTTTCTGAAAATGTCATATAGTTTGATTTTGAAAGCTGTGTTATTCAAAAACTCTCACTGGAGCGAAATCCAACCGTATTCTATTCATTCTAACCTGCAGGCTGTTGCCGTGGCAACATTGTCTTTGAGCGAGAAAATTTCTGCTACGAACCCAAAACTGGCTGTAAAATCACACAGAGATGAATCAATGGCATTTCTGTGGCACCGCCTTAAAAGACATCTCAGGGATCAGTGTGAAGTAGGGCTTTGAGGTACAGAGCTATTATGGGTAATGCCAACTTTCACACATGAGCTCGGGTTTTGTCAGCGCGTACGTGCAGCAGGTGCGCGACAGAACATGGAAGATCTACTGCAGTTCATCACAATGCAAAATATCCCAGCATGCGTTCAGGAAAAATGTTCGAAACAAGGTGTGAAATGTTTCAAATGAACAGAGAGGTTTTATTATGTGGCGTTAAGGAGACAGCCCTCACCTCAGTCTCACCTCCTCTGATCTCACGCTAAACTTAACACATGTATTACACCCTCTGCTCATTATAGCGCCACACCAGTTTCCTGACAATGTCCTGACTTCTGAAGTAGCTCCAAGATGTTCAATGCTTGAAATTATGTTCCATTTAAATCTCTCTTTACATACTACATTCCCTGGTCACCACAACACTCATCACAGGGAATTCATGCATTTTGATAGTACTGTCAATTGATACATTTTGGTGTTTTTTTTAAATTAAAATGCTCACAATTTAAGAATTCAGACAAAATGTATAGTACATGGCCACATTATTGTTTTGATTTCAATGCGACAACAAACAGGCTACATAAACAGTGATTTTGAATGTTTAAAGGCCACTTTCGTTGGAACAAGCTACAGACACTTTTTATTTCAAGTTTATCTGGGTTGCATGATGAAAATGCAAAGTCACATGAACTAATAGCGACACAGTATGTTTCAGCAATGTGGTGCAAGAGCTGGAGGAAGCTCTCTGGTTCAATTCCAGGGTCAGATGTGGTCTTGAATTGCATATTCTCTTTGTGCCTGGCTGGGTTTCCTCCAAGTGCTCCAGTTTCCAGTTTATAAAGTAGGCTTAAACCTCCAGATAGGTTCTTCTGACCAAGATCTTGGCTCAAGATCTGGAGGTAGGCCCATTATGCATACGTGCTGTGAAGGAAAGCCCCTTTTATTGCTTATGAGTGTAACGTGCCTTTTCATGGTCATTCTTATATACTCCACCGACCCCCTTTTGCTTCCTTTGGCCATTTCAGCCCCCACTGAGTGAAAAGGCACTTTTACTGTGGCGCTTAATTGGATACATGAAAACCACCGAGATCTGTGCGGTAATTTATGAGGTAGCATCAGACTCAAGGGGATTGTCACCTTGGGGAAGGCGAAAGAAAAAAATCTTTGCTGAAATACAAAGCTTAATTAACTGTGTTTTGTTAAGAAGGAGAATATATAGTTAGACATGAGGTCATGGGGCTATAGCAGTAAAATAAAAAGAGAGAGAGAGAGAAAAGTGGCATACAAGTGCTTCCAAAAAAGAAGAAAAAAAAAGAACATGGTGACATTCTTTAATTGGCTGTCTTGAGTTTAAACTAGTCTCTAAAATGGGAACTTGGAGAATTCTGGTGACTTGTTTGGCATGTAGGTCGCATAGCTATTAAATATGAGCAAATTAAACCAAACAATACACTCACCCTTATACACTCTTATTCAGGTCAAATTATGTAGTTGTTATGTATTTCTTTTTTTTTGGTTTTCAGTTAAACTACACCAGTATGCATGGCTCTCATCTCTTTTACCCATATCTGAAATCAAAATATGGGTTTTGATGGGAATTGTGTGAATTGAAGACAATTCTATTTATCATTAACCAGCTCAAGGTAGCAGGCACACCAAACTGTCTTTGATAGACATTTGTATTGCCCAATATCACAACAGGAGTCATATCACAGGACTGCATAAACATTAAAACAATGCAACAAATCAATACACAAGACAATGAAGAGTTCAGGCAAATGAAATATCCAGACAAACATAATGTCCAATTAAGTGTCAGCAGCAGGTGGTGACCCTGTCCTTCAAAACTTAAAAACCCAGTGGAAGAATAAAGAAACCTCGAGGACAACCAGAGAAGGAGAGATCATCTCCCATGGATGGACTGGCTGTAGAGGCCTATGGGAGTCCCTCAGCAGACGGGCCAAGACCACAGAAGAACGTCCAGTCCTTGTTGGAGCTTCAGGTCTTGTTGTCCAGTCCCTGTAGGCAGGGGTTCCTCCGTAGACAGGGATAAAGACTGCAATATAATGACCCAACATCTGAAATAGGCACTCCCAAGGGGAGTGGGACAAGGGGACACCATGTGAATAATGATGAATAAATATTGTATCATAATTATGATAAGACAAATTCTGCAGTAAGAAGAACGAGAGGATGGCGCTCGGTGTACCGTACTTCCACAGCAGTGTTCCTCCTAAGGCAGCTTTGCTTTAAGCTGTGGGTTAGAGTTTTACCTGCTGACCATGAGCTAATTCGAAGAGGTACATTTTGAGCCTAGTCTTAAATGTACAGACTGTGTCTGCTTCTTCTGACATGAGCTGGGAGTTGATTCCATAAAACCAGAGCTTGGTACACTGTAAATAATTTTCCTGTAAAATAACAGTAAAGAGCTGGCAGCAGGGTTGCCAGCTCTTTATTGTTATTTTTACGGTATTGAAATGTACAATGACTTTACGGTAGTAGTCTGTAAACAAGAAAAACGGTATATTTCCGTATTACTACAATTTACAGTAAAGAGCTGGCAGCTAGGACGCCAGCAGTATACCGTTATTTTACGGTATTCATAGGTAAAATTACTTTACAGTAGTATTCTGTAAATCACAGATCGATCACAGTCTAATACAGTAGAAAAATAAATAAATGAATACTGCATATTTCAGTGATTATTTGGATATTACAAAGACATTTTATGCTGTTACTATCTTCTCATAGTTTACTGTAGACCAACTTTAGCAGTTTCCTAACACATTAGTCTTGATTGCAAAGAACTTCATTATTCTGAATGTTATACGAAATAAGCAATACAAACATAAATCAAAAATAGAAACCTTTATTTTAAAGAACAATGTCAATTTTTAACAATACTGTTACTTTAAGAAAGAAAAAAAAGTAAACACTGTTGGGGACACTGATTAGACTGATTTTCCAGTAGCACAGAAACAGCCTTCTAATGTCTTAGAACACTCTGATTAAAATGTACTCTTAAAAGACTCAACTTAAAAGACTTACATTAAAGATTTATATCATGTAATCTGTAAGGAATGGTGTACATGAACATATGCATTCATAATTACATTTAGAACATATGCAAAGTATTGTCAAAATTTGAAAAACAAACTTAAGGCGAGACGCTGCAGGTGAAAAGGGAACAAAAAAATACAAATATCTATTTAAAAGTTTTGCTGCACATTACTGACATAAATATGAGGGGAAAAAAGTTTTGGAAGTTTTCTGTCATTTTATATTTTCATTAAATAAAGACATTTTATTCATAAAATGGCCAAAATTGTTTATATTTTCAGCGACAAAATCTAAATAATGGACAGATCTTGATTTGAATTCCTAGTTTTATTGACATATTAGAAACAAAAAAAAATTTCAGAGATTATTTTGAAGCTTGTTTAGTTTTTGAATAAGCCAAACATGAGAGAAAAATCTGTTTTTTGGGTTCAAAGCTCAATAAATAAGACTGGAATTTAGATATTGAAAAAAATCTCTCTGAAAAAATAAATAAAAATAAATCTAAATATTGAAAGTCTTTTCCCCGATCTTTTTAAGCAGGTGTCTCCCAGAGAGAAAAATACCATATTTGGATTATACATAGCATCATCTCGAGCCCCTCACGCAGGACACATGGATATAAAATATGTCAATATTTGTGAAGGAATACGCATGGGAGTTACTTCCGATTATCTCAAGGTCCCTCGTGGACAAAACATCATAAAATAAACATCTTGCGGGGTAAATTTAGTAATTTTTAAGAAGATGAAGATGTTAAGGGAGAAAACAAGCAAAACATTCCCATATTGACCACTGCATGAAAAATTAGTACCTGCCGTGTCTCGTCTTAAGAACAGCTAACAGCACAAAATGTTCAACATGTGCATTAAAACCACTTTATGGTAGTAGAGTAAAACATTTTGACTCTATGCATCAATAATATGCAACAATAAAACATTTATGGATAAAACTGTAAGGTGTGCCACTGCAAGCTAGACTCTACCTCTTAAAATGTCCTGTGAGGTACTGTAGACTTGTGTTTTACCTCTTAAAAATAGTCCTGTGAGGTAGACTTGTACCTTCATGTCTTCTTCTTCACTCACTTTGTTAGCCGTTGTTCCTCTCTGCAGTGTTAGTCCAGTGCTTCCACTGTCAAACAACAATCATAATCATTACAATAAATAAACTTCAATTTCAATCAGGAATGCTCAGTATACACTCCAAACTAATGGTTATACATTTAGTAATGCCAGTTATTTTGTGGCTAAATGTGACTCAAAATAAAGAGGGATAGATTTCAGAGCTTACCGATCTATATAAAGTTCCATTCAAAGTCAATGAGATTCTTCAGTAGTATGGCGACATGTGTATTGACTGCAGAAGACTTCTTCTGGACGATCACACCTTTCTTCTTGGATAAAACCTTGCCCCTTTTGGCCTTTGTTCCTCTCTCTGGATTTAAACCAATGAAGCGCATGAAATCAAAATAGTCTCAAATCAGACTGGAGCTACAACTCAGACTGGAGTTGTTTTTTGTGTTTCTTCACTGCACAAAAACTGTGTAATTGAATGACAAAGTGGCATCAAATAGATTTATAATACAACCTACAGGCGGACAAAATACCCAGTTTGTGTGTGTGCGTGGCTTGAAATGTACAGTGTTAATACCATTTTATGCAGAATATAAAAACATTCATTTAATTGTATATCCAACGAAGGTGTTTTACCTCTGAATGAATTCCGGCGTACAGGCTGACTCTTCTTGATACTGCAGGTTGAATATGTAGTAGATTGCGAACACAGCAGCAAGTCCTGTTGCAAATGTTGGTGTGATGCCCTCACACATTACACGGGCCTCCAAGGTGATCATCGAACCTCTAATTGTAACTTTCCCTATTGCACCTGAAACTTCAAGGCATAGCAACATGGGAATGCATGTTACCTGACAATGAATGGCCAATATGATAAATTATGCAATTACTGGTAATCTAAATATATACCTGGCAGTATCAGACGAGGACTTGCAGGAAGACTGAGAGTTGGCTTTATGTCAAATGCAGTGGCGGACACCTGTAGAGCACAAATACATTACATTTTTAGCATGTTTAAGAAGAAAAAAATATATAAAAAGGTCAAAATTAGTCAACAGAGGAGTGTAAGGTAGATGTAAATGATGAACAGAGAAATTTTAATTGGGGAGAGGGTTAGTGCAGTTTGTGTCAAAAAAGGAAGGAGAGCATCTGTCACGCTCTAATGTTTGATGGAGCCTATGCCTTTTTAAAACATCAGGACTAACATTTAGCAGTGTCACTAATAACATATTTGTCAAAGGATCAATGCGATGTCCATGTTTACCTGCACCATGCAAGAACTACAGCACCACAGGAACACGAGGACGTGCGCGCTCGTCCGTCTCCACCGCTTGGCCTTTGCCTTGCTCCTCAACTTAGGGCACAGATCTCAGTGTCTCGGGGTCCCGGTGAGCACGTGAGACCATCAGCTAAAATGAAACCAAAGGAAACAGCGACAACCGAGCCATGAGCTTTAGCTTTAGAGAGAAAAAAAGCGGAGTGCTGAGCAGAAAGTACCTCGTTAACAAGCGCTGTTTCTCTGACACACAGGCTACTGTTAGCGGACTTAAACAAAAAAAACATCAAAATCATATCACAATTCAAATCCACTGATATTGCGTATTTAAGTTGCTAGAAAGCAATCTCCTGACCATCAGTTTGATATCAAACATTAATATGAATACATTTTTAATTACCGTTTCATTTGTAGTTGCAAGATCCGATGGATGTTGTTGAAGAACACGCGATTATGTGTAGCACATGTCATCCAAAGTCCACTTGGATATTCTGATATCCAAATGATGGCTCATGAAGTCCCTCCAGGAGTTGATGGCAAATTATTTCTGTATTGTATCTATATTTTTGACCAAAAGCAGTGGGCTAGCCTCAGTTTGAACGACGTCTGGCTTCTGTTCCGACCTTGCTCTAAATACCCCAGTTAGCACGCATTTTTTCAAAAATACTGTAGTGTCCTGTAATTTAAACATCATCATACTGTTTAGGGCATCTCTCCTGTTGCTTCAAGTTAGGCAACCCACAATGCATTGCAAAATACAGTACTACCCTGTTAAACATGAAAACGGTATTTTAGTGTTGAAAATTGGCTGTAAATTTACAGCAATTTCTTACAGTGTAGCTAAAGGCTCTACCTCCTACAGCAGGGGTCTCAAGTGTATTGCCGGGGTCCATGAACAAAAGCTCCTATAAAATATGTTTTAATTGAGAAAATACTATTGAGGAAACTTTTTTCAATAACCGGCTTACACTTTGCATTGCACTTTACAAGCCTGCGTCACAAGTGATGCTACACTGTAGTCATTATTTATTCACTCCACACTTGGTGTCCATTTACTATGTGGCTATAATGTGTAAGAATTAATAGATAGCCTCACTCCTCCCCATTTGCCATAAGGAAATTGAAACCAGGCTTTACAGTGATTTAAAACGTGTGTAAAGGGAAATGCTTTCTAATGGAGAACTAGCTTTAGCGGCAACAATGGCGGCCATTGGCGGTGGTCACGCAACTGAGCTACCCACGGCTATTGATCCTGATCTTTTATTATGTCAGTGCCCTCTGCTGGGCAATTCTGTGGAATTCTTTCTTTCTTTTTTATTTAAGCTGTGCTCTGTTTGGCTGATATGGTACTGTAGATCGGAGTCATACCCTTAATGGCCTTAAATGTGAGGAACTATTTATTTAGAAATGACATTTTTTGCTTGGCAAGATATGTGGAGAAAGCACAATTCTCTGAAATGTGTATTGTATAGCGAACATAATATTGTGAAGACTGTGATCTTCTAAATTCTGTTTATAGTGACTTATAAGCCCATTTTAAACTCAACAGGAAGCCAGTGAGTGGAGATACTTTAGCACCGGAGTAATGTGTTCTCTTCTCTTAGTCCGCGTTAACAATATTGCAGCTGCATTTTGAACTAGCTGAAAACTTCTCTGAGAACTTTAAGGACACGTTGCTAGCAGACAATTACAGCAGTCTAGTCTTGATGAAACAAATGCATGAAAGTTTTTCTGCGTCACTCTTAGGCAAGAGGTTTCTATTTCACTGTTGAGTTGGTTGCGAAATAAGTTTTAAACCATACATAACGCAAGCAGCAGCCTTAATGCACTATCTCTCTAAACAGCCCAGTAGAATCAATATGCAAACAGGTAGTTAACTTTAAACATAAAGAATATATGAATACCTTAAACAATAAACAATGAAACATTAAGACTAAGGCCTGTGATCTACCATATAATTGCTTATTAAAGAAAGAGAAGGAGTTGAACACTCGATTGAGAATGCATGAATGCAGGTGTGCAGCTGTTCTTTCAGTTGAATTGCAAAACAAAAACAATAAATAACTCAGTGCAATTTATATATTCTGTTTGATCAAAACATAAACACTTCTCTATGTATAATGAATGCGCTGCACCGGGAAAGGTATTGTTTGGACACTATAAAATGCCTTTTTATACCCATTTGGTCCAAAAAGCCTGAGATCGCAGCACTTTAGGAGCTTCATCACAAAGTTTCTTTGACTTTTGAGGGAGTTCTTGGTATTCATTTGTATAAGAAATATAATTTTAACTCTAACTAACTAACTGTTTATCAGTTTATTTAATTCCCCTTATGGTCAATTTCCAAATCTTTGGATTTCAAAAAGAACTTCTCATGCTGCTTTCAGAACATTCCGTGCATCCTTTAAAAAAAATAATTCAGCGTTTGGTACAGACTGTTCCATTAAAGTACACCAAGACACACAGCTCTGCATTAGCTCTCCCTCTGAGCAGCTATATTTAATTTGCATTTAATTGACAGTAAGTGCATATTTTTGACAGAATATCCATGACTTGAGACTTACACAAACTTTTTTTTTTTTCATTCTGTTCAATTCAGTATTAAGGGACACTACAGGCAAAACTTATTTTTTTTAAACATACAAACTTTATCCTGCCTTGGATTTAATATTTTGAGAAATTTCGAGGGATTTTCAATATCTAATTCCTAACTGGATTTATTGAGTTTTGAATTTAAAAAAAGGCATTTTTTTAACAGATTTTTTCACGTTTATTTTAAAACTAAACAAGATAGGTAAAATCCCCTCTGAAAAAGTCTGTGTAGCTAGTATGTCAACGAAATGAAACCATTTAAATCTGGCTCGATCCATTGTTAAGATTTCAGTATGGAGAAATTTGAGCATTTATAGGCATACAATGCCATATTTTTATATTAAAACATAAAATGAGTCATATTTATGCCAGTAATCTACATCAAAGGTTTCATATTGATATCTCTAAATTTAAAAAGTGTCCTTATTCACCTGTAGCGTCTCGCCTTCAGTATTCTCGCCTCAAAGCAAAAAGGTCCCAGGTACGACTGTTTCAGGTGGGGGATTTCTCTGTGGAGTTTGCATGTTCTCCCCATGTCTGAGTGAGCTCACTCCATTTCCCCTGGCACTGCACTGAGGTCGCCCACTGCTCCTTACTCTTGCCTTGAGGCCGTGGATGAATAATGAGTCCAAGGTGGAGGACCGTTTTCCAACAATAAAGTGTACAAATTCAACGCGTTCATGCAACAATTCAACACGATTCAGAGGTTTCTGTCAGAAAACCTTGAAACCAGACGCCATGTTCTCCCTTCAAAAATATCCTGGACACGGTATGTATGTGTTTGTGCCCCATAAAGTAGCTAAATAAGGTTTTGTGTGCTTTGACTGCGCTGTTCGGTGTATACTTAAGGGCAACATTTTCCAAGTGAGAGAGTCAGAGTGAAACGATTATTTTCTCCTCTGTATTTATAGACGTACATGTTGTTACCCGGTGGACTCATCCCAAAACAGCTGCTGTGTCTTCACACATCACGCTCTCAGGTAAGTTCAGCTCCAGACAGCCTCAGTGGGATTGTGAACATTAACCCTGCTAAGACGACGCAAAGATATGTAATCACAATAAAAAAAGAAAGAAGAGTTTCACTCGCTCCCCAAAGAACTCGTGCGCTTTAGCTGGTAAAGTCAACAACAGATGGCACTGCGTCTCTCTCTACACTACAAGCTTCGTGCATGTTTTTTGAAAAGGCCCTGGATTTTGTGGGTGCAATTTGGGGTATGGGCACACAAAGGTGGCAATGCATTGCGGGCCCTCCCCAGCAGTCTGTCCGTCTAGCGCCCCACCTGGCCGTGTCCGGGTGTCCATCTGCCCATTCGTTCTGCCCACTCTGCTCCCCAGCCTACAGCGAGCAACACTTACAACATAGACTATTTTACACAGACAGGTTGTGGTAAATTACTGAGAAACAATAAGTTTTAATATTGGGCCTCGTTGTGGACAAATGGCTGAGCAGCAGGACATAGCATTGTTGGCTCTCACCTTTGGAGCCATTGAGGAATCCAAAGATAATGACATAATAATAAACCATTGTCCGTGTTATTGTCTGAAGGAAGAAATTGTGAAGTGAAGCACAGATATTGGCACCTTACTTGAAATGCAAACGTTAAAAGTTTCAAAGTAAATGTTAAAGTAAAGGTCTAAACATATGCAATCTTTCCATTTTGGTCATTTATTCTTCACTTTGAGAGTCTGTGGTGGTGAAAGAACAGTCCTGCAAACTAAGAATTGCTCAAACATACTTTCGTTCAATTGTTTGGATAATGCAACTGATAATACAGGTGAAACTCAGAAATATCGAATATCGTTCAAAAGTTCATTTATTTTTGTAATTCAACTTAAAAGGTGAAACTAATCTATGATATAGACTCATTACATGCAAAGTGCCGCCGCAGCGTCACATGTAACTTCATTTTTTGGATGGATAACAAGTTGCAGTTTGACGCAAATACAGACTCCGTTTTTAAACGTGGTCAGCAGAGAATCTATCTTTAAGGAAGCTGAACTCTTTCAATGTAAATAAAAGGATTCTCTGTTACTGCTGTTTCATAGAGAGTCTGTTAACCTTTTCATTTGTTTGCTGGTTCAAGGGTTTGTCTGTGAAAGATAAAAACAAACTGCAAAATATTGTCAAAATTTGCTCTAAAATTATTGGAGTTAAACAAAGAGACCTACAGTCTCTATGGGAGGAGCAAGCGCTAAAGAAGGCTAAATGTATCTTGGGTCAGCCTCTCCATGCTCTGTCCTCTGAGTTTTGCTCATGCCTTCTGAACGTTGTTTTTATGTACCCTTTCGGAAAACAAATCGTTTTGCTAACTCTTTTGTTCCCTCTGTCACTGAATTGTTGAATTCTGAAGGGAGTGTCTTTACTAAGTGACATTGACCTTTTTGAAATGTGTCCTTTTTGTTATACTATCTGCTATTGTCTGTACCGTTGAAAGTGACACAGTGAATGTTGTGATGTGTTTGTTTGTGCAATATCTGTTTGAGGTTGCAGCAAATTAATTGCCCTTGAGTGATCAATAAAGTTTTCTGAATCTGAATCTGAATCTGAATTTTTAAGCAGAATTCCCACTTAAGCAGCGATAAAAGGAGAGAAAGGACATTATTACCTCCTGAGCAGCAGGGACAGACCAGATCCACATCAGGACAGCGTTTTCTTTCAGCTAAACTTGTCTAAACACATACACTGTTCGACAAAGTGAAAACACTTCACACGTGAAAGATCTGTTACATAGTGAGAGCGCTCACTCTCTGTCACTAATAATTTACCAAAACCAAAACTGTTCCAAAAATGCCTAATGCAGAGTGAGCGCTCACTGTTTGCGCAAACAATCTTTGATCTTTTCCTTGGTGCAGCCACATTTGGTGCAGTATGGAGTTTAGTAAACAACAGCACGTAACTTCAGGCTCTGTGGGTCTGTCGCTAAAGGTAAACAGCCGATGTGTTTCTTGATGTCACTGCCGTGTTGTCACCGCTTTTCTCTTTGTCTAAGAACTATAGTTTCTTATTCAGTCCTGGTTTTTAACCAGGTTAGATGTTTAGTCCTGGCTCAGACCGTGGCTCTGCCATTTTTTCTATGGCTTGCTTCGCTTTAAGAAAACATCTGCATTTGCGCTGAAGCGGCTCATTATCTGCTCATGAGTTCAGGTTGCTTTTTTAGACTCACTGTGGGTCATTTATTGACGTCTGGAGATAAAAAGTAACGAAAATTAGCATAGAAAAGAAATGTTTTCCGATACCGTCAGCTACCGGAGCTTTTCGGTTGGTACCAAGTAGGTACCGTTTACCTGTATCCAGCCCTTCATATGTCAAGCCTTTATATGTCAAGCCTTTATATGTTATAATTTTCATGAGTACAGTCTATTTTCAAAATATTCTAATTTTATGAGATTTTTAATTTTGGGTTTTTACAAGCTGAGCCATAATAATCTAAATTATAACAAATAAAGACTATACATATCTCACTTTGCATGTAATGAGTCTATCATATTAGTTTCACAACAGAAGTGAATTTAACGATATTAGAATTTTCCGAGTTTCACCTGTCTTTTCCCCAGTTTATGATGTCATACAATGCATGACATCGAGTAGCTCATATCTAATTAGTTTCTATATTGACAGTGTTGCATAAAAATGAATATTTTCCCAGTTGGGTCAGAAGAGGTTAGACAAACTCAACTACAGTATAATCTATGCAGACTGGAAGTCTGTCAGCTGATGCCTTCAGTGGGCGGCACCTCCATGGAGCACATGACCTTACCCCGAACACTGCACGTCTCTAGACGCTGCAGGCTGTCACACTTTGTACCAGTGAATATAGAAACAAGAGGAAAAGTTAGTATTAAGTGTAGCCTTTGGCTCTTATTTCTACACTGTGAATATTGACAAGACTTTATAAATATCCCCAAACTTTGAGACAAGAGAACTTCTGGAGAAGTTTCTATGTGCGCTAGCTGTATGTTAAGCGTTACAAGATGTGGGTGGAACAACAAATTGTGTTGCTGACCTCAATTAACATTTCAGTGGAAACATTATGAGACATGTTTGTAAAAAGTGTATAATTGTTAATAATAAACCATATATTTAACAGGTTAAGAGTTTTTATTTGTTTTAGGAAACCTTCACAGGCACGGTGAGAACATGCAAAGTCTTAAAAGAAATTAATTTTAGAAAATGTAGAAGAAGATCTATTTATATTGCACCTTTCACAGGCATGGTCACAAAGCGCTTTACATGAGAGCATTTTACATTCACTCCATACTCGGTGGTGGTAAGCCCCCCTGGGAGAGACTGACAGAAGTGCTGTCGCGACTGCACACATCTGGGCCAATGGTCCCTCTGACCACCTCCATACATTCACACATCATTCATAGTGGCCTATTGTACATTGTAAAACTTTCACTTGTGCACTATAGGGACAATTCCCCACATAGTTTGGATGAGTGGAGAAGGGCCAGAGTAACCAACTTGAACCTATGGCAACCCAAAGAGGACATACACTCATTTCAGTTGGACTCAGTTGGAAGTTTGGATTGTGAAACCTGCAGGATTAGAGTCAGATGGCATGTCAAAGCAGGGTAATCCCTTTCATATTTACAACCCCATACCCACTGTTTGTGTTGGAATCTGTTACTGTGTAATCAGTTTTGTGTGGTCCAGAACTGTGTGCAATTTATTTTGTATGCATACTGACCTGACCTTCTGCACCAAAATGAAAAAGTGTAAAAGTAAAACGTCTATATTATTTACATTTAACAAACCCTGCATCGAGATGAGATGCTATGAGGAGCTAGCAGCATTAGCATGACAAACACGGTAAGACAGTTTGAATCTATGATTGAATGTATAGTTGATCAGGAGTGATGTTTTTCATTTAACCCATGTAACAGCACTATAATTAACACAGACTGCATTAGAGGCTAATTGTAATTAACTAAAGGGTAATTTTTCCTGAGTGCCTGTAAATGTGTTAGGGCTACTCGTGTTATTTATCTACACGCAAACAAACCTATGGACATTTCCACTTTCATACGCTGTAATCACACATTACTATCATTGTTTTGTTTGACTTTCTGGGTAAAGATTTTCCAAATGTTCCACTTGCATATTTCAACACAAAACATTAAGATAACAACTTTATAAACACGCACACACACACACGTAAACAATAAAAGAGCTGCAATTTTGTCTCAAGAAATGTTTTCTTTACACGTTTCAATCCCCTGCACTGCGGTCGGCGAAGAGCAGTGAGACGACTTTCCCTGTTGATGGCACCAAAGCTGACGACTGAGAATTTATAAGAATCAAATATGAATGAGACTGCACACATGAATACTATAGCCCGCTTACTCATTCAAATAAATTAAACATTTACTTTCGCAACAAAGTGGATATTGCCTTTCCAGTGCCATTGAATATTGTATAAAGGGCGCTTTGACTCAAGCGTGGATTGATTCTGTTTTTAGAAGGACACACTTTTTACACTATTATTGTATAACAAACATGCTGTGTAAGTGTTGCATTTTGTACTAAAGATTTAAAATTCAAAATAAAGTAAATAAAACCACTGATGTAAAACAGTATGTGGCAGTAATATGAGTGACTGAGGAATCAGAAGGTAATTCAGTGTAAGCAGGAAAAAGTTATTCAAACATGAGTAAAGCTGTGATTGTTTAGTGCAGGCTACCAGAAACCTTTCAGTCCTATCCATCGATATAGTCTGCAACAGGGGTTCCCAAACTGTGGTAGGCAAAGACATTTTGGAGAACTTGTTTTTAATTATTACAATCTAAATGATATTGACCCGTTAAAACCGCTACACGGGAAACGCACTAATACAGGTGAAAGAGTCTTATAATTCAGACGTGGATGAGCTTGTTCTGGACCTAAGTGTGTCTCCAGAACTGAACTTCGAGAGCCGCTTGGAAGCCGAGTGCGTAAAACTCCGCGCCAGCAGAGACTGGGAGTGCAGCTGAGGCTGCGTCAGCCCTCGCTACAACAGCAGCGCCTTTAACGTGAACAGCACCAAAGTTCGATCGAGTAGCAATTTCTGTAATATCTGTCATGAAGAGAGAGGAGCCTGTGTGCGCCATCAGACTGATGATGAATTTGATTGAACAACAGGAGTTTTCCTCTCATTCTGATCCGGCGAGGAGCGAAGGGAGAAGCGTCTGTAGCTGTCCCCCATCTGCCACTAAACCCTTTTTATCTGACACATACATTTCAATTTACGAGCTGATGTACGGTGGCACGTGCATAGATGGTTATGTCCTGCGTATACATTATCTTCGCTTTAACAAAAGCTTAAACCAGCACTTTGAGTCTGTACTGGTGGTTTGACAGTACGACTGAGGGGTGGGGCCAGATTTCAAACCAGAGTCTGATGTTCAGAATAAGCTGGTCACTGGGACAAAGCAAAACACTGTATCCATTCACACTTAACAGCCTTGTTTCCAAAATAATCAAAAACTGGCATTTTCATAAACATTTTTTTTTTATTTACATATTCTTAATAGCCTTAATCAACCAGATGAGCCAAACATATTGAATATGGAAAACCTGCTTGAGCTCACTGTAATAATGGAGGAAATAAACATAATATTACATGTGATATTCCCAGTGTTTTCAATCACATCAAAGTAGGGGGTACGCGACTCATCACCCAAAGCTTCAGGGGTACATGGCTCCAAAAAGTTTGGGAAACACTGGTTTACAGTGTACAATAATCAGGAGTATCAAGCCTCCTCAACACAGAGAATCAGTTAAAATGTCTTTATCTGGAGTGATGTATTTTCAACAAAGAAGTTAGTGGCTGCACTAACTTCTTTGTTGAAAATACATCACCATCTCAGTTGTCCAGGAATTTTCCATTGTAGTGATTCTTCTCGCTCTTGTAGTCGAAATGTAAAACTGGTTTAAGACACACACGTGTTAAACTGACCACTACTGAGATAGGGTGACCAGATTTCCCAGCTTGAAAAACGAGACTGGGTCGGGCTTTGAGAGTTCGTGCCGACACCGCTTTAACGCAACCAGAGGAGTGAAAACATTTGTTTCATCCTCAAACTAAATATAGCACATGTGGATGAGAAAAGAGAGGACGGGAGGCTGTTTTAACAGATAAGTGAGAGACTGGAGTTTCTGTCTCTGATAAGAAGCTCTCGTCTTGTGCTCAAAGTGTATAGCGCTCTCTGTGTCCATGGCAGACCTGAGACCTGCCTGTATTCTGTAAAGAAAGAAATTCGACGCGCTCGGCTGTGTTGTCAGCTGTGTCCAAAAGGACCTGTTTGAACATCAGGGCGGTGTGTCCCTTTGCACACATACAGTAGTGCTTTAGCGCTCTTCCACAGACATTAACCGTAAAGCAGGATGTTTGGTCAGCCTACCCTGAGAAGAGCGGTCAGGGTTTTGTCATTTACATTAGCAAAGGCCAGCTGTGATCTAACATTAGTTTATTTAGGGGACAATGCAATTTCGTGTAACACATAATCAGACATGGTTAAAAAAAAAGCCAGAATTTTTACTTAAATATAAATTTATACATTTTTTATTTATATAGTGATTTTATTGTAGATTAGATTTATAGATTGTAATGTTTTTTGTACTCACCTGTCCAGGGACTGCAGATGGAAAATAGCTACTTTGCTAAATCTGGTACAAATCATCTCTTCTTTTGTAAAGACTAATGGTTTTGTACACTGTCCCTGTTTCAATAAACAATAAACTAAAAAAACTTAAAGGGAAGCTCAATTTATATCCATCCATCTTCTGCTTCATCGAGGGTCGAGTCCCCCATTGTACAGACAAATTGTGTCGGAGGCCACCACCACAGTTTAGGTTTGTGCTTTCTTACAAACTGAGTCTCTTTTTCCACTGTCTTCCAACTACATGACAACAAGACTGAGAAGAAGCTTCTGAAGAAAGAAACAATGCATCATCAGCTCAATCAGTCCAGTCCTGTCGGAGATATTTGAAATGACGTGAAGGAGGTTTATGTTCACAATTGGTTGGATAAATTGAGTTGAGTCCATGGATGAGGCAGAACTGCTCCAACTAAGTGAATCTTAATCATTGCAAGATCGAGATTTGACAATATATCTGCTTCTTGAGCTTCAGGTTATCTGTAAAATATTGGAAAAAACCATCTAGACATGGCTTTCAATCATGGTTCACAGGGTAGAGAAACATAGTGAAGCATACCGTGTACATCATATGACTGTCACTCACAAGATTAGGAGTTAGAGGTTGACTTGCTGTGGAAATTCTCGGGAGGTCTGAGCAGCTGAATGTTTAAAGACTTTTGTCAAAGCGGCGCACATGTGGAAGCAGCTGAAATTGTGCTGTCATAAAAGCGTCATTTATCACGTTGAGGGCCTGAACGGCGCTGTCAGGAGCCACACTCAAAACTATGATTAACACCTGTCGCTTAATATCAGGCCGGGTCCATCCGCCGACAGTGAAGAATCCAAATTACACCGTACTCAAGGATCGACAGTGCATTAGCGTGAAAATAAGCCTTTTCAGCTTTTCAACTACTTTCTTTACCGACACGTAGCAGTGAACAGTCGCGATTGTGTTGCCAGATGATGGCATGTGCATGTTTTCAGCGTCTCAAGGTGGAGGGTTGAGAACACATACAAAAGCAGAACAGGCCTTTTGAAATCTGGTACATTTACAATTTGAAGGCTACGCTTTACCCTGGACAAGACATTGATTATACTTATTTTTGTAATATCGTGTTTGACCTATTTTATTGTTCCTTTAGGGTTCGATGTCACTCATGTGTGATGTCACTTCCTATTCTTACCAGCATGTAAATAATTACCCCCTTAATTAAAGGATTTTTACAATAGAGCAAATCTAAATAGAGATTTTTGATACAGGATGGGTGCCTTTTTCCCTTCCTTTTCTCTCTGTTATCTGCAAACAGCTAACGGTGGTCAGTATCAAAGTGACTTTACTTAGGTACTGTATTTTTGAGGATCTGTACTTGACTTGAGTATTATTTGTGTTAAGAATATACATAATTACTTTTACTCCACTACATTTGAAAGTCAAATGTAATACTTTCTAATCCCTGAGAATAACCTAGATCCTGATACTATGTTTTTGTCAGATACTAACATTGATTGCCGCTACTATTTGGAAAATGATTTCAATGCTGTTAACAACAAAGGAAAACTATCAATAATTCACTTTAATAGCAGAAGCATGTACACTAACTTCAGTAGTATTAAAGAGTATTTGCAACAATCCAGTTCTCCATTTAATCTAGTAGCAATTTTAGCATCATGGTTTAACGAAAGAAGAGGCACTGACAATTTTGAATTGGAAGGATACGACTTAAATTATGTGAACAGGAAAAATAAAGCAGGTAGTGGGGTAGCTATACTGTATGTAAGCAATAAAATAAATTTATAATGATTGAAAAAATGTGTAACAATTGAAATAAACTGTGAAAGGGAAAAAAATATTGTAATAAGTTATATTTATCGATCACCTGGGTCAGGCATTGAATTATTTACGGAATGGAGGGAGAGAACATTCTCTACTATAAATAAAACATTATTTATTTGAGGTGATTACAATATTGATCTGATGAATCCAACATCATGCTACTGATGAATTTGTGAATGCTATGTATAGTATGAGCCTCTTCCCATCTATCTCCAGACCTAGTAGAATTACCTCGCATAGTGCAACACTCATTGACAATATCTTTACAAACGCTATGGAACAAACCAAAGTTAGTGGTCTCATGATATCTGACATAACTAATCATCTTCCTATATTTGCATTGTTCAATGACAATTATGAAAAAAACTGTGAATCTCCAAAAAATACATTTAAAAGGGTACTAACAGAGAAGTCTATTGTAACTGTGAGCTAGCTATCCAGGATTGGACCAATGTGCTTGTGGAGAATGATGTGAACAGGGCCTACAATACATACCTGGAAATATTGTGTTCCTTATATAACAAACACTGCCCTGCACATCAATGTAAAAGACAGAAAAAATACTAAAGTGTCCATGGCTAACACAAGGACTACTTAATGCATGTAAAAGAAAAATAATTTATATAAACAATTTATGAACCAAAGAACAAAATAATCTGAGGAACGGTATAAAGTATACAAGAACAAACTAACAACCATTGTACGAAACAGCAAGAAATTATACTACGAAAACAAATTAAATGAAACCAAAAATAATATTAAAGGAATCTGGAGTACACTGAATAAATTGTTAAGAGACAATTGTACAATTAACTCATATTCTGACTATTTTATAGATAACGACACTGAAAACTATAATATGAAGAATATTGTCAATAAGTTCAATGATTTCTTATACATGTTGGACCTGAATTAGCGGCCCAAATCCCACCAAGGGATAATAACAAAAAGGTAGATTCATCTATTGAAAGGAAACCATCTTCCTCTCTGACGTGAGTGAGACTGAAATTAAGTCTATTGTGAATAAATGCAAAAAATAAATCATCTATGGACTGTTTGGACATAAATATGTAATGTATCACTACAAACTGGAACTTTTCCAGACAAAATGAAAATAGCCAAAGTGTTACCTCTATTTAAAAACAGAAGTAAACACATATTTACAAATTACAGACCAGTCTCTCTTCTGCCGCAGTTCTCAAAAATATTGGAGAAAACAGCAGGTTGGAAAAATGTATCTCGAAGCAAATGAGCTAATTTATGAAGGGCAATACGGATTCAGACCCAAAAGATCGACCACTATGGCTATTATTGATGCTGTGGAAGAAATCACCAGTGCTTTAGACAACAAAAACATCTTTATAGATCTAAAGAAAGCATTCGATAGTATCAATCATTCTATCCTTGTACAAAAATTAGAAAAATATGGTATTCGGGGAGTTGCTGGGAACTGGATTAATAGCTATTTAGATGAGAGACAACAATTTGTTAAGATGGGGGACACTGAATCAAAATGTATAAGCATTGTTTATGGACTGCCTCAAGGGTCTATGGCACCTTTGCTATTCAATCTATATATCAAGATATATTTCAAAGTATCAGAACTATTAAAAATGGTGTTACTGTATTTGCTGATGATACCAACATATTTTATTCTAACGATAACTATACTAGACTTATAAAGGATGTAAATCAGGAACTAGTTAACTTAAAACATGGCTGGATTTAAACAAATGATCACTCAACCTAAGCAAAACAAAATGATCATGTTTGGCAATTACAAGGAATGTCCTAAATTTTTGTTAAGTATAAATGGCACTAAAATAGAAAAAGTAACAGAAATTAAAAATTTGGGAATCACAATAGACAACAAACTGAGCTGGAAATCACACATTGGACACATACAGAGAAAGATATAAAAAATATTGTGATTATAAACAAAGCTAAGTACATTTTAAATCATAATGCGCTGTATATATTGTATTCCAGTCTTATACTGTCATACTTAACTTATGGAATTGAGGTTTGGGTAATAAATATAAAAGTTCACTCCATCCCCTTGTAATACTCCAAAACGAGCAATCAGAACTATTCATAAAGTTGGATACCTCGAACACACAAATATATTGTTTTACAAAGTAACATGCTTAAACTCATGGATTTAATTGTTTTTTATACTGCACAATTAGTGTATAAAGCTAACCGGGACCTATTACCTGCAAATATTCAAAAACTATTCATAAAAAGAGATGACTGTTACAATCTGAGGGGATGTGGTCAACTTACCGTACCACCTATTACTGTAGTACCTCGAGGAAAAGTATGTGTCTGTGTGTGGTGTCAGGCTCTGGAATAAATTGGGAGCCCAACTCAAGCAGTGCTCATCCATATATCAATTCAAATGAAAGTATAAACAACTCATATTGTCCAAGTACAGGACGGAGGAATGTCCTTGAGTGTGGAAATGGAAATAACTGCAGAGTAATCTATTTATGATGCATTACTGTAACCGACAAACTAAAGATGAGTATCACTGTTTATTTACTTGGCCATACTGTGCTCATGTAGTTATGCAGAGGCGAAAAAAACAAACAAAACGGATTGTATCCGCTTATGTATATAGTGTATACTGTATATACCTGTCTATTACCCTATTTTTTTGTTTTGCTTTTCTTCACATATCTCTGTTATGCATTAGCTATGTGATTCTGAAGTTAAAGCTCTATATGACTATATTTTGCTACAAGTCCAAATGCAGATTGCTGTTAGATCTACTTAGATCATTTACTATCACCATTACTTTTCCTGATGTGTTATAACCAATGGCCACTGGCTGCTCTGCTTTACGACCGCAACACTGGAGGCCGCCATTGCTGTAGTACCTCCATATAGCCGCTAGTCCCCCATTGAAAAGCATTGGACTTTAGACACGTTAAAAACAACTTTAATGCCTGGTTTCTATTTTTAAACACTTTCTACGGCTACATATTCCTCTGAGATAATGCTGGGTTAGTCACAATTAAAGAAACCAGGCAGGTTTTTGAAATACATTTTTTGAAATTTTGTACTAATGAGGGTCGGACTGTTAGCATTAGAGCTGCACAAGCTACACTTCACACAAGGGCCGAGTCTACAGTGAAGATACGGCCCTTATGCCCTTTTTAGGAACATGCTTCGTCAGAGCTGGGGAGGAGGAGTCTAAATCTGCCATGATTTCCCCTCGAAGGTGGTCATTATGGGAGGAGTGAGGAGGAGTTGTCTATTCTTTTGTACAGTCTATGGTTATAACTAAACTAAGAGAAACAAAGACACAACTTAAGAAACAATATTGTGGCTGCTTGTTGTCACCATCACTGCTCCTCAACTATACAAAGGATAAGGGCAGGCGAGACATGGACCTGTTGGAGAGAAGGGCCCCCCTCCTCCCAATGGGCTCATTAAAATCATCATGTAACACACAGCACAGGTTACCAACATCACTTGTAAAGTTAACTACTCAGGGCAGCAGGGTTGGTTGATTGGGGGCCACTGCCCCTCCCGGCTGGCCCACACTCCGCTTTTTAATGCACCCCATAGAATAGGGTTCACACTATCTCATAGTCTGCTGTAGCTGGTGACAATGAAGTGACTGATTACGAATTAATAACAATAATAAATATAGCCGCAAAGTGGCGATTATCGGCCCTCGCCGACCGCCCTGCCTAAAGCAAGGGGGCGCTTCGTGCCCTTTTGTCTCCCTCAATCTAAAATTATGGTATTGCTACTGCCTTTATTTAATAATTAAAATTTTCGTCGCAATGAAAGTGTTTAGGACTGTGACTTTAACAACTGATAACAAAATGAGCGAAATCTGGCTTTATATGTGCGAATGGGAGCCATTTTTTGTTTGCGAAAAATCTCAAATACTTCGTACAGTTTGCGGCTTCACCGCATAAAAACTGTAAAACTTAGAAAAGAAATTTGGGATAATTTTAAAGTTCTACTTCTCAAGATTATTTCCACCCAAAATCAGGTCGTTCCGATAAACGCTCTAGGAGGAGATAGATTTTGTACGAAGTGAAAAATAAAGGCGGATTCCCGCGTGGGCTGTCATCCAAAATGGCCGACACCCACGGCGTTGCCGTAATAATATTTTTTGCTCAACTTGTCATGATGCACATCTGTACCGATTTCTATGATTCTACGACAAACTTCATTTTTGGCCAAGTCCTATCTCACAAAAAAACTGAGGTGGCGCTATCGCGCCACTATTTTGAAATTCAAAATTTGGAAATAGTCAAAAGTTGCGTCGGATCGGGTTTGAATTTTGGGCCAAAATCTGTGACTTTTCGTCAATGTTCACTGGGCGAAAATTGCGACGGTGCGAAAGAAAGAAAGAAAGAATAATATTCCCATACGAAAACAATGTTCCCGCTTACGCGGGTAACATAAACTATATATTTTCGGAAAGTGCTCGCTCACTTCGTGCCGTCAGTGACCCAGGGCTCTCAGTCGCCCATGGCTTTTATGGGCTCTGTACAATTACAATGTTGATTTTGCATTATATATGTATGTGCACGGGACTTGCACGACAAGAAGAGTGCATTAGTGAGTGTTTGAGAGGAGGCGAGCGCGTCGCGCTCGTTTTGTGCGCTCCACGCACTTTGGGGGAGTATCAATCTCTTACGTACAAAAGGGGGTACGTGCTAACAAGCTTAAGCTTCTGCCTACTCCTTTTGAGCATCATAGCCACGTTATTGTTTTAATTTTTTTTTACTTATTCACCTGCGCATGTATCTCTCTTTGGCTTTGATTACTGTGCTGAACTCTGTTTTTATGTAGAACTGTGTGGAACTCAGATGCTCAAATAAAAGAGATGAATTAAATTGAATTGAATCATCTACATTTCTGAAAAATGCACCAAAGTAAGAAGAAAATCTGGCCATTTGTTTTGTTCCATTTTAAAAGCTTAATAATGCACACTCCAGAACTGTAGGTGGTGATGTGTGGATGTTCTGTCAACGCCATTGACTCATTGAAGAAGGTTTGTCCCCATCGTGTTGCCGTACAGAGGGTGAATTTCGGCGCAGTTGACTTACAAACTCGCTCCATATTTGCATTGCGTGATCATTACACGCAGTGTACTAGCAGCACTAAAAGATTTCCGTTGCTAAAAAGGTAAATGTAATTTTGCTACTCAGACCTTGTATGACTTTGACTCATGTACCTGCAATCAAAGTATGATGTTATCATGTTAAATAGGTAATTTTAAACCACTGATTAGTACGTACTGTATAAGTGGACCAGTATTTTCTTGCTACTTGGGCTTGTGTATTACATTGATAATGATCATTTCTTTTTCCATTCAATATTTGGTCACACTTTCTAATTTTACAGCCATATCTGCATCAAGGTTGAACTGACAGAAATGTCTTCCCAGCATTTTATAGCCTGTGAGACCAGAATGATACCCACACTCACGCCCTCGTTGGCATCAAAAAACTCAAACAAGCCCGTGCAATCAGACTTGTTATTTGTGAGCAGCGTCACTCACGGAACGTGGAAGTGCCCAACAATATACGGGCAGCGCACGGGAGAGAGAGCTTTTTTCCAATCGACTGTAAATGACTAAAAATACATCGACAGTAGATCAGTTTTGTGATTCATAGTCCTGTGTGAATTTTTTTCATGCAAAACTGCTAATAACATCGCATCAACGGCAGACGCCTGCCCTTCGCTGATTGGTTTACTCTGCTTCCTGTTTTCTTGTGTATGTACGGCTGTGGGAAATGGAGTTGATGCTGCACCAGACTTAATCGCTGGTACAGTGGTGAGTCTGCCGACTGCAGCAATTCAGTTAAACAAATGCTTTCCAAGTTGCATTGTGGGTGAAGTGTCTTGCACAAGAATGGAATTTAACAGTGCGATTATGGTAGCTGAGATGAGTTATGGGCAAACATTAGCTTGTATACATGGTTCACGTCTATTCAATTTCTAACAAAAACATGTTCAACATCTGTTTGAGTTTTCTTGATTTACCATTGTAGGGGGATTGTATCACAGTTGGAAATGTTCATCCCCTCCTTGAACCGCCACCTTAGCGTGGTGGAGAGAACAATAGGCCCAGTTAGAACTATGAGGCCGTCCTTCTGTGGACCCACCACCTGCAGGAGGAGCCATAAGGGGCTGGTGCAATGTGATTTGGGCAGCTCCAACAGCTGCCCCCACGACCCGGCAACGGACAAGTGGAAGAAAATGGATGAATGGACGGATGGATGGAAATGTTCATCACAATGTGATATATCTGTTCCTCACCTTTAACTCTTTTCCTGTTTCGCTCTGTAGACTGTGCCTCACCGACAGCGTGTCATCAGTGCATTTGGAGAAAACAGCTCTCTGACACATCAGTAAAGAGTCCCCTCTCGCTGGTGCTCTCAGGAGGGACATTCTCCTGGCAAATGAGGTAAGTGTCAGAATCCATGCTCACACATGCACAGATAAATAACAGACAATGTGAGACAGATGGCTGACATTCACATGCAGCCGCGCAATAGATTTAACCGTGATTCCAGGGTCCGGGCAACACTTTCACACTTCGTCTTCCTCCATGCGCCTCGACTGATGTGACAGCACCCACTGGGAGAGCTCTGTGAAGGACAGGGGAAGGGTGCAGCAAATGTAAGAGTCTGCAACAAATGCATCGCTACAATTGGACTGTCCAGATTTTAATAAGCGAGCGGACTGTGAGAATGCAAATGAATTATTTAGGTGTGAGAGGAATGTGAATGGACAGCGTGACTTTTCTTGTGAGGCGTGAACAGAGAGGGCTGTTGACAAAGTCATTTTGCCAAATGAAAACACATTTTAACATGTCAAATAATTAATTGATGCCTAAATAGTATGAGATCTTATTAAAGCTTGCAGAATAAGAATTGTACTTTACAGTCTTGAATTGTAATTTGTCATCATTTTCCTGGGCTTTTGCTGCCAAACCACAATTAAATTGGCTTGAGAGTCTTGAGAGATGGTGCCTACCACAATACTCAGTCCCCTCCCTGCCTCTCAGCTGTTCCAATTAAAACTACAGTAGTCTACTTAAAATTGAAGCTTGTGAATATTACGAGCTTTGCAGGTATTCGCACTGAAGCATTTAACACCTGTTCTCTGAATAACCCCTCAGCCCCTCTCCTCCAGTAGACGTCACTTTGCTCAACAGGCTGAAAATGGAGTGAGCTCCCGTCGCGTCTCACTACGGCACACCCAGCACGTCCGCAGGGAGCACGTTTCAACACTCCACATGAATAATAGTCACGCTTTGTACTGAGGAAAATGTTGTTTCGCACCGTTACTTTCTCCCTCTCAATACTTGCCTCTCCGGAGACTTGGCGGTTCACCACAGGGGGACATTTCTTTAAAGTAAAGATGTTGACCTTTAAAAATAGAGGTGGAGCGTAGCCAAGTCTGCTGCTCAATATCAGTGAATCAACATATGGAGAAGTGACACAGTTAGAGCAAGTGGCGGTGCACTAAACGGGAAGACTCTTGTTCCCCATTATCCGCCACTTTTCAGTGTGGCTTGGATGAGAAAGGAGGGTATTGGAAACAACTTTGATGACAACCTGAAACTTTTCATAAACACACAATGATGACAAATGCTGCAGTCTAAAAGGGCGTGTATAGTGTGAAATAGAGGGTAGATAGAGCGTTGGCAACCACACTCTGTTTCCAAGCTTTGCTCCTTCACTCTATAGTCTAACACGCTGTATTTCTTATGCAGTCTTTGCTGCAGTTTTGTTTTGTCAATGTACTGAAAAGTTTCACCAATCTCAACTAAGTGCTGAATGTTAAGTTGTTTATGGAGTGAG
Source organism: Neogobius melanostomus (assembly GCA_007210695.1). Lineage (NCBI taxonomy): Eukaryota > Metazoa > Chordata > Actinopteri > Gobiiformes > Gobiidae > Neogobius > Neogobius melanostomus. Next base: position 3,377,683 of record VHKM01000037.1, read on the forward strand.
AAGAAAATTGAACATTTGACTGAGAACTTTGTACCCAAGCGATTGAGTGGCATTACACAGTCCCAGGCAAACCCGCAATGTACAGGACATTTACAAAGGCTGGTCTTGACTGTAGGCCACTACAGGCACGCATTGAGTTGCCTTGTGTACAAAATGCGCGGTATAAATAAAGTTGCCTTGCCTTGCCTTGCCACTATCGACAGCGAGAGGTGATAATTTTACAGACATGATGGAAAATATGCAGCGGTAAGCAAACATTGGGCGTAAATGGTGTGTAGAGTAGATCGCTGCAAAAAGAATGGAAGCGTTTGACTTTACTCTAACTATACCCTCGCCCATGTGAGTAACGCAACAGTTAGCATCTCAATAAAACTATTAAAACAATTCCTCCTCATTCACACAACTGCATATTCTGTAAAGGAGCAGCGGCTAAACTCCAAGTCCAAGCTCCTCCCGGAAGACGGAGCTCTGAGTCCACACCTTGTCCTAATGGGTGAACCCGGCCACCCTGAGGAGGAAGATCTACTTGTACATGCAATCTTATCCTTTCGGTCATGACCCAAGTCTTATTCCCCAATATGTGAGAGTGGAAACGTGGCTCGTCTGGTAAATCTTGCCTTTCGACTCAAGTCCTTTCACACCACAATAGTTCCGGCATCACCGCAGACCCTGAACCGGTCGCCTTTCAATCTCACGCTCCATCCGTGAGGGACTTAAGACCAAGAGCAAAACATTTCTCAGTCAAGGGTCAAGCGAAGATGTAAACACTTTGTTGAACAATATCATTTTTTAACTGATATTGAAATATTGTGGTTTTTGAAAATGTAGCTCGGTAAAGAGTGTAAAATATGAGACAAAGGCCTACTATATCAAAGTCCCAATGATAATAAACTTGTGCTGAACCATAGACATGAATGAACAAGCCCCAGGCATAAGCTGAGAAAGTTGGTGGACAGTGTCATTTTAGATATTTTTTATTTTCCTTTCTGCAAACATTTTAATTGTTTATTTTTTGTTTGTTTGTTTTATGGGCTTAATTGTTTTTGTGTGCATAGCAATTAAATTCTAAATAACCACAGTCAAAATTCACCTTTCCACAAATTACTACTTGTGACACAAAGGAGAAGTCCCGGGCCTACACAAATGACCAAATTCTTAATGTTTGCCCTTTTGAGTAAACAATAGATACGTATGTGTATTGTGTGTGTTAGATGTGTATTAGCCTATGATTGAAAACACAGCAGCACCAGCATCTCCTTTTAACACCTGTCAGAGGCTGGTTCATTGTCTCACCAGAGTGGCTCTGTGGGAAGAAGACGACCTGAACTGGACATGTGTGTGTGGGCTGTGTGAGCGTCTCTGAGCCCTGAGCTGTCCATCATAAACTGATGGAGGTGGATCTCTGCCTCCCAAGTGACACAAAAGTGCAGTGGCTGTCAAGGGTCACTCACTGGACGTCTGTCATATAGATATGCAAGTACCAATGTGGTGGGATGACATGATATGAGAAAATGACTCAGCGTGTGTAAAAGTGGATCACACAATCAGCAGTCAAAATAGACTAAACGTGTCAAACTGGTCAGGGGCATAATGCTGCAAAATATGGGCAATTTGGTGCATTGAGATCAGAAGTCATGAAAAATATTCAATGAGAACCAAATATATATATATAATATATCATCCAAGTGCATATACAGTATATATATATATATATTATAATATATATATATATATATATATATATATATGCCACTTTGGATGACATGAGTCTATAATATATTAGTTTCACATTTTAAGTTGAATTACAGAAATAAATTAACTTTTGCACACTATTCTAATTTTCCAAGTTTCACCTGTATATATGGGAATATCCATCCATCTTCTTCCACTCATTCGTTGCCGAGTTGCAGAGGCCCCACGACCAAGCACTGACAATCCTTGCAATGTAAATGGCCTTGTTGGTCCCTCATAAGTAGTAGTAGTAGTAGTAGTAGTAGTAGTAGTAGTAGTAGTAGTAGTAGTAGTAGCTAGTACTTTGCTTCTCGTCCTTTTACACAGTCACACAGCACATTGAGTCTGCACTCTTGCTTCCTGCTTATCAAGAGTGCAGACGTATCTCTGCTTGCTGCTGCCGCTTGCCTCTTTATTTGCTTTTTAAATCATTCTATTTCTGGGCACATGTCTTGGATATGATTTATTCTCTTCTTTAAGTGAACCAAGGCTTTTTACTCATTTTGATGCCATTTTACAACTCATTTGACGAACCAGCGACGACAATCTTGTCAACATGGCTGAGGGAGGAAGGCAAACATCGCCTTGTGAAAGCTGTCGGATGTATCAACAAGAAATTTCCCTGCTACGGGACAAGATTTATGCTCTAGAGACGGAAAGAGGACTTAATGACACGCTCCCTGTGGAACCCGGTAAGAAGACGGAAAAAACTGATACTTGCAACCTGAAGCTAAACGATACCATAACATTTCCGAAACTAAACAGACAACTTGGTGCTAGGCCAAAGCAAAGACAACATGCTCGTAAAAATGCACCTGGAATAAAGTTAACAAACAGATTTTCACCTCTCTCAGAGGATGTGTATAACAAGCAGAAAATGTCAGAGAGAAACACGGAACAAGAAGTCAAAACAAAGATGGAGAGAAAAACTGTGCCAAGTGTCAAGGCCAGAGATACTACTGCTTGGGGACGGAGCCATATCTAATATACTGTAAACAATGAGATAATGACTACAATCACTTATCCGTCTGCTACAGTTTCTGACATCATAGATGTTCTAAACAAGGAAATTACAAACAACCCTGGAATAAATAAACTTGTTTTACATGTTGGTGCTGTTGACACAAGAAACGGAGAGTCTGAAGTCCTGAAAGAAAAGTTTAATAAACTTTTGAGAGACTTGATTGCCTGGACAAAGACGCGATACAAATTTTCATCAGTGGACCTATCCCAAACATCGACGGGAGAATAAACAAATTCTCCCGGCTGTTTCAGTTGAATACATGGCTGTCAAAAGTCTGTAAGTCAAGAGGACTGTATTTCATAGAGAACTTTAATCTTTCTGGAAACGCGACGATCTGTTTAAAGGAAATGGCCCACATTTGAGCAGAGGTGGAGTGAGACGACTGACGGAAAATCTCCTCCACGCTCTGCAGAATCCGTGGAGGCCTGAGCAACAAGAGAGAGCAGAGAGGAGCATGAGAAGAGCTCCTGGCTCACCAGCAAAGGTTTCGCCTGCATCCCCAATAAAAGATTCAGTCGCAGCTGCATCATCTGCACCTACAGTAAAGGACTCAGCCACAGCTAAGGATCCAGCCACAGCAGCACCAGCAGCACCTACAGTAGAGGACTCAGCCACAGTTAAGGATCCAGCCACAGTTAAGGAATCAGCTGCGCCGGAAAACATCTCAACCATAGCAGCGGCGCCACCTGCATCTGCATCTCCGGGAAAAGCTCCGCTTCAGCACCACCTGCATCTATAGTAAATGATTCAGCCGAAGGAGCACTTTCTTCAACTCCACCACAGGCCTTGAGCCCAACTGGTACATCTACACCCTCCAGAGATTTTTCTGAATCATTCCCATCACCAAAGTCACCTATGGGATTTCCCAGCCATTTTGAAGCCTTGATAAAACAAGGGATTCAAATGACTCCCCGCACTCCACTCATGTCAAGACCAAGGCTTTTATCCCCGAAGAAGTATCATGCCCCTCCCCACCTCCGATTTCCAGCAGCTTCACTGCTGCTGTCTAGGACATTAAGGGCCTCTGCGTTGCTACCATGCATAGCAAACTCAAAACCAACCAGAGGTCCATAGAGGGAGTGTGTTCTTCTGAAACAATTAGTACAGTCAAACAACATAGATTAGATAAGAGGGCAACAGTCAGACCGTCCAATCAAAGAACTCTAATCCATATCCCTTGCAAAATGATTCCATCCACTCAAACACAGATAAATCTCAAACATGCTGTACTCAATGCCAGATCGTTAAAAAACAAGTCCTTTTAATAAATAGTTTTATTTCTTCTTATAATCTAGATTTTATGTTTTTAACTGAAACATGGCTTGACAAAAACACTGGTAACGCAGTTTTGATTGAGTGTAGTCCATCAAATTTCAATTTTGTGTCTGAAACACGCCAAAATCAGAGGGGCGGGGGTGTCTGTGCAATATTCAGGGACAATATAGTCATCCACAAATTGTCATTTGGGTTTTTCTATCATTTGAGTATGTGTCTTTCAAAATGGAGATAAAACAATCTTCCATTCTTTATATGACTATTTACAAACCACCACAGAATTGTTTTATCGAAGACTTCACTGAATTACTTTCATTTATATGCACTGATTTTGATTGTTTGGTCATTTCAGGTGATTTTAATGTGCATGTGGATGTGACCAATGACAGGCATGCAAAAGAACTTAATGCTGTTCTTGAAATGTTTGGTTTAACTCAGCACGTGAGTGAGACGACCCACAACAAAGGTCACACTCTAGATCTAGTTATTACAAAAGGTGTTAATATATCAAATGTGAATGTTGTTGATGTTGCTTTATCTGATCATTTTGTGTCTTTTTTGACTTGTCTGTTACACCAAAACCAGTGGTTGGGCCTGGAGTTATTCAAAGAAGACACATAAATGATACAACAAGGACACAGTTTATGGAAATGATCAGATTTGAAAATCCTCCATGTTCAAATGTTGATAATCTGTTGGACTCTTATACATCAAGCGTCTTAAATGTTTTGGATACTATTGCTCCTGTCAAGGTAAAAATGGTTAACAATAGACAAAAGGCACCTTGGAGAAGTGAAGATTCGGTCAGGGCACAGAAAAGGGAGTGCCGAAAAGCCGAAAGGAAATGGCGCAAGTCAAAGCTCCAGGTTCATTGTGAGATATACAAAGAAGTGCTTTGTGAGTTCAACCAGATTTTGCGTGGAGAAAGGGAGAAATACTTCTCTAAAATCATCGCAAACTGTAGAAACAATTCTCGTGTTCTGTTTTCCACAGTAAACAGATTAACTAACCCTCCAGTTTCACTGCCCTTAGAACTAATCTCTTCATCTAAGTGCAATGAGTTTGCAATATTTTTTATGATAAAGTCCAAGGCATAAAAAATGCCATAATTTCCACAACACAAATACCAACCCTGCCACCAGCTAGACACCTTGAGCTGACACATTTCACTCCTGTTACTGACAAAACAATCGAAGAGGTCATCTCCGGTCTGAGTTCATGTACATGCTGCCTTGATGAATTACCCACTAGATTTCTGAAGTCTGTGCTGACCAGCTTGTTACCACAACTTGTTCAGTTAGTTAACATCTCATTTGAGACTGGAGCATTTCCAAAGGCCTTGAAAACCGCGGTCATTAAGCCTCTTCTAAAGAAGAGCAGCCTTGATCCCAAGGTACTGAACAACTACCGGCCCATATCAAACCTACCGTTTTTAGGAAAAGTCCTAGAGAAAGTAATATATCAACAGCTCACTTACTTTCTCCTATCTAACAATGTGTTTGATACTTTCCAGTCAGGATTTAGGCCCCACCACAGCACTGAGACAGCTCTGATCAAGGTGACAAATGATATCCGTATGAACACCAATGCAGGTAAGGTCTCAGTTTTAGTTCTGCTGGACCTGAGCGCTGCCTTTGACACAGTGGACCACGGGATCTTACTTCACAGGTTAGAAAACTGGGTGGGAATCTCTGGTACTGCTCTAAACTGGTTCAAGTCCTATCTCGAGGATAGGACGTACTTTGTCGAAATTGGCAACTGTGTCTCAGACAAAATTTCCATGACCTGTGGAGTCCCCCAGGGGTCAATCTTGGGACCCCTCTTATTCAACCTGTACATGCTTCCATTGGGTCGGCTAATAAACAGCAACAATGTGTCGTACCACAACTACGCAGATGACACTCAGATCTACGTGTCACTGACGGCAGGTGAACATGGGCCTGTAGATACACTCTGTCACTGCATCGAACAGATCAGTTTGTGGATGCAAAACAACTTTCTCCAACTAAATTCAGACAAAACTGAGATCATTGTCTTTGGCCCACAGACACAAAGACAAAGTGTTATCAGTCACCTTGAGTCTCTCGCTCTAAAACCAAAAAATCAGGTTAGAAATCTAGGAGTAATCATGGACTCAGACCTGAACTTAAACAGCCACATCAAAGCAATAACATCATCAGCTTTTTACCATCTGAAGAACATTGCTAAGATCAGAGGAATAGTGTCAAAACCAGACTTAGAGAGACTCATCCATGCATTTGTCTCTAGCAGGTTAGACTACTGTAACGGCCTGCTCACTGGCCTTTCTAAACGAGCTGTTAGAGCTGCAGAACATCCAGAACGCTGCTGCTCGAGTCCTGACAAAAACCAGGAAATACGACCACATTAGTCCAGTGCTCCGGTCTCTGCACTGGCTTCCTGTCACTCAGAGAATAGAATTTAAAACAGCTCTGCTTGTGTACAAGTCTTTTCATGGTTTAGCACCAAAGTACATCTCTGACATGTTAGAGCCGTATGAACCATCTCGGGCCCTGAGAACTTCAGGGAGGGGTCTCCTGGTGGTTCCCAGAGTCAATAATAAACACGGTGAGGCTGCGTTTCAGTTTCATGCAGCTAAAATCTGGAACAGTCTTCATGAGGATGTGAGACAGGCCTCAACTCTGACAATGTTCAAATCCAGGCTGAAAACAGCTCTTTTTACCCGTGCATATGAAAACTGAAAGTATTTTATCTGCACTCTTGCCTTTTACTGTAATTGATTAACTTTGTGTTGTTGTTTTATTGATTGATTTGAACTGTTTTCTTGTAATTTTTCTGCAACTGTGAAGCACTTTGAATTGCCTCGTGTATGAATTGTGCTCTACAAATAAACTTGCCTTGCCTTGCCTTGCCTTACTGGGTAGTCCAGGTACAGAGTCAGACCTGCTTAAATCCTGGTCAAGTCCAGGCTTATACTGCATCTGGTTCAGACCTTGTTCAGACCTCATTCAGACCTGCTCATTGCTCTCTCTAATAAGGACACTCCCTTGCCAAGAAAACTAAAGTTGAGTTTTCTTTTGTTTACCATTAAATTAAGCTGATATTCAAATCAAAATCAAATTAAATTCACTTTATTTATCTGTTAGGAACTTCATTTGCAGAGGAAGTGCCAGTACGGACCCGATAAAAACAGTACATCCACAGACATACAACACAATCAGCATGTGCAATAATAAATACATTAAAAACAATATAGTGGGCCACGTGATAGACCAAGGTCCACACAGTCATTTATTCGGCAGGCGGATGGAGGTAGGGAGGAAAGTGGAGGTCGCCCTCTTTGTCCCCAGAGGGAGGGACCTGAACCTGCGCCCTGACGGCAACAGTGCGTAGTGAGAGTGCAGAGTGTGTGAGAGGTCTGTGGAGATCTGGGTTCCTTTCCTCAGAACTCTGGAGTCATAGATGCTACTGAGTGAATCCTGCTCCTGACCGATGATTTTATTGCTGATATTGATAATTTTATTGAGCATGTTGTGGTGGGTGGGAGTGAGCGAACCAAACCAGACAGTAATGTTGAATGTGAGGATGGATTCAATGACACATTAGTAGAAAGAGGCGAGAATGGATTGGTGGACTTGGAGTTTGCGGAGCTTACGGAGAAAAAAGAGGAGTTGTTGACATTTTGAAAAAATGTGTTCAGCATTGAGTTTGAATGTGAGTTTATGGTCGATTACGGAGCCGAGGTATTTGTATGAATGAACCTTTTCAATTGTTTCATTGTTGACAGTGAGTGAGGGAGAGCTGGAGCGGCCATGTTGGAAGTTAATGGTATTTTCTTTGGTCTTGGATACATTTAAATCCAGACAGTTTTCCCTACACCACCGTGAGAATGAGTCCAGTTCAGTTTACAGTAATCCATGTTAAAATCCGTGTTACAATGTTTGTTTATTTATTGGTTTATTTGGTCGGGACAGTGGGTGTTAATGAACATACATGGGTCTCATGCATGTAAACAAGCTACACCGGATTGTAGCCTTGGGCTAATTTCCATCCGTCGTCCCCCATGCGCACTCTCAAACACACTCTTATTCATCCTGGCCTATTGAGACTGAGGTGGGTACCACAAAGAGGCAAAATGTTCCAAACTGTGCTGCAGTGAACTTCAGAATCTAACAGGGACAGAACAATGCAGGCCGAGTGTAGAAGCACACTCTCCTCTTATTGGCTCTTGTGGCCAGGGGACCAGCGGAGCAGAGAAATTGCCTGTTATCTTGATGGTCGATTCTTTGTGGGGTCCCGTAAATTGCTTTGTATTGACACCCTGTCAGAGCTGGATCCTCATGTTAACCCCAGATGGCCTCAGGTGAGCACAGCACCTTTAGGTGAAACATTTCTTCTTAGGATTATTCATACATATTATAACAAGGTCAAAGGTTGTTACTAAAAAAAAAAAAAAAAAAAGAGCTTGGTCGCATTGTTGAGCTCAGTATGCGTAGGACCAATTTGCTAGGCTGAAACATATACTATTCTTTTCATTAAATTGTATAATCAGTAGTTTAATTTGAATGTGTTACTTACCATCCCTGCCTTGAAGATCGGACATTTTGGCTTAACCTCATGCAAAACTATAAAGCTATACTATACTATACTATACTTTACTTTACTATACTATACTATACTATACTATACTATACTATACTGTATATAAACAACAAATGTAGTCTTCAGGTTGCACAATCAGTCTTTTTCTTGCCAAATTTCAAAAATGTTGCAAAGCAGAACATTTACAAAATAGTTATGACAACCTATCACAAATGTATTTTGTGCCCAAACTTGATTTCCAGCAACATCGCGGAGACAGAGCTTGGTAATTTTTCCACGGTTCACTATTTTCCGACCCGGATACAACCAATTTACCAATTTCCTCCTCTACCTAAAGTAAACCGTAGACCAAACACACACTGCACCATCTTCTTGTTCTTCTTCTTCTGGGCTGATATGGACGATGCTCTGGAGACATGTGGAAGTAGTGTCAGTCTGAGGATAAGAGGCTGCAGCAGACTGAGAGAGGAGAGAAAATTAATCAGACACAGACACACCAAAAAGAAAATGGATTCTCCAAAGCAATGAATAATGTATTACAAGAAAGAACAGAGAAATCTCCCTATAATAACATACACTGGCCCTGAATCTGGGGTGAGGCTGTCTGGCTTCAGATATGGCTCTGGTCAAAATGTGTGCGTTAATACAAATAAATAAATAAGTCAATGTAAGGGATATTTTTGTTGATTGCTTTGAAGTCAGAAAGACCAAGCTTCATACAGAATACATGTTGTACAGATTGTTACTAAAAAAGTTGCAGGAGATGCGGCGCACAGGCGGTGCATAAACACTAGCTTTACATCAGTGATGTAGCAAGATAAAGAGCATGATGGCTATCCTCGCCAACAGTAGTTACCCCCTGCACAACATGGTGGTTGCTCAGCTAAGCAGCCATAGACAGACAGACTGCGTTACGGAACGGTCAAGAGGTCGTTTAGCGCGGCCGCCATAAGACTGTGTAAGGCAAGGCAAGTTTATTTATACCGCGCATTTCGTACACAAGGCAACTCAATGCGCCAATACGTATAACCGATCTGGCAAATGTGCAGTCTAATTTATTACTATTGTTAGTAACTTGATGCCTAGTTATTTGTTGTATTGTACTTTTGTTGGTGTTTTACATGGCATACCATACACCATAATGGTATTAATCAGATATATACTGTATGCTCCCTGAATTTCCCCTGTTAGGTTTATCTAGGCAGTTTACGGTGGAAAACTAATATTGAGCCATACACATTTCACATTGTATTGTAAAGGAAAGTTATAGATTTCGATTAAGAGAAGTTTTATTTCCTCCGGCTCTTTCATTGCTGCAGATTTGAAAGTACTCTACCAGCCGTAAAATCCACTATAGTTATAGCACATTTAAACAACAAAAACGTTTCCAACGTGCTGTACAAAAGAAACAAAAAACAATATAGCTAATTAGCTCCACCACTATAATAAAACAAAACAAACAAACAAACAAACAAACAAACAAAAAGACTTAAAAACAATAAATACAAGAAAAAAACAGATTACAAACAATAAAATACAAAATAAAATAAAAAAGACAGCAGACCAGACAATTTACACAGTGTTCAAAGCCACAGAATAAAAGTAGGTCTTAAGATGAGATTTAAAACTAATGGGTGAGGAAAAGCCCTTCTCTTTGGTCCTCATGGCAGGGAGCTGACATTGCTGTAAGACCACCCCCTGGTGGCCAGGGGCGACTACAAAAGGCACTTGGTAAATAGGATTTCTATGTAGCTTTGGACCTCGTTTGCACAGCTTAAAAGCCTGGCTCCAAAGAGTTTTTCTTTTCTAAAAATTGCAATGACCCATGTGACAGAACTGGGCTATGTATAATATTTTTAACCACGCAGGTTTTTGTACATCAGTATTAAAAAGTGGAAGTCTAAATCTATGATTGACAGGCTCTGGAGCTCTGTGGAGGCTCGCAGCCCGTCTGCCCGCACTGCAAGTGCGCCTTCTTGCCCTTTTTAAGGAACAGGCTTCATAGGAGGAGCCTAAGCAGCCATGTTCATTTTGTAGGCCACACAGTATCATTACTATGAATGGGGCTGAAAGGCTAATCATCGATCTCTTGTATGTTATATCTTTGTTTAAAACACTCCACTGTGGGGCCGTTCAGACTTGGTGGGGCAGACCGTTCCACAGCTTAGGGCATCTCAGCTCTGTTCCCCTAGTATTACAGTGTGTCTTCGGGACCTCAAGCTGGAGCTCACCCTCAGACCTCAGTGCACACGGGGGTCGGTATTTTGGACGTGGACCATGATGTACTAAGGGGCCAGTCCATTCAAACAACCAAAAAACAGCAACACAATCTTAAAATCACTTCTAAAATAACAGCCGTCTCACATTTCTTTAATTTGTTCATTCAATCATCAAGATTCAATCATTTAATGATTGCAAAGGTAGGGTATCAATATACCATGGCCCTCCTCACATTTCCATGTATAACTTTTACTTTTATTTGATTTATCCCAAATTCACAGACACATGCATACAGTGACTCCTTTCATTCTGGTGCTGGTTTTAAAGCCTTGTCTCATGTCTGCAGAAAGCCTGTAGAGTGAGCTGACAGAGTGTGGGGCCTTATCAGTGGAGGTTACTCAGGGCGTGTATTGGATGCATGCTACAATCTGGATATGCAGGAATTATCCGAGAGAGGGGCTTTGCACAGGTCAGTGTGGGCAACCCCTAATGCGTCTGGGCCCACAGGATTACCTTCCCGCTATACATCCAGCAAGTCTGTGGAAGCAGCGCATAAGAGTGGAGATGGCGAGAACAGCAACACTCCTCAAACCAGACTGTCCTCCTGTACTGGATTAGGTCTAAGAGGAGGCAGGGTAAAGGTAAACAGAAATATGTTACTTTATTTGAAGTGGTGATAGGACAAATAAAAGTGATGGTATTCCCAAACCAAAACATAGTAGTTCAACCCTTACTGCCATAAAGTTGTTGTGTCCTTGAGCACTACACTTCACACACATTGAATGCATGAAAGTGCTAAGCCAGTGGCAGAAATGAACGTATTAGAAGAAATCCTAACTATATGTCCACATCAGGTCGTCTGTTGTGTCTGTTTAGCCTTGAAACGTCGGGACGGTTGATTTGTGAGGTCTTTGGTGTTTGAAAAGACATGTCAAGGCATTCAGAAGGAGACATGTAGAGGTTTTGTGTGTGAGACTAACAGCAGACAAGGGAGAGAATAAGAGAGGGCAAAACAAACCAGAGGAAAAAGATGAAATTTGGACATGAACAAATCAAGTCTTTAGCACATAATGGAAGCTACTGGCAAACGAATCATTTACAATCTGAGTGCACTTTCAGAAACTAATTGCAGCTGGACCTTGAGTTTCTTGCAGTGAATCTTGCCTTTTGTGTCGAGTTTTACATACTGTAACCCCCTTGTCCTTTGTCAGAGTTTAACCCGGGGCCAGGGTCTTTCAGAGAGCGAACTCGCTTCTGAAGATTCCTCCCCTCCTCATCACCATCCTGATCCCACAGCGCAGCGCTAGATGCGGAACTGATTACACTGGCTCTGTCTTCCTCCTCTTTGATCCTATTTACCTTCTGCACCTCTCTTATCTCACGTTCTGCTTATGAACTATAAAAGCATGAAAACCACGGAGAAGTCAGGCGAATGCGCTATGACCGGTAACCATGGAAACGCCTAAGGTAAGGCTGGATGCTGAATACTGACAGGAGAAACAGACAAGCACACACAGAACTGCGCGTACACACACACACACACACACATACTTTGAACCACTGCTATCATCACCTTTAACCTCAGCATGTGCACCAATACGGCAAGCCCGAGTCATGCACTTTGCAGGAGCTTTTTGTGGATTCTCTTTGTGTCACTTTCAAACATGTATCAATATTCTACTGCTGTATTCAGTACAAGCTATAAGCAGAGAGACTCGAATATTAATACATTTTCGGGCAACCCAGTGGCATGCTTTACTTTGTTGGGTGAACTGGTAACTCCTAACTGCCTCTTGTGAATGAACGGTCATCAGGTAATGCCAAGGCCCAGAATTCACAGAATAGGCACATTCATCCACAAGAACAGCATTTCAGATTTACAAATTGATCAAATAAACATGGTAACACTGAAAAGACAAATGAAACCCAATTACCTGTAAAAAAAATACATGACGACACAGAGTAAGAGTATGTGGCCTGCTAGCGTATGTGGCATCAAGGTCATGGACTTCAACGCTGACCAATCTGCCTGCATGGCCTTGAATGTTTGTATTACTTGTTAATTACTCTAAATCCGATTCTCGTATTTTTATCTTGTGTTGATGCTATGTTTATTTGTCTTATAACCCTCCCGTGTTCTCACTCTCAGATCCTCTGTCGGTGTAATCCAGTCTCCACGTACGGCTCATTAAAAAGGTGAAGTCGAGATATTGGATTAAAAGCAGATTAAAGATGATTAATACAGCATAATGAGGACTAATCTGGCGCTCGTCTGTTCCACCCCCCCACTGGCAGCCCCCTTAACAACTGAGTCATCCTTCGCTTGGTAAACACGCTGAAATATTCATGAGATGTTAGTTTACCAAACATGGGGCTATATTTAAGTAAGATGAATGTACTTACTGTTTTGTATCTTTATAACACAGCAAAGAAACGCATCTTTGGTTAGTTTTCTCTGTGCAGATTCACAGTGTATACACAGGCATAAAGCAGTGGAGTGTTATTTGCGCAGTTTACATTATTTTTCCCCAAAAAATTCACATTTGTGGAGGCTCGAAGGGCTACAGTCAATGGCTACATTACATGCCGACCAAAAATCTAATCATGATCTGATTTCTGGAGTTCTCGCATTATTGAAACGACTGCATAATCTGATATACTGTACATCATATAATCAGATTTCTTGATTATATGATGTACAGTATTTCACACGTTTCATAAACTAACTATGAAAATACAGCGAAAAGGCCAAACTAATGTCACAAAGACAAAGATCACAAGATGTTATATCAGTGAAAGTGCTTGCTCAAGAAAATACGTACAGTAGGTAATCAAAGTAGAAAACACAAATCCGTTTAAATAAGTGGTACCATTAATCATTTTTGCAACTTCAAAAACACAACAACCGTGGCCAAATTCACTGCCTGTGCGTACGGCAGTCCTATGGCTATGTAAACTTGAGTCACTTCTCGTCCCCCAGAATTATTATGTTCTGTCTTTTTCAGCCTTCTCTTTTCCTCCAAAGTCCTTGAATGTTTCCGTGTTTTTCCAATTTTTTTAAAACACAGTCAGACAGTGCCCTTGAATGCTGAAGGAGAGAGGGAGGTCATGTACAATCATGCGGGGTCCTCTGGGGCCTGCGCATTTGGGACGATGCCTCTGAGATGTACCCCCCTCCCTCCCATACACACACACACACACACACACACACACACACACACACTGTTCATTGCTCCCCTCTCTCTTCTGATCACCTCCTCTTTCTAGTTCCCCCATCTTTCCCCTCTCCTCCTCATCAGGGCTATTGTTTTGACACCATATCAGAAGGTGCCATAGACTGGAAATTTGCCAAAACAACACTATTGTGGCTTTGGCTTTCTTTCCGTCTTTTTTTGTTTATCAGAAAAGTATAACTTTATTTATATAATATTGGTTTTGTGGGGGAAACAAGAAAAACACCTCTGTGAGCATTTTTTTATTCAGTTGAAATATATGAATTAAAGGTCAAAGAAGCAATACTGACATGTCCCTATTTCACCCGAAGAACCTGTCTGATATAGCGTCAACAGGAATTCAACTCTATAGGCGACCGACAGATTACCCAATGAGACTATTCCTACTGTTCAGTATGTCAACTCTGTAAGTTTACAACTAAACAGGGACAACAAAACTGCTTATTTCTCAAAGAATGCATTACAGAATTATTACAAAAATCCAAATTCAACCACATTTTACCTGCTTATGAAGATGATAAATAAATACAACTCAATATACATAGATGGCGGCCTAATGTGGGCCCATATTCCTAACCAAATCTCACCCCTGCGATCACAAAGAAGGCAAGAACATGACGAAATGCTTTTTGCAGTCACAATTTCATGTTTCGAGCAATTCCGAGCAATGAAACGTTACAACAAACCTTGTGTATCGGTATGGAGTCTGTAGCACAGATGAATATTTGGTAGAATTGTGAAGCGCATCCATCTTTGCCATCAAAAAGTGCTATTAGAGCGGTAAGCTGGCGCCGCGTGGCCAGGTGCTCCTTTCTTTACAACATGACGCAATGTAATGATCCCAGATGATAGTTTTCATCGACAGCAGCCACTTTTTGCTTGTTGACGGCGTCTTTTATTTCAAGGTTTGTGAGGAAGTACTACAAATGCGTATTCAATTCAAAGCTGTGCTGTTTTTTTTTTTAACTAATAGCATATCTTTTATACACTGTAACTGAAAAAGTTGAAAACCCAAACATCAGTCTGCCCTTTTCTTCGTTCTTCCTCTATGTCCTTAACTCCACCGAGCTTGGCTCCCTCCTGTTCTCTTCAGAATTCCTACTCCCCAAGCCCCAATTCCCATTTCTACCCCAATCACAGCCTCCCAAAGGATCCAGAGACCCTTTCAAGTCAAGTACATCCCCTGGGAGTCAAGGCATCGTCATACCAATTCATATGTAGACGCACATATTCGCCTCAGCGTGATATCCCTTCATCCAACAGCTCTGCACCATTCCCATATATATCCAATCCTGAGAGAATTCCTAAATCATAAAATGGTCAGTCCTGCCATTCGGATACAGGGAGTTGATGGATTTGATGGATGAGAGGAGAGCAATTAAAATCTACCATGCACCTCTTTTTCCAGTCCAAATCCGCAGGGAACAGGCGCAGACAGATTGTGTCTGGCATGAAAAAGCCGGTCTTATCTCAATCAGAGAAAAGAGTTTTTAAAACGGATGAGGAGCACTTTGAGGCCTATCGAGGACAAAAGGCTGGCACAGGGAAATAGGGCACATTTTGCAAAACTTTTAGGGGCAAACTATAATGGCTCTAGAAAAAAATAGCATGAGAATTAATTTGCTAAGGATAATTAGTTACCCAAATAATGTAATGTGCTTGGTGGTTAAGTGGCAACTCCTCCAATTCTTCTCAGTGTTCAAAGACATTGATGTGTTATGGAGAAACCAGAGCGAGCCCAGCCTTCAAGCAGACCAAGTAGCTGCTCAGGGCCCCTAAGCAGCAGAAGAGGACCCGAGGAATGCCTACTTTATTACCGCACATAATGTTTCAAAATGGCAGAGTGGGCCGGGAAAAATTGTTTTGTTTGAATCTGTAAAGCACTTAAATAAATAAATAACGTTTGATTGATTCATCCGGTACAAAAGTCAACACCCCCTCCGGAAGATCAGGTGCTGAAGCTATCTCCAGAGAGTGCGAGAAGATCTCTGAGCAGGATCAACGCACGCAAAGCACCGGGTCCAGACAACATAACAGGTCGTGTACTGAAAGGTTGCGCTGATGACCTCACTGAAGTCTTCACAGACATTTTTAACACATCTCTGAAGCAGGCTGTGGTCCCAACATGTCTCAAAGCAACCACCATCATCCTGGTGCCAAAGAAGTCACCACCAGCCTGCTTTAATGACTACCGCCCAGTAGCACTCACTCCAATTCTTATAAAATGCTTCGAGCGGCTCGTCATGGAACATATCAAGTCTGTTCTCCCTCCCACCCTGGACCCATACCAGTTTGCTTATCGGTCCAATCGCTCAACTGAAGATGCCATCTCCACTGCGCTTCATTCAGCCCTCACTCACCTTGAAACAAAGGACTCCTACGTTAGAATGCTGTTTTTAGACTTTAGCTCAGCATTCAACACTATAATCCCACAGCAGCTAATACACAAACTGCTCCACCTGGGGATCAACACATCACTGTGTAACTGGCTGCTGGACTTTCTGACAGAGAGACGACAGGCTGTATGTGTCGGCGGCAAGTCCTCCAGGACCATCACGCTGAACACGGGGGCTCCCCAAGGCTGTGTGCTGAGCCTCCTCCTGTTCACTCTGCTGACCCATGACTGCGCTCCAAAGTACGACTCAAACCTCTTCATCAAGTTTGCAGACGACACAACAGTGGTGGGTCTCATCAGCAACAGAGACGAGTAAAAACTACAGGAGTGAGGTGAGCAGTCTGGCCATGTGGTGCACACAGAACAATCTCTCTCTAAATGTGGAGAAGACAAAAGAGATTGTTGTGGGCTTTCGAAGAGTGCGGGTCCAGCATGCTCCTCTAACAATCAACGGTGCTGCAGTGGAGAGAGTGACCAGCACTAAGTTCCTGAGTGTGCACATTACAGAGAAACTCTCCTGGACCATGCACACTACATCACTGGTCAAGAAAAGTAATCAGCGTCTCTACTTTGAGAAGAGCAAGTTGAGAAGAGCCAGAGTCCCAGCCTCCGTTATGTGCAACTTCTAACAACTTCTAGCACTGCTCTTTACAGTCCCTAGGGGGACTATAGAGAGCATCCTGACCAGCTCCAGCACTGTGTGGCATGGCGTCAGCACCGTGTCCTGCCGAAGGAGCCTCCAGCGTATCGTGAGAGCAGTGGAAAAGATCTACGGAGCACCTCCTCCCTCCATTATGGACATGTACTCCATGCGCTCCCAACCCTCACTTTTCAGTATCTGGTACCTGCAGTTGAGTGGGCTGCACTGCTGTTCTTTTGTGTAACTTTATTAGAGGGACTCCTGTATGTGTTATTAGAAACACCTGTCTACTTTGAAAAGCGCTGTTTATGAAAGTGCTGTCGCCTACATTCTCTGTCTGAAGGGTTACAGACAGCTGGAGCTTGTTTGCTTTTTCATACATTGCAATGCATATTTCAATTACTAACATGCTACATAAATAATGACAGAAATTGGTGTTATGATTTTTATACTTCTGATTGTGACTTAAATATGATGTACAGTTTTGATACCATACTATGCATGCTCCTTTTGGTCCATACTCTGACCTACATTTACACCATTGCTGTTGAAATTAAACCAAATGTTAAATAGCACACTGGGTCTCATTAGTGATTCTTACTGAAGATACAAAATTCATAAACCAGATGTGTGACAGGCAGAAGTGTGTTGGAGCAAATGAGCTGTTACAGTCCACAAGTACTGTACCTTTCCTGAGATAAGAGATTTTCAGAAATGATAAATAAGCATTTAGCACAGAAGCGTCAGGCTGATCATTAACTGACTGCTTTTTCCCCCCATATATTTCTGAAAGCTTATTATTTATTAGTTTTCAGAGATAAGAGTCTGTTACAGTTGCGCTGGGGGCTATGCAGGTAAGAACAACATGGACGAGTGTGTCAATCACATGGGATGACAGATTACTTTACATATTGGTAATGTGCTTTTGTATACTACTCGTTACACTCTTTACTGTGAACTTTCTTGCACTTTATATTTAAACTTGTTCTATGTCAGCTGATGTAGTTCTAATGCAGGGGTCCTCAAACCTTTGGGACCATAAATGTTAATGTAAAAATCACATAGAGGTTTTGCCAGTGTTTACATTGTATTTGCTTTAGTCATTCACTTCCTGGTAAACAATACACTTCTGAAGACAGAGCAGCTGTGAAGAAAATGTGGCTGTCCACCTAGTATGGTATGGTGAGGTGTCTTGCCCACTGACATGAGGCTGAAATTGCAATGCCAATCTTTGCTTTCTTTGCTCATATTATGACTGTGCCGGCCAATGATATGTTTAGAGAATTTAATTAGAATAGTTTGCAATTACAATCAGGGCTTCACATTATCTTTTTTGGTCACCGGCCACTGTGGCTAGTAGTTTTCTAAAGTTACTAGCCACCAACTGATTTCACTAGCCAAAGCTAAAACTTCACTTTAATGTTAAAGAGATCAGATTAACATAGACAATAAGATAAGAAATCAATCAATAAGACAACAACCAAAAATAGAATCACAGCTTGCCATAGGCTTGTATTAAATGTATTGTTGTTGAAGGCTATTCAGCCTGCTGTAGTAGGGCTATACCAATTTATTGATATCTGTCTGACCGCACGGGGGGACGGAGAGCCCTCCCTTAATTTGTTTATAGTACAATGGGCACAGGTACCAACCATGAGAACTCATTATTTCCTACCGAAGCCCCCGGCCCGCTTAAAGTTCTTTTTTTTTTACCATTGATATGACAGAGACATGGATAGGAAAACATCTTTTACATTTTCATTTATGTGCAGGTGTTTGGGTTCAGTTACACATTTTGGTTATACATATTCTTTTATATTTCGGATAGACAGGTTATGTTTTTCAGTCCATAATGGCGGTGGAGATACAGCCACTCCAAAGCTTCACTTGAAGTATAAGGTAAACAAAAAGGGGAGACTCGCTGCCCGCAGGAGCCTATGGGTCACAGTGCACCTGATCGCCTGAGCTCAGCTGGAGCGGTCCTCCGTCTAGCGTCCATGACTCGGCTCCTCGGCGCATGACGTCAGGGGTGAAGACAGGTGAGGAGACGGCGCGGGTGACTACTGCCCTTATAAAAGGCGGATAATAATAACGCACGTCTACCACCCCACACTATTACACTCGCCCCCCGAAAATGCATCGGCGACCCGACGATGGGAACAAAAATAAGTATAGCCTAATGGCATACACACAGAAAGGTACAACGCATTCTTCCCTACATCTCAGTGGGATACATACAAGTGCCAGAATCAGCAATTTGGGCACAACTGTAAAAGCAAGTTTACCCAATGACACAACCCCTCCGAAGACATGCGTAACGCAACTTATTTCCCTGAAGGCAATTTTAAAACATGGGGGAACTTGGGTTTGAACTCTTCTGTGAGCCCCAAACCACACCTGTAAGTCCCAACCCCGTAAGTCCCACCCCCAACGTCAGGTTTCCGCACGGAGTCTCCCCTTTACAATCTAATTACACAATAGGTTTACATTGGGGTTTTTTTCTAACTAGAGGCTTTGCAATAAAGGCAACCGCAAATCGCATACAGTCTCTTACAGTCACAATAAATAGACGTACCAACACCATGTCAAAATAAAGAAAATAAACACTCCAAAACTTAACAGCAAACAAGCATGCAAAATATCAACCAATAAAACAAAAACATAGTGCTTGACATCTTGTTTATGTAGCTTTCAGAAACCTTTGCAAAACGCACAATAATTGCACAAAAAGCATTGCCTCAAGTTTTTCTAAACAAGCCTATACTTACAACACATAACCATATCTCCGTCAGAATTCAATCCTGCCGGCAACGCCAGATTGTAGCAGAGCGAGGTTCTTAACACTAAACTGGGGCCTTTTATAGTGCGCCCCCAGCGGCCGCATGGGAACAACACTACCCCAAATTACTCGCCTCATCACATCTGCATAATAAATAACAGTAATGAAAGCCTTTAGAAGACAGACTGTTTTAGCTGAACTCTTGCAGATGGATGTTTCTGAAGCTCTGTTACAGATGTGATTCTTAAAGGCTAATGTCTGTGCTTTCCAAAGTGTCTAACAAACACTTCCATGTTCTGGAGCTTGTGCTGTCATTGCAGCTTGTCAGGCTCCATTCTGTCTGCAGTCCGCCTCATCTCAGTCCGCAGAAGTTTGTTTCAATCCATATTTACCCCTTTTTTTTGTTTTTATCGCATCTACGAGGTCAAACGGGGCACATCACTCTCGTGCTCATTGCTACTTGTGAGAACCTCAATTACCGCGGCACAGGTGGGGTCAGCCAACGAGTCCTCTGATTCTGACCTTGTTCTGTTACTACTCCCTAGTCAGGAGAGCATAGTCAAGTGTTCATTGTATTTTAACCGAGCAGCGATGGTTGCGTTTCACACACCCTCCCCGGGATCCGCTTGTTTGTGTGGACGAGCATCACGTTAAGTTGTTTACAGCGGCTACAGCGATGCATGGCGCTTTTCACTCATACAACTCAAGCGTGTATGGGTAATGTAGTCTCTGCTCACTGTGGGACGGAATAGGAAGCGTGCATTGTGAAGGGCGCTTTGAAAAGCAGCGGACCAGCCAAAGGATTAAAACAGATATGCAAATGAGCATACCGGTATGCTAAAAGCACGTTGTTGGCGCACAGAGAGGTGGCGGTCAAGAGATATTTTTGGAAGTGGCGGTACTGAGTACCGGCGCGTACCGGCCCACTTAAAGCACTGTGGCATAACGAGCGGTAGAAAGAGGCCTTTTACTTAACGTGTTAGTAGTGCAGACCCTTAACTTGTTGTTACAATGCCACCCTTGATTTTGTGGGTCAAGGGAACCCAAGAATGAACTAATCCCCACGCATTTAAGTCACACAGGTTCGTTAACGGACAGGGACAGAGACAGTAAATTATAAATATGTTATTTTATTTATGTATTAAGTTTATAATATTTTTGTACTTGAGCAGAATTAAAACAGAGGGACATGACAAAACCATCCCTCTTACGTTGAACCCCCATAGTCCCAATAGTCCAACTGAAATAACAAACAAAAAGAGAAAAGTGGCTCTCACAGCAGCACTGAGCACCATCTCCATAGAAGTAAGCGCTCAACACAACCGCTGGCAGCAGCATCCTACTGCATTCACGAAGAGTTGCTTGACGCCGTTACCTCTTCTCTGCAGGCCCGACTACTACACACCGGGGTCGTGTTGTGATGTTTACCGTCCATATAACATTGTGCTAGTTGAGCGACAGGTTTCCTCGGAGGAGTCACAGAGAGAATGGTGAAAGGCCCATCCGACAAGAGCCGAGTCGTTTGCGTGTGGCATGCCACTATAACGTGCGCACTAACATGCCTCGACCGCACCGGAGACACAACGGCCCGACACAAGGAGCCACAGCCAGGAAGCGAGCATACACAAGTAACTGTAGCGAGTCACAGGGCCTTGATGCTGGACAACGATGACAACGCGTTTACTTCTTCAATAACCACAACATGCTACGGCTGAGCTCACGGCGGCCATCACTCTGCTCTTGCCGCCGTCTGACGTCAGAGGGAGAGCAAGAGAGAGGGAGCACCTTTTATAGGGTACGGGATGAGGGCGCGACACCCATATCACTACATAAAGCACGTGCCTCCCGTGCATGGCCCCTTCACAGCGCCTCTCTTTCCCTCATCGCGTTCATTAACTGCGTGCTGTCTGCACTTTCATCCATTGTTTTCTGCGCTCATACCGCATATCAAAATGACTGTAGTTGCAAGTTAAAGGAGCTGTATCATGCTATTTTAGCCATTCCAAAGTAAAGTATAGGCATTTATATGATATATTGTACCTCTATCACTATGGAGTACTAATTTTTGAGAGAAATATAAGTATTTTCTGGGGGTATTTTTCAAATCCGGAAGACAAGACGCTTCGATTCAGTTAACTCCGCCCCCTCTCTCCGCTCATTCCACATTTGCAGTATTATAAATATAAATATCGCTGTTACTTCACATAATGCAGTTATAAGGAGTTGACATGTGCAACACAGTTTCATAAATGGCTAACACACACGCTAACACGCGTTTTGATTGACTCACCGCTCAGTCTGGCTTCCCCATGGGATCGGTTGGTTATAAAAGTTAATCCACTTTGATTCTGGCCAAGGTTCACCAAGCATCCATCAGGTTGGTTGATAGTAGCTGAATCCCGGAAAGAAATTCCAACTTCTGGCGAGTGCTCTCTTGAATAGTCCTGTTCCTCTCGTAGCCAAACGTGCATCCGTGACATTATCGTTGGGTAAGAAAAAAGAACAGGCGGTGTCCAGAGTATGTTAGAAAGAGCTCAGTCTTCAAAAACAAGACTTCTGCTTGGATCCATGGATCATCCGGCCGTGGGTGCGTTTGTTTAGCCTCGTGGGACAGCACAGACGCATCGGAGAGTTCTTTTTTTTTTACAACAACAAAAATGAAAAAGCTGTTTTATAAATTAAAATCAGGCCGTAAGGCATTACATTACAGACGTAGAGCACTTCCGTTCCTTTGTGACGACACAACTGAACAGCTCAGTCATTTACCAGGAGAGGGCGGAACAGCTGCTCAGAGAGGGGTGCAACCTATGTTCCCCGGGTGCGATTTTTTTTCCGTAGGTGAGTTGGTATTTCAACCAATCACAAGTCATGAGACTGAAATGTCTCATACATATATCAAGCAGCTTAACCCTGACCCTGCCCTAGCCACTAACCTTAAGGATAGTGGGCTGGTGCCTAATCTTAATCATTAGAAGTGGGGGAACATAGGTACTGGGGAACATAGGTACCGGGGAACATAGGGCTGACCCCCTCAGAGAGCAGGATTCAGGAGGATTACTTAGAACTGCGTGAATCAAGCCAAAAAACGCTCTGGGGGTGTTTTTGATAAGGAAATAGCATAACAACATGGCTAAAAGCTCCAAAAGTCGATTTTGCATGATATAGCTCCTTTAAACCTTTTGTCCAGAGAGGGGAACGTCTGTGCGCTACTGCGCTGTATGTGACATTGTTGTGTGACAGACGCAGACCCGGTCCGAGAATGAGAAAATAAAGCTAGAGAAATGAATATTTAAACGCTGCAGGAGAGTTATAGTGCAGCAGAATGACGTTCAGATGTCAATGAGGAGACACTGAAGGAAAATGGAGCAGTCTGACCCGCCACTGTGGCTAGTGAGGAAACGGCATCACCCACCACAGCCCACAGCGCATTTGGCTCCTGCTAATGTCAAGCTCTGATTACAATAAACATTGATCTAAAAAAAACAATTTGATGAAACCAATTTTAATTTGACCATATTGTATCCTGACATAAGTAGAAACAACATGCTAAATCTCTGATGCGAACACTGGCGACACTATAAAGAAGCCTTTCTGTCCATTCTTTTTTTTTTTTTTGCGGTAGTCTGTCTAACAACTCCATCCCTTTAGTACTGATGTGATGCGCATCGCCATCTCGTACTATGCATTCATGCTGCACCTTGTTCTTTGCAGCCAGTAAAAAGCCTTTCTATTTCAAACTGGAGACTTTCTTGAAAAAAAAAATCCATATCTAGCCATGTCCCATCATCCCACAATCAGTGCAATCAGCCAGAACTGCCGCAATCACCACAACCAACAAATACAGTGCAGTGATTGTGTTAGACTGCACATGTCCGACAGGGCTGCCCCGTATCTCAGAAAGAAAGTCTACCATGGAATACATTTAATGGCTTTGACAGTGCTAGATATTCAAGGAAGCTATAACGACATGTCAAAGTTTTCAAAGATTTCCCTAAAAGTTACTGAGTTTGTTTCTAGTTCTGGTTGTTTGGTCTTGGCCACATAAATTAACCCCCCCCCCCCCCCCCGCCTCACTGCAGAAGAGACCAGCAGTGAGTACATTTTATTCCACTGGACCAAATTCACTGTGTGACCAATTAGTCTGCTGAGGTTTCTCGTATATAAGCACATGTGCCAAGAGCGACCGCGTGGATGGGACAGTAATAGATTATAATCAGATGCAACTTTTCCACACTAACTTGAGCTAAAGTTTAAAAGCAGCTTCGGTTTTAGGGTCAAGATGAAAGGCATCATGCTGCATCCTCTTTTTATTAGTTGTGGCACAAGATTGTATTCACAAACACGTTTTTCAAAGCGCAAAAATCAGTCCCATTGTAATTTTAGATGATCTAAATTAAACAAAGTACCTTTTATCTATTAAGAGTTATCTGGCTGGCGTTATTACAATTTAAAATGAAAACGAGCCACTCTTTTGAACAGCTTTTGGAAATGAACCGATCCCAAAGAGAGCTGTAAAATACCATCAGTAGGCATTGCTTTGAATGGTTTTCGCCTTACCTTACAGCCCATCCCTGACGTCAGACGCCGATCAGCTGTAGTATTGTGGGCATCGTAATAGGTGAGCGGTCAGCTATCTACCAATCTACAGTACTTTACCATGCTGCGGCAAGGCTAAAGGCTATACTTCTGATACTTCCGGGTTATGTTGAGAGCCGTGGTAGTACTGCGATCATCAATGAACATTTCATTGACTGCCTATTTAAATCGGTTATTGAGCTTACAGTGGAACATGGGGAAACTATGGACTTATTCATCACCTTTTTAAACAAACCTCATGTTTAAAAAAATAATCTAAAGTATTTAGACGAAGCTAGATGACCCAGTGGCTGCCTTTTTATCTAAGCAAGATACATCTGGGTCAATCACATGCAACAAATTGATTGCTACAAATTCAGCCCCCCCCCCCCTTATCTGAAACTAGCAATTAAAAGCAGCATGTTGAGCCAGAAAACACCCGAATAAAATTAAATGTGTTATACAAAAAACAACAAAACCTCATTTAATAATTCACTTAACAACTTACCCTCGAGGCATCTCTCTATTGTAACGGTCTCAGACATTGCACAGACCGTGCCAACAATGACACACGTCTGCCTGAACTGCATAAAATGTAACACAAGTCAAAATGCCAATATGTGAAAACCATAATAAATCTTTTTGTTTAGGCAAGGGCAAAATATTGTGGACGACATGAACAAACCCAGCCGAAAACCCTACATGTCAATAAGCTTCATCAAGCTTATTGGAGAAGATGTGAAACATGTTAAAATCTCAACAACCCAGGCCAATATCATTTTGGACAACCTTGGTACATTGGCAAGTCCTGAGCTTACACAAATATGCCCCTACATCTCAGCCAACATCACTCTTTCTCTTCTACAATTTAATGTCCTTCTTTCGAATGATCCCAGTTACAGCAGGTAGATAGAACGCCCTGTGCTACCCTCTTGCTCACCCTGCCCCATCTCAGCCCCTATGTCCCAGTGTGTTCCCAGTGCCACATCATGATAAATAGTCAGATATGAGGCATAATGTAGGTCATGCTCTGGGGGTAGTACCCATACTAGCTGATCAGTGATGTATGGAGTCTCCGTACCCCTTCCGCACCTGTTCCCGTCGCTTCTTCTGCCTTCGCCTTACACACAAAGGCACACTGAGACAAACACCCCCTCCCCACCACAGCCCACTGTCCCGCTGTAACACTGGCTGCGGATAATCAGCTCATTTGTTATGGTGTTCCTAGATTAGCGTATGTGAACATATGCAAAGATGATGAACGGTGCATCAGCGAAGCAACAACCTTCCTCTTTGGGATTACAGAAAGTGCTCAAAAACGAAACAAATGGGCTAATAAATCCAAAGAGCTGAGCTTCAGTGACTTTGGAGTCATACACAACTGTGACAAAAAGAAGTGAAGGTCCTGCCAAGGTCTGCACGTCATTCAGGCACGTGTTTACTGTAAAGACTGAGCACAGCAAAATCCATGAGATAAAACATGATTTTTTTTAGCTAATTTTTTAAAATATTGCCGCAATTTCATCACCAGAGCACCTCTTGCTCCTACAAATTAAAACCCTTTTTGAGAGGGATAATAGCCTGCTAATGTGAAAAGACAACGCCTTCATCAAACAAACAAAACAAAACATAAAAACATTGGAGAATAATGACAAACTGTACAACACAATGAGTTATTGACTGTCCTATGGACTATTCACCACACAAAGAAAGATGTTGTTTAATGAATAGCAATGGTGGCTGAGTGGTTTGCACTCTTGCCTCACAGCAAGAAGGTCCCAGGTTAGATCTCAGGCCGAACGGGGCCTTTCTGTGAGGAGTTTGCGTGTTCTCCTTGTGTCTGCGTACAGTAAGTACTCCAGTTTCCCAAACACAGAGGCTGCGTGTCACAGCATTGTACAATTGTATAATGACAATTAAAGCACTTTACTTTACTTTACTTTACTTTACTTAACCATTACTGAGTTCCCCAGCAAGTTTATCTGGATTAAACATCTTTATTTGGCCTTTAATTAACCAGGTAAAGATTGAGAACCAATTCTCATTTACAATATGATCAGTGGAGGAATATTGTACTTTATAATGGTACCAGTTTCACCGCGACACTCTGACAAATCACTTGGATAGCCATCAGCATGTTATTACTGGTGATTAATTCACCCTTCATTCAGAAGTGCTGTTAATCAGAATCTAATCAGTCTAGGATGAGCTTAATTTGAAAAGATGTATATTCCCCTCAGTATATTCATCAAGCTTTACAGTGATCTATATTACAAGTATCTAATTTAAAAAACAAAACTACTGTTGCTGACGTTAAGTAGCTGTGTTGTATAAAGTATTATTCAGACCTATTCCGGAAGTTCCCGTCATGAATTGTGCCCGCCCATCACTAGTAAATGGTCTCAACTTATATAGCGCTTTTCCACCTACATTAGGTATTTAAACACACTTCATAGCAGGGATCCACTCACCCATTCACACACCGATGTACGCAGACACCGGAGGCAAGGTGGGTGAGGTGTCTTGCCTAAGGGCACAACGACAGTGTGCACCTTCAGGAGGCGGTATTTGAACCCCCAATCTTCCGATCATGAGACGACCCGCTTTACCATCTGCGCCACTGTCGCCCCACAGTACATATGACTGCATATGTTACTACATATTGGACACTGAGCTGTCTTCAGGTCGCCCACAGAAATAGTGCAGTGTTGACTTGTCGGTGCTAATGAACACTTTACACAATTGAACATTTTACACAAATCAATCTACTTAACATCATATTTTAGCGAGAAACATTTTGCCTCATTCTCCACTGCCAATCCATGGTAAAAAGAGGCAGAAGTGGGTGGGGCGGAATAAGTGAGGCATATCCAGGTACTTCACCTGGATATACGCGAAACAGATTACTGCATAATCCATGGACATGTATCAATCTGTATCCCATGTGTATCTACAGAATGGCGTGGCTGGCAGGTTTCTTTAATGAGCACAAATGTGTACAAGATACAATTCCTTGGTACAGGTTTCTATCACCATTAACCAACCTGTTCATATGTATTCCAACACAGCACTATCATTTTTGTTGTTGTGTAACATTTCACCATCGTTTGCTCTCCATGTCCCTCTGTCCCTGCTCTTCCTTTCTCAGATCTCCTCTGTTCTTCCCATGCATTCCCTTGGTGCGTGGCAGCGCTGAAACGGCGGGAATGCACCCCACCACAGCTTTTCATCTTCACCCTCTCATCTGCCTCTCTGGTGTAACGACCCCAATCTGTCTGTCTCTGTTAGCGAGCGTCGGCGACAGTAATTCTCTAATACATTCGAGTGGGAGAAAAGCTATAGACGTGTTCTTGCTGCTCCGGTAGATGTCACTTTAAAGACAGCACTGTTTATGAGAGACAATATGACAAAACAAGATGTTAAATGAAGATGAGATGTTTACAGAGATTTGGATTAGCGTCGAAGTAAAGACCTCATTTAGTAGGACTGAGTTACTTATGACACACAAATACTAGAGCTAGTACGAAAGTTCCACAGTAAATGTTTCTACACTTACTACATTACATTATTGTTTCCCATGGAGCTTACCCTAACTATGTAAAAGCACTACCTCCTCCGCACGCACCTCGAGCTTTAACTTTGTTTTCTTTTACATGGCGCGAAGGAACTGATACGCATAGAAGGCGGATTCCACAGCAACTTGTGTAGTGGAAAGACTCAAACTTACACAGACACAGACTCCATACAAGTGACTTTCAAAATGAGTCAACTTTGTAAGTATTTAATGTCTGCTCTGGCATGGCAGAGGGTCAGATGGCAAAATAATGAGACCAAGGTCATGCTTTTGTTGAGCACATACAAACATACACATTTGGACCTGTCCTGGCATCTCCTCCATGTTTACAAACCTCAGAGCTAGATTTGTAGGGTACCGGAATGCCTAGATTGGCGAAAAGTTAAAGCTGCTAGCCCGGCCAGCCAGAGATTTGTATTCCTGTCACATACAGACATTCAGTCTTTGTAAAGAGGAATTTACAGTCAGTGGATTGACCAGTCAGAGATATACATGGTTTGTTTGTACTGTTTATTTTATCTCTAATGTAAGCTTTTTGGTTAAACACTGCCAGTATCTTGAATTGCCCAACTTGAATCAATGCTAGTGTGGCAGTATGAATGGTGCGTGGTTGCCTTGCAGAGTATAAATAAAGCAGCATTCCTCTCTTTCTCCCACCTGACCTCACCCGCCGACCAGGAGCTAGCATGGCCGTGAGAGCTGCATACATGTGTACATGAATGAAGATTGTGCTAAGAACGAGGAAGTGTCACTGTCTCAAGTCGTCAAGCCCAGTGTTCGGAGCATGCGGTGTAGCAAGTGCTCTCGGTAAGTGGCGAAGAGGTCATTATTGTTTGTAACTATGGGCTGTGCGCTGGGCTAACACTAGCATTGTTTGTAGCTTCTTGGCTGTGCAAGGTTGGCGTTGCGGCTGCAGCCCTCGCAAGTGTGTATATACGGGGTGTCTGGATAGCTTCACAGGGGCTGTTGTGACCACAGCCATATGCGAAAGTAAAGTGTCCCTTTTATCTGTTATATTTTACTGTAGACTTACTGTGTATTATTGTAACCTCCTAGGCTGCTGGTCGGCGGGAGAGCCTCCTCTTTTCCTTTGTTTTCACTCTTCCTGGTTACGTTCTTTACCGATTCTCCATCGTTGACTGTGGACCACGCGACGTCTCGTGTGGTGCTCGTGTCGAGTGCCCATATGGACTGGTAATGGGACTGTCAGGTCTTGTACAATTAGGCTAAAAATCATGTTCAATTGTTGTAACGGTGTTCTTGAACTTATGAAATGTGACCTGTTATTGTAAGTATGGATGAATGAGAATGATGTGACCGCAAACTATAATTCTTATATTTTAAAGAAACAATACTCATTAATAAATTAACTTAAATTATATTCCTGTCTCTTTCTTTGGTTAATACGAACCTGTATAGCCTTAAGTGTGGGGTTTGGGGGCTGGCGTTATTGACAACAATCATTTGAGTTTAGCTAAAGTGATATTGGGTCTTAAATGGTAACATCTTGGTAAGAGTCTGCACCCCAGAGCTCCCGCCTGGTCACACTAGCAACAATAAAATGTACATGATATTTTCTAAAACCAACAAAATGTTTAGCTTTAGAGATGATAACACCCTGGCATGGTGGCACAGCGGTGAGCGCTTGTGCTTCACAGCAAGAAAGTCCTGGGTTTGATCCGGAAATTAGCTCTGAGCTCAATCCGGCACATTTACGCACTAGTTTTCATTTCATTTATATGCATTCTGATGAAATGAAATGATTTCTGTGTGGAGTTTGCATAGGTTTCTTCCGGGTCGTCCTATTTCCCCTACCGCTAAAAACATGTACAATAGGCCTTTGAGAGGGAGAGTGTGGAACAATGGATGGAAATTAGCTCATTGCTTGAATCTGGTGTGGCGGGTTCATTAACATGAAGAAGAAGAACTTTATTTATATAGCGCCTTTCACAGACATGGTCACAAAGCGCTTTACATGAGAGCATTTTACATTCACTCCATACTCGGTGGTGGTAAACTACGTTAGTAGCTTCAGTTTCCTCTGGGGGAGACTGACAGAAGCGATGTCGCGACTGCACACATCTGCGCCAACGGTCCCTCTGACAACCTCCATACATTCACACCACACATCATTCATCCTGGCCTATTGTACATGTTTTTAGTGGTAGAGGAAACCGGAGTACCCGGAGGATATCTACGCAGACACGGGAAGAACATGCAAACTCTACACATGCATTGTCCCAACCAAATAAACAAAAAACAAAAAATGGTTAGCTAATTTTTATTTGAGGAAATCAAAATCTAGGAAATTGTTATAGGATTCTAACTTTCAAGCTAAATTTTACTTCTTAGCTGAGATAAATCTGAATAACACACAGTAAAAATCTTGACAAATCCTCACAATTTTAAAAGTATTATAAAACATAAATGTAGCAAACACTGAAAAGTATTCTTAATCAATATCTAGCTATTTTATTGTTTGCAGTGAATTGAAAACTTTGCTGGGATATTAAGAGATTTGCATACTCCATTCATATTTCTCAAATTCCCAATGGGAAAACTCCTTTTATTTTGTATCTTTACACTTATACCCCATAAAAGAATGCATGTTTGTGCGATATCATGCCCAGCACCATCCTCTCAGCGGAACAAAAACCAAACAAAGCGTTGCTGTATTCGACCTATGCTATCATCCCGCGGCAGGCTCCGTTACCTGTTGGTCCGCACATAATTACTGAAGCCACCCTCATCCATCACGCATTGTTTTGCTGTACTCCGGACCATTCTTTCCCCGGCTCAGCACAGTTACATAAAGACACAATAACAAAGTCGAACCAAGCGGCGTCCACCCGAGAGGACACACTACAAAAGATTATTGCACCGAAGCGCGTCCAGTTACGTTTTTTTTGTGCGAGTTAAAAGTGGGTAATGGCAAGTGCAGCTGCAGAGTGGATTTACTGTACTTCCTCTTCAGCACTTTGGGGTTTAATAGTTCCACCTAAGTGTCTCTTACTTTTATTATTTCGTGAGGGTTGGGATAGCAAACTTTGAAGATCTTTTAGAACTGCCTCTTTGCTGAATCAAACCTTACACTCATAAATTGTATCTTGTATTTTTTTATGGACTGTGTGTTTGGGCCTAGGGGTAACATCTGTGTTGTCTGTAGAGCTGGATTTTGTTCCTTGAAACTCAAAATGCAGGAGCAGTATTTCATTCCATTGTTTAGTTTTGAGTAATCCTGGTTATATTGCCTGTGTCTGCTCCAACTGCTGAAGCGCTCTGATCTGTATTACTTGGATTTTGTTGCTTCATAAATGAAACACAAATCAGTCCTCCACATTTTTGAAGCCCATAATCCATTACTGAACCTGTCCTGAGCAGTTCTGTGCTGTTATGTGTTCTTCGTGGCGACATTGATTTGCTGAGGTACCCACAATTGTATCATACTTTGCACGATGAATGGCTGAAAAAGTGTGTTAGTTGATTCATATTAAGAATATGTATAATATGAACTCTTCTTGCAGATATTGTCATCATTGGTAAACATATAGAAGAACGCATTCAATATTTCAGTGTACAGTGCCTTGCGAAAGTACTATACACCTTGAACCTTTGCACATTTTGTCATGTTTACAACCATAAACATAAAGATTTTATTTTGAATTTTTTACTGAAAGTTCACACACAAGTAACAGACAACTGTGAAGTGAAAGCAAAATGATATATGATTCTGTTATTTTTCAAAAATAGAAAAGTGGGGCGTGCATAAGTATTCATACAGCATGAAATAATACTTTGTGGAACCCCCTTTTGCTGCAATAACAGCAGCAAATATGTTGGGGTATGACTCTACAAGATTTGCACATCTAGAGACTGACATTTTATCCCATTCCTCTTTACAAAACAACTCTGTGAAATTAGAAGGAAGGTGTTTGTGAACAGCAGTTTTCAGGTCTTACTACAGATTTTCAATAGGATTTAGGTCAGGACTTTGACTGGGCCATTCTAACACATTAATATGTTTGTTTCTAAACCATTCCATTGTAGATTTAGCTTTGTGTTTAGGGTCATTGTCCTGCTGGAAGGTGAATCTCCGCTCCAGCCGCCAATTCTCTTTCTGACTCCAGCAGGTGTTCCTCCAAAATGTCCCTGTATTTGGCTCCATCCATCTTCCCAACTATTCTTACAATCTTCCCAGTCCCCGCTGAAGAAAAGCAGCCCCATAGCATGATGCTCCCCCCACCATATTTGACACTGGGGATGGTGCACTCAGGACGATGAGCAGTGTTAGGTTTGTGCCATACATAACGTTTTGCATTTGGGCCAAAAAGTTCAATTTTTGTCTCATCTGACCAAAGCACCTTCTTCCACATGGTAGCTGTGTCCTCCATATGACTTCTAGCAAACTTCAAACAGGATTTCTTATGGCCTCCTTTCAATAATGGCTTTCTTCTTGCCACTCGTCCATGAAGGCCAGATTAGTGTAGAGTACGACTCTAGTTGTCCCATGTACAGATTCCCCCAGCTCAGCGGCAGTACGTCGCAGCTCCTCCAGAGTTATCTTGGGGCACTTGGTTGCATTTCTGACCAGTGCTCTCCTTGTTCGGTCTGTTAGTTTAGGTGGACGCCCGTGTCTTGGTAAGTTTCGCAGTGGTGCTATACTCTTTCCATTTCCGAATGATGGATTGAACAGTGCTCCGTGAGATGTTCAAATCTTGGGAAATCTTTGTATAACTTAACGCTGCTTTAAACGTCTCCACAGCTTTATCCCTGACCTCTCCTTGGCCTTCATGATGTTGTAGTGACCAATACACTCTGACCATAGCTCTGAGGCCCTCACAGAACAGCTGTAATTATACTGAGAGTAGATTACACACAGGTGGCTCTATTTATTGGTTAGGGCAAGGTGTGAACATTCTGCAGTCATTAGGAATGTTATAAAGGCAATTTAATGCACTCCGAAAATGCTGTATGAATACTTATGCACGGCCCACTTTCCCTTTTCTATTTTTTGAAAAATAACAGAATCATGTATCATTTTGCTTTCACTTCACAGTTGTCTGTTACTTGTGTGTGAACGTTCAGTAAAAAATCAAAATAAAATCTTTACGTTTAGGGTTGTAAACATGACAAAATGTGCAAAAGTTCAAGGTGTATTAGTACATTCGCAAGCCACTGTATATAAGTATGCTTTTGTCTTCAGTACATTAAGGACAAAGCACACACACCAGCAGTGTTTGTGCCCTGGGATGCAGCCCACTTTAGGCTAGACATTAATTACATCCTTTTCTCCTCTTGTCAACACAGATGCAGTAATTAAAAGCACTCTGAGAGGAGGTGAGGACGGCTAAAAGACAACGCAGTGAATGGACTGGGGAGTGGGAGGCGCAGAAGAAAAGGAAATAAAAGGTGCTCGGTTTTTTTTATTTGTTATTATTATTCAAAATACATTACCTAAAGCCTAATCCGAGATGGACAGGTTCCGTCCTTTTCTTAAATGTTTCAAGCAAGAACAGTGACACTTGCCAAATGGAAAATGGACTAGCAATTAGTTTCATGCCATATTTGACCACGAAACAAAAGCAAGTCAGTTGAACATTCTGTTGAAGGTCGTGGAAGGGCCTTTTTGCTTTTATTCTCAAACTTTTTGGGGCAAAAACAGGCTACAAGCAGCTGTAATGTAGTACTTTTAGTGACTGACATTGTCTAATTCTCTAACCACTGAGCCATTGTAGCATCCGCTTACAGGATGCTGTAACTAACCAACCTTTCTTATAACCTCGGGTATCATCACTGAGTGTGACAGATGCTCTGTACAGTACGTTGATGCTTTTACTCGCTTGTTCACACTACTGCCACGACTTAAAGAATCAAAGCTCATTAAAATCAGTTAGGGCATCTGTCTCACAGAAATTAGTAGCGCTTCATACCTGACCTTGTTTACTCAGTCATTTGCTAACGTTGTCAGCAGTTTGGGGGAACAGTACAAAGGGACTTAAGATGATCACTTCAGAAAAGCAGCATTTGAACATTGGCTCTAGCGGTGTCAGATCGCGTCCTAACGATACACATGTAAAAGGCCCATTTCCCGACATTTAACCTTTTCTAGTGGCAGCCTTATGATACAAGAAACCGGGCCTGCCCATTAACTCTCCGCTGCTGTACGCGTATCGTATCCATTAGATTGCTTGACCTGCTTGCACCGTGTTATGCTACATTACCTTACAGCGGTCGTGATAATGTGGCTGCTGAGAGCTAATGAACGCGATCAACAGAACAGAACCTACTCAGACAGTGGACGGTGGGGATTTCTGCTCTGGGCAGTTCAAGAACTACTTAAAAAAAAACTGAACCACACAGAAATCAACCGCTCGAAGAAGTAACACATTTGTTTACATTGAAACACCTATCATTATAATCCTCATGGGGTTTTTTTTTGTGAAATTTTTGGATATTTGTTATTGTACTCAGAAGAATTATGATTACAGAAACAAGGTGATCCTACTATACTTTAAATGGCACTGAAACAAATCTGGAGTCCGATGTGAAAACCATCTACAGAATGATAGACCCACTGTAACGATGTGGAGCAGGCTACATCAGTTCGAAATCACTGGCTGGTTGTGCATGTTTTGTTGATGGGAACCAGAGGCACTGGTCGGTAGGCAATCCCATCCGACACCAGGAGAGAACATGACAAATTACACACAGACAAGTCCGCCACGGTCCGGGATTGAACTCACAGGGACTCTTCTTGAATGCTGACGGCACAAAGTTTACATACCCCTAACCATCGTGAGGTGACTGTGTAGTTCCCCTTGTAACATGCAATGACGAGCGTTTGGATTGCTTTTGTTAGTGTGTTGAATGGGCCTCTTTATTGTCGTGATGTTAAAAAGGCTGGCCTTCTTGTCAAAAGAGGCGTCCAGTTTCCTGTATTCCTGAGGCTCGCTTGCGCATTGAATGCACGTTAAGGATTTCCCAGAGTGTGGTCAAATGGATATTGATAGGTCAGAAACTGGACTTGGCAACTCCAAATCTTCACTTTATTTCTGGTGTACAATGGACAGAGTCAATATGGCTTTGTGCTTTGGGATCGTTTGCCCAAGTTGGAACATCCAAGTGCTTCCAGGCTGATAAGTGACACTTTTGCCTCTTAAGTTTCTTTAATTAACATGCTGCAATTCAACCTGAATCTATTTCGACAAGTTCCTGAAGCGTTTGTAGCTCACACATCCCCTCAAACATCAGTGTGATCCACCTCTGTGCTTCACTGTGGTGCACCCGTTCAACAGCAGGCCTTGGTTGATCAAAATGTAAACGTTTATGGTTATCCACCCAAAAAGTCCCATTTTGGTTTCATCATTCCAATGACATTGTTTTGAATGTTGATAGGCTGTCTCTGTTGCTGTTTAGGCATATTGTAAGGGATATTTGTGGCATTTGCAAAGTAATTGCTTCGTTTCTAGCTGACTTGCCATGCAGCCCAGTTTTCAATCAAGTGCCCTTTCATGTGTATCTATGTTATAAGCTACACCACTTTATTTTTTTTCTCCAGGTATCCATGAAGTGATCTCTTGGCTACTGAAGAATGTTTGATGGTTGACCTGACTCGTGGTTTGCGTTCAAACAGAATGCCCTCATTAGTCAATTCTACGATTCAAGTTGTATAACACTTGTCTGCATTGATACTTCAGACTTGATATACTCTTTCTTTAACCCCTTTCCATTTTATCCAGTTCATCTACCTTTTTGCAATTCCTCTGACATTATTTTTGCTTTCCGTATATGTACTTCAGTAGCAGAAACGCCAGTTTGTGTCACTGGTGGTGCATTTATAACCAGCCAGAATTCACCAGGGTTAGTCAACTTTTGAATCATGTCGGTAGTTTTATTTTTGGTAGATTTCTTTTCTTTATTCTGATTTAAAAGCAGTTAAAACCCTCAAGTTCTGGTGTCTTTCTTTTTTTTTAACCATAAATGCTTCGCAACCACTAACTCATGCGTCGAAAAAAACCTATAATAAATTCATCACAATTCATGCCATGGAATTCAATCATGACTTCTATGAATGAATTCGATTATGAAATTCATGACTGCTTCATCAGATGGAATTACTCCATGAATTAACACGGTTACTTCAGGCAATGAACTATTAATGTACTTTCTGTATGATCGAATCTCTGTTGCGGAAACACTTGTATAAACTTACAACTAAAAATTATCCTCCTGGTTACGTTCACTCATGATGTATGACTGAATGTGCCCCTCTGAAATGAACAACTGAAGCTTTGAATCAAGGCCTCCCAAGGCTCGCACACTGTCACATTGTGTCCTTGGCAAGACATTCTCACCCAACCTTGCTGCTGACAATGCTAGCTGTCAGAGTGCAATGTAGTGGTTGTGGCTCTACCCCAATGGGCAGCCTGTTAGCCTATAGTTTACATACAGTAGTATGGACGTGAATGATACTAATCGCAATGCTAAAGCGTCTTTGCAGGCCAGAAAAAAGCGCCTGTATATAAATCAAATGCCATTCATTATGAATTATTATTCATTATATCTGGTTTGGCACCCAACTTAATCCTATATCTTAAGTATCTGACAACTTTTTTTTTTTTAATAAATGACATAAAACAAACAGGTCTTAAATGTGATGACGCCTCTTCTGTGCTGTAATTGACTCTCCTAAAACTTCTGCTACTCTTTAGCTCTATCACAACCTCTGCAACCGCTGTCCACTTAAGGGGCACATTCATAATGACAGTCAATGAAAACAAAGACCCTCATTCATGCCCCCCGCAATACCCTCACATTACTCCCATTTATGACGCTTACATGCCCTGACCAACTCTAAACCCGTGTCGCAATCTCCATTGAGTATCTTCAATCATCCAATCTCATTGACCTCACCCATGATTCATACTATGCATTCACATTCAATTTCTCTTTCTCATTCACACCTTCTATCCGGATCAAGGTCCAAAAAAGACAGTGACATCACAAAACAACATTAAACTACAAACAAAATAAAATTACACAGTCCTTTAAAAAGACAGCTTATACCAGTGCCTCCAACAATTAGCGCACTGCTCCGCCCCATGGCCCACTACACCGGTCACCATCACACACACCATTGAACAATTACTGTATAACAGCACTTACTTAACGGGAATATCTGAATACGCTACATAAGCGACCCCGCCCGCGAGTGACCTGGCTTGCAGCCGTCGTTCCTATCTCAGCAGAGTGACTAACATCTCATCGCACTGTCCATCTCCGCCCTCTGAGCACGCCACACGCAGAGCTCGTTATAGGCCACTGATTTGCCAAAGTTCCTTTTTATAGTTCGACCAAAGGTGCGCTCGTCCCGTTACAGAGGACTGGTTACACACAATTACATGTGATTTGAAACCAAATCATTTTCATTATGTTACGTACCAAAAGCCACAATCTTACGCGTAGCGTGTTGCCTGCGGACATACAAGTTTCTACACTTGCCTGTTCTATGTCAGCATCATCGACAAGTTCTCTCTGCAATTTGCCAACGGATATTAAATTCGTGAAGTCATGATGAATTTCATAAATATGAGAATTATGCATGAATTCCACGTACACTTATTATAAAGCGTTACCAAAAGTTGTTGTGTTCAATCATTCATATTCTCTGTCGAACAAGTCAAATAAAATCAAAATTCTTAGGGTATGTCAACTTTTAGACACAACCTGTAATCTGCATGTGTAAACGGACATGGAACTACCCAACACTGGTAACGTGATAAAATCTCTATGTCTCATGTCTCCAGAAATGGTTCTGGAGTCTCTGGGGCCATGCCTCCTAATTTCCTCATTTTCTATGCTCATGAAAATAAGGTGCTCATACAGCAGTACAGATGTATTTGCCTCATTTACAATTTCGAACCGTAAAAGTTGCACGTCACTGGAGCGGTAGCAAGCGGTGCAAGTGGAAGTCATCAGTTAATAAAGGCTCTCCATTTCACAAACTCTTGATGTTGAGATCTGCTGGGAAATATTGCCGTGCACTCATACTTCTATTTTGCTCCTAATAAGAGAGTGTGCAAATTGCAAACTCCATGATTGACCAATAATCTGCATAGTGTTGATACCTTTTTTTACCAGTATGTCATTAAACCAGACCGATATCTACATTAAACAGTATACTACTTGAGATAGCGCAAAGATGTGCTGCTTAGTTATATAATGCACCTTATACACTGAATTTATGAAGTCATGCATACAAAATCAGAGCAATGATGGATCCATCAATGTCATTGTGAACATATGGAGTATGTGAATGGCATGACGCTCCGCCCATAGTGCCACTCGCTCGCTCTCACTGCTCCACAATTGATACTTCACAGTAGAAAATTCCCGAGCCAGTTGTACTCCTGATTATGAATCTAAGGCTCTAGCGCTGGGATGCATCCATGGGCACAGCACTTTATCACTGCTGCTCTTGACCTTTGCAGAAATGGTATTTGAATTTGAATGGTCAAACGCTACGTAAACGGTGCCAATAACCTTATGTAGTGAAAACAACCAGTGAGAAGAAGTTATTCCAATCCCAACTTTTCTGGTTCTATTAGAAACTATAGAATTAATGTTGTCACTGGTTAACTTGTCATTTACAACTTTATGATTATGAAAGAATTGCGTGGGGTCTCTGCTATATTGTTCCCTTTCGCCAGGAACTCCATCCGGTACCTGTCACAGCGCATTCAGAATCTAATCTAGGCTATAGGGGCATGCATTAAGAATATTTAAACTAAATAAGATTAAAATACAATGTAAAATAAGGGTACAGATCAGATCATGGATCAAATTCCAGTGCGTTCTTTTATTGTCTATGTGTTTGTATTTCATAAGTCTTAGACTCAAACCAGAATCGAAGCCCATGGGTAGCGGTCATTGCTGGAGCCAGCGCAACCATTACACCTCCATGCCACTAACCACTGAAGCCATTTATAATGAGGAATACTACATTAATTTGGTAGCTACTGTTTGACTCTCACTGTGATGTGACTCGCCGTATTGTTGACTCTGTTATCTCGCCAACATTCTTTAACTGATCCATGAGTCTTCTTCATTTTTTTCTTCTTCTTTATGCTTTCACTTTGAGTGTGCTAGACATAGTTTCCATGTTTTAGTCAGCAAAGACCAAAAGCAAAAACTATAATAATGCGTTTAGGAGAGTCAGTCTATTTTTTTTTCCTTTGCCTTTTTTCTTCCTTTGTAACATCACTGTGTGAGCCCATCTTATCATAATTACAATGTCAAGTGCGTTAGTGGTTCTGCTGCCACTACATCCAGTATCTCTCTCTGGCTGCACTGTGGTCCGGAGACTAATTACTGGCAGGAGCTGGTTGAGTTTGGGCTCTCAGATGGCAAACCAGTCGAAAGCTTATGGATGTTTTATTTTTTTTCTTCTTTTTCTTTTTTTCCAATTCAGCAATGGTGCTTAATAACTCACTTTCTGCTCTCAGACAGAAACAGGGCCCGCTCTCCCCTGCTCTCCACGAGCACTCCAGCTCTGCACAGCACTTGTACTGTACCACACAATAGGAGCCGGCTTTGTTCAATTATTACATGACCAGCTGCGCTTTTCCTCTGCACATGCACTATACATACAGCACAGGCAAGCTGATGAGGGGAATACCCGGGATTATTCCAAGGCTGGAGCTATGCCGTTGATGTCAGAACTAGCAACACCGCAGGGTCTTCTCTGGAGTACTTGGAGTGGAATGATACAGAGATAAGAGGTGCTTTAGCCTTGGTTAGTCCAACTGAATTTGACAACAGGTGAAGTTAAAACAGTGGATATAGTAGACAACCTAACTTCTAGAGTTATTACTTCAAATCATACTAGATTCATGCGGTAACATCAGCACCCTTTAGTGAATGCCTTTGCACTATCATACCTTGTCAAGGCTTAGGTGTAAAGCCACAGCACACTGAGGGCATTGTCATTGAGATAATACCTTCCCTATTCTTATGGCAAGCAAGCAAAGTTTATTTATATAGCACCTTTCTCAGACAGAAGGTCACAAAGTGCTTCACATCAAAAAGAAGCAATAATAAAAACACAAAAATACACAGATCAAACAACAGTGGAGACAGTCATATCAGCCCATAAAACCGTACTTTCAAAACGCTCGACTGAACAAGAACGTTTTGAGTTGGGATTTAAAGTATCAACAGAGTCAAGTGATCGCAGAGAGAGCGGGAGATCGTTCCAGAGTCTAGGTGCGACAGCCTGGAAGGATCGGTCTCCTCTGGTTCGATAACGAGTGCGAGGAACCATCAAGAGAGGTATGGAGGTGCTGTAATGCCCATTTAATTAGCATTTGCCAGAGTAGGGTAAACAGAGTTGTTGATACAGTTACTATACAATAGGGTTTGTTTTTCAAACAATTGCAGAGTATTGTTTTTATAGAATAAGGATGTGTGGTGCCATTACAACTGAAACCCCTCCTACTGGACCGGTAAATATTCAGCCTGCTGTCAAACAAAGACCGTTGGAGCTGACAAAGCTTCTCGCATACAAGGCGAAGAGTCACTTAACCACCAAGTACATATGGCAACTTATGAACCTTTGTCTACGGTAGGTCACTCTATTTAGTTTCACTGGATGTAGAGTGAAAAAAAAGAAAAATCTCTTCCGCTGTATAGAATCATGAAAGCCCACCTCACTCATGATCTCCAGATCCTACTCTAACAGGATAAGAGTTAGAAAATAATGGTTCACATTTCGAACCATTACAAATGAAACGACCGAGAATACTGCCCTGATGAATAAAGGTAGATGTGATAGCTGTGTGATACAAGCGGTCATTGCCCAGGTTAATTATAGCAGACAAAATATCTACAGAATTGAATTTCATGAATCATGCAAGAGCTTACTATGTCATCATTAATTTAAAGTGTTGCGGGTAAATATCCTTCTTGCATTTTCCAGCTGTGCCCTCTATATTGACTCCCTGTCATGTTACGCCCAGTGGCTAATGCCGCGTGATCATTTATGCCCCGCAGCCTCCATTACATTCAAGATTAGACTATGAATGATTCAAAATGAGCTGAGGTCTCTGTATTGATCGAATCAGGAAGTTCAAAAACATTCGGCGTGAGCTCACTATGCATTTATGGATTCGGCTTTGTTGGGCCCAAAGGCTACACAGGGCGAACAGCGGAGCGGCCGGGAACTTCCAAAGAACAGAGCAGATGAAAGACATGTTTCAAAGGCTTCAAGAACAAAATGCAAGACTTGACAAAATGCAGTGCAGCTTGTTAAAAAACTCCTTAGTTCTACAATCAAACTGCCAAAGGAGCCTCATTCAATAAAGATTAGCATAGCCTATTTAACACTTGTTCCAGCTTGTGAAATGTCCAGATTGGAGTGAAGGAATGCTGATCTCACCTCAAATGCAGACAAGTGTACTTAAGTAAAGTTGCAGTTGTTTTGTATTTAAAATGTTGTGAAGCCATTAGTACCATTTAGTTAGTGACACAAAGGTTAACAAGAGGGGAATTTATTTTCATCTACAGTCCTGGTGAACCACACAATAAAACAAATAAAGTAAACCAATTACATGAGCAACTCCTTTAACATCAAAATATAGTTTTGTGCTTACTCATCAGGCATTTATAAATCTAAAAGAAATTAAGTTATGGTTGTATGTATCTAAATCAGAAATACTCCATCCATCCATTTCTTCTGCTTTATCCAGGGCCAGGTCGCGGGGGCAGCAGTCTCAGCAGAGATGCCCAGACTTCCCGATCCACGCACACCTCCTCCAGCTGTTCCGGGGGGATCCTGAGGCGAAACCAGGCCAGCTCAGAGACATAGTCCCTCCCGGTGTCCTGGGTCTTCGATGAGGCCTCCTCCCAATAGGACATGCCTGAACACCTCCCGAGGGAGGCGACCAGGAGGCATCCGAAACAGATGCCCTAGCCACCTCAGCTGGCTCCTTTCGACGTGAAGGAGCAGCGCCTCTACTCTGAGCTCCTCTCGGGTAACTGAGCTCCTCACCCTTGCGAAGGAAACTCATTTCATTACTTATGGGGCAATTGTTTTTGTTGCAGAAAATACCTCGATCAAGAATAAATAAAATCACAATCACCATATCTCACATCTTCCAATGATTAACCTGAACCCTGCGGCGTAACCGGTTTGCACTCAAGGAACAATCCATTCTCACACCAACCCAGTCAGTGTTGTAATGCAAGCTCACTTTGTTCACTCCACAAGCAAACTTATACATTAGTTTATTAAAGTTTGAGGTCATCCGGTTCTTGTCCACAGGGGCTTTGTAGAGAGGAGAATTGTGTAGAAGATAATGTTGGGCACATAGACAACGAGCCACCGGAACGCTCCTCTGCTGCTCACAGGGAGTATCGAGCGGCGGATATAAGTTTAGCATGCAACGACCCACTGGCACATGGTGGTCCACATGAGAAGGTCAGCCTGGAGACACAGCTGTGGGAGAGAACTACAAAAGGCAGAGAAGTAGTGGAAAACATGAGGACACCATCGAAGTGAAAGGGTAAGACACTGAATGTGAGTGAGCTGCTTTTCCTGAATAATGTGCACAAAGTAGTATTCAGACTACCTCAGGCTAATAGATCTATTTATAAACTTGACATCATTTATGCTTCTGTAGCTAAAGTAAAGCTATGGTAAAATATGAACTTATCTTTTCAACATACTGTAACTTGAACAGTGTCTGTCACTTGAGACAGTCCAGTCAACCTCAAAAGTCTCCAATCATGTCAGTCCCATCGCTCATGCACCTTGACAGTGGGAGTTGGAGTGTGGTCTGCAGTCTGCTGTCTGTGTACCTCATTCCCTGTACATGCTGTGCGTAATTTGGGCGACTATTGATTTTTTTAGGTCGAGTCGACTCGTCGTTTGATGACATCCTATTAATAGCAGAGAAATAACACTTCATTTACATCAAGTACATAAAGTCCACGTAATGTCATGTCTGTGTAAGTTCTCAGTCGTAGGAGTTGTCCATCTCGAAGAAGGTACTTGAGTCATCTTCTGTACTTGGTAGTTGAGGTCTCCAAACGTTTCGCCTCTCATCCAAAAGGCTTCGTCAGTGAACAAGATTACACTCAGCACACATCGTAGATAAACACCAGTTGGGAGGAGTTGGGGTTGGCCCGGCTCCTCCCCTCTAATCACAGCGGGGAAAACAGACAGGACACTGCCAGTCCAAGAAGACGATACCTCAGCTAACAAAAGAACAATAGGCAGGTAATTAGCAGTGATCATCTATGAATAGGACAGGACTGACCGATACTGGGGGAGCAGGTCGTTACAGACGCTCTACTTCAAGGTGTTTACCCACAGGTGAGAGTAGCTGTGATTAGAGGGGAGGAGCCGGGCCAACCCCAACTCCTCCCAACTGGTGTTATCTACGATGTGTGCTGAGTGTAATCTTGTTCACTGACGAAGCCTTTTGGATGAGAGGCGAAACGTTTGGAGACCTCAACTACCAAGTACAGAAGATGACTCAAGTACACGTAATGTCATGTAATAAAGTCACACGTAGCAAGTAATGCAGCCTATTAATATACAATATAGAGAGTTAATATATAATATAGTGGCTTATTTCCATTTCCAAGGTTTTAAAATTTCAGACAATGCTCAGGGTTACCTGCGCCCTCAGAAACATCGCGTAGATCCGCATCCTCTCTCCCCCTTCATTTGTCTCACTCTCCTCCTGGCCTCATCTGTATCCTTTGTACTCTTACGATCATTTCATTGTAAATCCAAGGTCTGAAGCAAACATTAAATTATAGTTGATTCCATGTGAAGGAGTCCATGTGAGAGAAAAGCGCGATGGGCCGTGATGCGCGGTGACGGTGGAGACTGTCCCG
The DNA here is from genome assembly GCA_007210695.1 of Neogobius melanostomus. Classification (NCBI taxonomy): domain Eukaryota; kingdom Metazoa; phylum Chordata; class Actinopteri; order Gobiiformes; family Gobiidae; genus Neogobius; species Neogobius melanostomus. The sequence goes on from VHKM01000037.1 coordinate 3,421,613, forward strand.
GCTTCAGCTCGCTCATATTGGCTGAATATGTGCATAAGTAATTATGTGGGCGAAACTATGTGGAGCACTAAAACTGAACACTAACTGGCAAAAACAACTAGCCACTAGCAGGTAACTAGGTGTAACACTGTTATTGGTGTTTTAAAAGTAAAAAGCCCCTAGCTGCACTTGTTAGGAAATGTGAAGAGAAAATGTTAAGCATCTCTTTTTAGTTTTTTGTTGTATTTTTTAGTTTTTTTTAGTCTTTATTGAAGGGACAGTCCACAGAGACATTAAGGTCACAGACAGATACTGTATGTTCTGCCCCAGATTATAGCTAAATAGCTATTTCCATCTGCAGTCCCTGGTTACATAGATAATATACAGTAACACTGTAGTCAAAGTACAGGTAAAACAAAATATATACAATAGCATGCAATGATTAAGCAATCAGAACAAGCCCTCTCGCTGACACTGACCCTCACACACATACACAGCATCACACCTGTATAATGCAGCCACACCTCTCATTTACTGCGTCACATTCACATTTATAAGCACTAAACACACATTTACTGTAATAATACATTTCAAATTTCATAGTAAAATGTTCTCGTACGTGAATATACACATAAGTTGCCCTGTGGTACAAACATAGTGTCCACCTCAGTGTGAAAAGCTTTGAGTGGTCCAAAGACACTTTTTAAGTTCTACTGTGAACTGAAAATAGTCTGTTTGACTATGAGAAGGCTGATTGTGCAAAAGCAGTTTTACATTTGGGTATGCTACACTGCCCCTGGCAGAGGCTCGCGTGGTTCTAGTTGTCACAGCAGATGTGTACTGGATAAAATGCTTAAGTGGTGTTGGTGCAGTGTTATTTAGGATTCTATGGGCCAATCATATTAAAGCAAATCTTTGAATGTTGTCGAAATTTAACAGTCTGTATTTTGAAGGACTAAACAGTGATGGTGGTGTTGTGGTTTTTGGTCAAGGATTTTGAGTGATTGTTTGCAAGCTTTCCAATGGCCTCATAGTGGTTTGTTCCCCTGGGTCGGTCCAGCATGTTAAAACCGAGACATAATCATTGCGTTAAAATAGGTTAGGGCTGCCTTCATTGCTAGCGAGTTTCTAATACATTTGAATGTTATTATGTTGTACCTGAGACTCTGGCACATCTGTTTGATATGTTATTTAAAGCTAAGAGTTGGGTCTAAAATGACACCCAGGTAACGATATTCACTGACATTTTGTATTGTTTCCTTGTTATGCTTGGAAAGGATGACGTTTTATATTTGTTTACAAAGTACATTGTTGCTGTTTTCTTAATTCTTAACGTGAGACTTGAGTCATGTAGCCATCTCGCAACCTTCTACAAGTATAAATGACCGTATCATCTGCATATATCTGGATATTAACATCCTCACATACATATGGCAGGTCATTTATATAGAGGGAGAACAGAAGAGGGCTGATATTAGATATTTTACACATTTATACTAGCCCATTCTGTAAGCCTACATAATTGGCAGAGCAATAACTATTTTTGCATATCCACACCTGTTATTTACCAGCCTCCTCTCACCGGATACACAACCAGAGTAAATAATTGTTATCACATTGTAGATCTGAACACAATAGTAAAATCTGGCTTGGTGTAATGAATTTTCAAACACAATGGAGAAAAGATTCTCGGCTAGTCTCCAACGCAACAGCCGGTGCTAGGATCTGGCAAACGGGCATGTTTTTTTTCTGTTTTATTCGACTTAATAAAAAGCTAGAGTAACATCAGTACCATTAACCTTAATATTCCCACAGACACTGCTAAGACTGAAGAGGGCTGCTGCTCACTTTGCTGGAGGCGGTGTGTGCCAGGAGAGAGAGGCGGAAATATATGGGGATGTATTCAAATATTTGTTTCTTTGTTACTGCTTTTATCTGTGTCTGGAATACTGGTAGAGGAATCACTCCTCTACCACAGTGAGTGCGTTTACAAGGGCTCAAAATTCCCGGTTATTCGCTATATTCCGGTTATGGCAGTTTTATGGTGTTTATATGACACTGAGAAATCGTGAAACTCAAATTCCTTGTTTACATGATCAAATAAGGAAACCCGGCTTTTCGAATTTAAGCTCTGTCCGCGCAGGCGCATACATTACATTTTTGAGCACAATACAGTGAAAATATGAAAAGTATAAATGTGTGGCTTATTGCGGGGCTTGTTCTTTTGAACGCCCACTTTGGGCTAAATGTTTGCTCGTCCTCTACATCCTGAGCTACGACAGACAGTGACGGCAGATTGTGGATAATTCCTGACCTTTACCCGTCCTGGGTCTGTCTTTACTGACGCGGACCAGGGAGCTCTGGAGAAGGTTCGAAGCCGGGGCCGGTGTGAGAGAGTGGAGCTGATGGAGTTCACCGATAGTTAGTGGATGAAAACTTAATCCGGCTCTGTGTTGTGGTCGACTCCTCTCTGCGTCCGGAGGAAAACCAGCCGCCTTGAAACGGTCACCGACACGTTTGCATAAATCCACGTTACGACGCTTCTTTCCATCTTAAATATTCACTACTTTCAGTTCTTTCATGGTTAAAATATAAAACTCCGTCTCCTCTTGACTCCAGAAACAGGAGCACTTCGGACTCGCCGCCGCAGTGTTTGTTTACGATTAACTGCGCATGTGCAAGAAATGGGAAGTTTATTAAAACCGGAAAATAGCGTATACATGAAGTTATATCCCGGTTACTGACGGAAAATCCCAGCCAGAAAATCCGGGTTTCTCAAAATCGGGAAACTGTTATTTTCGGGTTTTTATAATCGGGAAACTGCGTTATATGATCAAAGACAAAACCGGAATATTAAAACTCCCGATAATAACCGGGAATTTCGAGCCCTTGTAAACGCCCTCAGTGCAAGTTTTCATGGGAGAGTGCATTGTAAGACTAGAGCATATTTAAAACGTGTCAATAAGAAGAACTGAGTCGCATAGAGTCAGACAGATGCAGAGATGAAGTTACACGCTTTGAACAGCCAGAGCCAGAGGAGGGGTAGTCAGTGTATGGGTAAAACAGTGTGAGGTGCCAGGCAGGAGTCTAAAACAATGGTTCTTCTAACTTTTAAAGTGGACATAACATGCAACATACCCTTTCTGAGTTTGACCTATGTTGTAGCATTGTTCCCTGAAGTAGTGTTTTACCTCATTCATAAAGGCATGAGTACTCCCTTTTACTTTATTAATTTCTTCTTCTACTGCTGAGGTGCTCCTATCTGTCTTTCCTTCATTTTGTCATGTTATAAATAGAACCAAGAAGTGACCCTTTTTGATATCCATAAAACTGTTACCAAACCAGCACTTATATTTATCAAGATTCCATTGATTTGTTAGCATTCTGTTAACTAAAAAATATGGCATGAGCCTTTTTTGTTATGTTTTAAGTGTTTGTTTATGGGAACATTTGACCATTCCTTCAGAAGTGTATTTGTTAGTTTACACACTGATGTTGGAGGTATCAAGTTCATCCACAAATCACAAGATAAGATAAGCCTTTGTTGATCTCACAATGGAGAAATTCACAAAACTTGTCTATCAGATTGGCAGATGGAGAAGCGTGTCTCCTCCACTGCTCTAATTTAGAGTAGAGTTTAGATCTTAGGCCATTCGGGTTTGGGTCGGGCTCTGGCTTTTTATAATTTTATTATTATCTCTGCTAAAAATATTATTATTGAATCTATTGGATACGAAATGTGATTATACTTTGTCCCGTAGTTCCGTAGTTCAGCCTTTTTCCTCTTACAAGGGGGTGCTGTGGGGGAGTGCATTTAAACGTGCTGAACTATCGGTCACGTTTCTGAAGCATGGAGAGGAGAGGCCAGAGCTTTGATACCGGAGCTACACCAGTACCATCGCTTTACACTCTTTCTCTCTGTACAGTAGCTGAATACAGCAGTTCGGTTCCTGTTAGTGCATAAAAAGTATTGTAAATGGAACGTGATATCTATGAACAACGAGGACTGCTGAACACTGCTGTGTCGTGTGCGTAACCTGTCCCGCACCGCGCACACCTCTCTGTGCTCTGTGCTGCTGCCTGCTGAATTTACTGCGCAGAGTGCACGCTGACCCGGCCTTATTACCATCATTACTTTCATCGGGTTTGTTTCGACTCGTGCCTACAATTCAAGTTCACTGGTCGGGCTCGGGTCGGTTCGGTCAGGATTTTTTGAGCCCGATCCAAGCGCTACACTAGAGCCCAATGCCATGTGCCAACAAAAGATTTACACACAAAAAAGTAGTGCACAGCTGCGCATCAAATAATCCGACAGAGCACAATGATTTGTTTAGAATGTTACTGAAAGAAGCAACCATTTAAAGGGGGGGTATTATGTAAAATCGACTTTTTCAAGCTTTATATCATGTTATTATGTCATTCCCTCATTAAACACATGCCTGGAGTGTTGCCTTGGCTCATTCACATATTTTTGAGTAATCAGCAAAAAGTTAGACGGCAGCCATTTTAGGTGTAGCTATGCCTCAGTCCTCCTAGGAACGCCCCCACCTCCTGGAGACGCCTCTGGACCTTTCGTCACCAGCCAAGCCACCAACCACTGCTCCTCAGCTCAGCAGAGCCCCCTCCCGCACAGTGTTGTTGTTTAAATGCCACAGCAGTGTGCTGAAGGGGGCGTGTCGGAAAGCTTCTTAAAGAGACAGAGGCCTATTCAAGACGTTCAGTACAGCCATTTTGAGAGAGCAATTTTATTCAAGGCAGTTATTTTAATTTACTGCATATACAGACCAACAGAAGGTTACGTCATCATTGTAGTATGCTATAGACTGGTGCTATGTGATTGAAAAAAGCATAATACCCCCACTTTAAAGTAAAAATCTAACAACTTGGATGGAAAGCTACCAAACTTTTCTTGTCTGTACGTTTCACACTTCACCACACATGAACTCGTTCAAGGGGCAGGAAAACCATTCGATTACTTTTCAGTAAACAACCAACAGATCACACCACTGACCACAATTTGTAGCCAGTACCTTTTCTTAAATGTTGCGTATACTCTAAACTTCTTTTCATGTTTCAAATAAAGCTTCAATGGGATTTCTTGTAAGTTTCAATTGCAGACTCCCAAAACCATGGTGAATCCTATCTAAGCCCTATTTCATGTCACATCAAGGTTCATCTCGCGCCTTTGATGATGTTTCTCACTGCAGTAATATATCTACCGCACTGAAAGAAGTCATACAATGGACTTTACTTTAGGCATTTTTTTTTTATGCGGTGATGGGGAAACATTTGTTTGGGGGGGGGAAAGGCACCTATTTTTCACATATTAGCAAATATTGTAACTTTTCTTGCACCACCAATAATAGTTTGACCTGATCGAATATGGTCATTGTGTCCCTGACTGCCATGGGTAAACATAAATTACGGATGTGGCTAATTAAAGGGTATCAATTTGAACCTACACACACATAATTTTATGAAACCGCAGTATTGCAATTAACGGGACAGGGTTACAAACACTGGATACAAGTGTTAACTGGAAAAGTGTTAAAGGTTTAAAAGCATGCATTTAATGGACTTAATAACTGAAAAAACGTCTTGAAAAACGAGATGAAAAAAGTGATGAAAACGCAACATAAAAGTCAGAAAAAAAGACAGAACGGTGACAAAAACGCAACAAAAGAGTAACAGAAAAGTGATGAAAAAGTGACAAAGTGATACTAAAGCGACGAAATGCAACAAAAGAGTAAGAGATGAAAAACTTAGGAGAATACTTCTATGAACAGGAATGGTGGGAATGGCGGGCTTTAATTTCATTTGTCTTCCTGTTATAACAATCTTCTTTGTGCCCGTTCGGCAGGGTTCTGTCATGTTAATGAGGCTGAAACTGAGCCCAGAACACATCAATAGGCAGGCAATTAGCAGTGATCAGCGGAGGTTAGGACCTTCCAGACTGAAACTTGGGTGTCAGGTGGGTCGCTAGGCCTAATACAACAAAGACTCCTAAACTACAAAGATGTTTACCTACAGGTGAGAGTAGCTGTAAATAGAGGGGAGGGACTTAGCCAAGCTGAACTCCTCCAATTGGTCTTTATCTAGACTGCGCGCTGAACTGAACATTACTGCGCTGACGAAGCCTTTTGGATGAGAGGTGAAACGTTCGACACTTCAACTACAGAGTACAGAAGACGTTTCAAGAACCTTCATTGAACATGGACAACTCCTGTACGACAGACAACAGATGAAAAAGTGACAGAAATGTGACGAAAACACAACAAAAAAGCAATGACAAAAAAGTGATGACAAAACGGCAACAACTCGTGGATCCGTTTAGATTAGTTTTGTAGGTTTTAGCTTGTCTTAGCTGGTCTTAGCAAATGATTTGTTACACTGGCTATAGGCTGTGACCTTATGGATTTGGGTAAAGCTGAACTGGAGAAAATGCACTTGGTTATGGCTGGGGTTAAGTAAGTAAGTGCTTTATTGTCATTGTACAAGTGTACAACGAAATAGTGTTCAGGTGTTAGTCCTGAGCTGCTGCGGCTGAGCCGCGCTGCCACTGTGTCATCCTGACCCGCATGACCTTGGAGGTCGGGGGAACTGTAGCACTCGGAAGAAACCTGGCTGGCTGCCCTCTGATCCTCCTGTTTCAGAGCGTGGTGTCCTGCACTGGTCAGCTCCTCCTTCCTCTTCCTCCCTCCACTCCCTCCGCTCCCCAACAGTCTTTCACCATCTCCTAGTTTGTCCTTTTTTGTTTCCTGTAGCGTCTCTTGTGATGCCTCCACTGTGCTGCAGCTGTGGGGGCTCTTGGTGAGACATTCAGTGTCTCAGAAGAAGAGATGTGTAGGTCTCAAATGGGTTTAGCTGATAAGCTAGTGTAACCGGGGGTGGTGCAGAGGGGTTGAAATAACTAGCAGCTCTAGCAAGTAGCAGTTTTAACCTTAGCTATTAACCCCAAAGGCCCACAGGTAAGTAATATTGACAGAGGCAGGTTCCATACTGTAAATAAATCAGTGTTTTATTTGTTCAAGTTATCCTTCTTAAGTTTCTTTTCCTTAGTTCCATGTTTAAAACAGAAGTCCATAATTAGATCAACATTTTCACAAGAGTTAAGTCCACAGACCTACGCGCCCCCAACAGTGGGCTTACAGAGCGTAGTTGAAGATGTAAACAAAGACATGACATAATTAAAACAAGACGACAAAGACTACAAACAAGACGGCAGAGTCCTGCACTGGCCCGCCAGTGCTTGGAGTTCGACCTATAATATATAAAATAAACAGTTGGTCACAAAACAATTCATAACGCCGCACTTTAGCTACGACAAAAAAACAAAACATACCGCTCTCCGAGGCGCAGTGTCACCCGCCATTGGGATACAAATGCTACGTCCACCGGACCTTCGGGACCTCCACACCCGATACACAGTGGCTCATCCACCGGACCTTCGGACCTCCACACCCGATACACAGTGGCTCATACACCGGACCTTCGGGACCTCCACACCCGATACACAGTGGCTCATCCACCGGACCTTCGGGACCTCCGCACCCGATACACAGTGGCTCATCCACCGGACCTTCGGGACCTCCACACCCGATACACAGTGGCTCATACACCGGACCTTCGGGACCTCCGCACCCGATACACAGTGGTTCCTACGCGCATTGCGCTGAAGCGCTCCTCGGGATAGTTGTGCCCCTCGGCGCTATAAAGCAGTGCTTGTTAGGGCCAAACCAATTTAATTAATTTTGAAAAGAAACTTCGCTCTACCTGTTAGCCTGTTGCTCTAAACACAAGCGGACGCCGGCCTGACACCCGGAATAAAAAAGACCAGAGGCAGAGCAAAGATAGGCGTGACCTTTTATACGTTTTACGTTGCGCCCCTAGTGGGCGCACCGTCACACTAGCATTTTGTTTACCACTAAAAAGCTGCTTTCTTCAGGACCATTTTGGACTCTCAAAGTAAACAAATCCACCAAACCTCCACAAAACACGGCAAAGACGTACAAAAGTATCCAGAAAAACAATGTGGAACACAGAAACCACAAATGCACGTCGCAGAAAAAGGCGAAAAATTAAGTTGTACCAGGAGAGAGGGAGATTTCTTAAGAGATTTAAAGCATTTTTCAAAGTAACATTTCTTTACTTAGTAAAATAATAATCCTTCTTCATAATATCCTGAACTGCACAAATAGATGTGAACGCTTCTTCTCTGGATTATCACTTGCTCTCAGTGAGCTTTGTCCGGACAGCCATTCGAGATCGCTCTCATTGTCCAGACGAAAGCTCAGTATCACAGATCCTTTTATCCATACGTCTCCCCTGCCCTCGTCTGAATGAAACACCGGTCTAAATTAGAGCACGGATTGGACCGGCTGGTGGTGGCAGGAGATGCGTAGCAGGGTATATGGCTTGGCTGGCACTGAGAGGCTGTGCGAGCGAGGCGGGCAGAGCTTGTCAGCCGACGCGGGTCATGAAAAATGCATGGAGGCTGGTGGTGTCAGTGGGCCGGAGCCAGAGCTGCGGAGGAGCAGCGCAGACAGGCTGGAGTGAACTCTGGCCAGATCTGCCCCGCTCTCACCCCAGCAGTGCACTCAACAGCCAGCAAAACTGCATTAGCTGAACTCAGTATGGATATCCCTCTGGTGTTGGTTGGCAATAATCGGAACTATCTTTGTCACTGTCAAAAAAAAGAGCAGTGTGGAAAAGAAGTTTGCGCAGTAGCTTGAGAGAATGTTGGATTTCTGTTTTCGATTTTATTAGGCCATGTTATAAATTTGTAAAGCAGTCATGTCGTTTTAATGTTTCAAAACTATGTCCCAGTTAGGTAGTCTTTGTAACTTCAACATTTTAGGTTAGCTATCCGTTTATTCAACAATCGAAACAAAACGCACAATTCTTGCATATTTAATTCATAGTGAAATTTCTAACTGCACTGAACGTTCGTTTGTTGGAGCAATTCTCATTCCCCTGGATAGCATGTGACTTTAAAACCATAACCTGCAGAGGCTTGCCCTGGTCATATTAAAATTAAAAAGTACATTGTTATTATTGGGTTTTTTTTATGAAATTGAAAGATAATCATTCTTAGTTGCCTCGGGGCTAAAATTGATTGTGAGTTAATACATATTGAGTACATCATCCTCAGCCTTCTATCAATAGAAAATGGAAATAAGATCCAGGTTTGAACCAGAGATAATGCAATATTGATAACCAGTCATGTACAGTGTTATCTGAAGCACCCAGGCTTTACTTCTCATTTGAGTTCTGTCTATCATCATACAATAACCACTTTATAATGGTCATTTTAGATACTTTATTTAACCCAGTTAAAACCACCATTTATTTTTATTCAGCAATCTACACCCATGCAGGTAGTTTAAGATTATTTAAGCTTCATGCTGTATAAGGTTTGACATAATACATACATACATGGTTGATTCTTTATTCAGCTGTCAACCATTCAAATGCAATAATGGTATTTAAGGGTCGCTTGTGCCCAAAAGTCTTAAATGCAAGGCTCGACAACACTTGATTTTACGTTGGTGAAAAGAATAGCAATTTGCGACAGCCTTAAAGCAAATTGCAACCGTGAAGATGCTGAAACATTTTGTGCACCTGGCTTTTAAAGTGCAATTTCATTTGAGGCTAAATCTCAGAATGCCTTCTTCAATAAAGGAGACGTCCTCCATGTTTATTTGTAATAAACAGAGAGAGAGGCTGTGGGTATTAAAATGCTTTCTCCTCATATCCATCATTATATCTGACATTTACTTTGTTTTACGCTCAAGGTTTTCCTCTCCACATTGTACCCTGGAAGCATCAGTCTTCTTTCTTGACGAAGACATTGACAATGTCAGTGTTGCTGTGAAGTATACATTTGTGCTTGTCTGGACTTCGGAGCTTAATGGACTTTGTGTGTAAAACATTGTCAGTAAACAGTGCGCCCTGATGAATAATAAAAGATATGCTGGATATTCTTTTGTCCTCTTACAGACATATACACAGTGCATATTGAGCAGGTGGGCTAAAGTCTAAACAGAGAAAGAAGCTGTCAGAACGGCAAACTCTTGTACTGCACACTCATTAACCCACATCGAGGACGTTCAAAACGTACCCCAGCTGTATATTTTTGGTCAAATCTCAGAGGTACTTCCATTTATCAATCAGATGTTTCATAACATGTTCAGGGTATGTTCTCTTCAAGACTCTCTTTTTTTATAAACCAAAACGTAACAGGTCCAAAGATGAAAAAGATACCCCAGTCTTTTGCCTATGTTTTCTTTTTTTAAAGTTTAAGGTTTCTTTCATAAAACACACCTCATAATACTGACCACTCATAATACTGACATCCCTCTGGGCTCGGAATACTAAGTAGTTCTTTACAGTCAAAACAATAATGAGAATTACTCAAAATAAAGCCCTGACACAGCCTGGCCTAAAACCAAGGTCCTACGCAGTCCTACGCGAGCAGTCGTGGACAGAAAATGCAACAGAACACTTCCATGTTCAGACAAACTACTGTGTTGTTGCATCTCCATCCAGAAGCAAGAAACAATGCAGACACTGTATGATCATAGGTCAAACAGTGAGCGTACTCAGGGAATACAGTTTTAGACTGATTCTGCGCATAATAATGCTCAAAAGATTATGACAAATTTAAATCTTACACATTTGAGTGATTTTCGTCGCGCCTACTTTGAATTGTAAACATCTGTAGAATCTGAATTTTTCTTTCAAACTAAATCACGTCAGAATATAAAGATTTGTTTGTAATATTGAAATTTTTACCTAAAATAAAGCAAGCAATTTGTTTTACAGAAAAGTATGATTTGCAAAAAAGTTTAAAAAAAAATTAACTTCAAATGATAGACATCACTACTGATGATCAAGCCGGAAAACTGTCAGGGCTTCAATGTCCAAGCCAGGTGCTACATTGCCAGTAGTGCTAAAATGAGCAAGTGCTATTTTGTGTTCCTGTAGCATCTGATTTACTATTAGAAACTGTGTGTATTATGAGAGCTGCAAATGTCATATGCAAAAGAGTTTACTGCGTGAGCAAAACTGCTGCTCTTATTCCTGACTGAGCGCCTTTGAGGGAACATTTAAAAAGTGATGGATAAATGACAGATGTCCACAATAAAAGATTATATAGAATAGTTGTTATTGTTATTATGATCAACTCATTCTCCTTATCTGAATCTTAGCCTTTAAAAAATAAAACAAGTCTTTGTGTCCCCCGCGCGCTCCTCCATTGCTGGATACGCGCTGGTTCGAGGAGCATCTCTCAGGTGCTGTGCACAGGCCACAGAAAACTTTGAGGAAAAGGTAACCAGCTGAATCATGAGGATTTGATTATAGACTGAAGCGGTGCAGCAGGAACACGTGCACGTTCGGCTCACACATTGGACACACCCCGAGATGGAGGGAACAGGTGACAGCTGTAGACCCCGTACACCAGTGGCGTAGCCAGAAAAAAGACACTGGGTGTGCACCAGCAAACACTGGGTGTGCCAGTTATTCTCAACAATAGAACTTTTTTTTCTTACTGTGTACATGTAATGCCCTTCTGACGGGGGAAAATGTTGCCAGTTTCATAATTTGCTTAAAGCAGAGTGGCAAGGGCTCCCCCTACAGGCCTGCAGGCAAAACTAATAAATTCCGACTTACGTATTCAAAATCAATGGCTGGCATTAACTTGTATAATCAAACACATTCTCAACTTCTGAAATACATCATAATAACTTTTCAACCTTTAAACACATGTTTTTAACTCGATTTAAATGAGTTGTTAACACTTTTCACATGAGTTGTTAACACTTTTCACATGTATTTCCTGTCATATAAGTAAACCTGTTTATCTTATCCTATTTATTTCTTACTCACACTATCACATGTATTATTTAAGCATCTGAACTTCCCACCTTCTTATTGCAGCTTCACAAGGCAAGGTGGCGTGGCTTGGCCTTGAATAGGTTTATTATTTCGTCAGAGTCCAGTTTGTCTGCAAGTAGTAGCTAGGCTACTAACACTTTTATCGCTCCTGCAGTGCTCGCTGTGCGGGAGGGTCACAGTCAGGTCATTAGGTTGGTTGCCAGGTGCAGGTGTCACAACCCCCTTCGCCTGATAACACTTTTTTATTGATTGATCGAGTTAACATGCCCAGTGCAGGTGTCGCAACGCATCGCCTGGTGGCAATTTTTACAAATTGATCGACTGGTTATCAAACATGTTAGGAAAAGCTACATACCGTAAATCCTCTAATATAGGCCGGGGCCTTTATTTACTCAAGCACATCGAGGACCAGGCCTTTATTGGAACCAGGCCAAAATTAGAGACAGCTTTTATTTTTATTTGAGCAAAACGGACGACCAGTAGAATGAAGAAAAACGAGATTTGTGTCATTTGAACCTAAAATATTAGGTTCCTTTTATTAATTAACATTGCAAACACTCTCCCAGCGGAACATTGACACTTTTTATTTTGTAGGGACAACAGGAAGCGTTTCGCTGCTGTTAGCGGAACATTGACATCAATGTCACTGCAGGTTTCTCTTTCTTTCTTTTTTTTTTCACCACGGACCGGATTATTTGTTGTTATCTGGTGTAAAGGCGAGTTTAGACGGAGCGTTTGTGTTTGTGATCGATCATAAAACAGACCTGAGAGAAGACGAGACGCTCGCGCCGATCGGAGGAGTTACTTTGAGGTGTGGAACTTACCTGCACACGGAGCAGCTGGATGGGCTTTGAGGACTTTATTAAAACCCTGGAGGGTCACACAACATTTGTTGCTTGCCCTGTTTATAGTCACAGAAGGTTGAAAAGTGGCTAAATCTGTCTCAAAGTTACGCTTGGATCAGCTCCACTCCGCAGCAGCGTTCCCTCTCTCGGCCTGGGTTCCCGTTTGTTTACATCCTGCACGTGAGTTATCGTTTACACGAGTATGAGACAAATTCCGAACATGGGAAATATTTATACCGCTATAGTTTCTAATAACAGCCCCAGCCTGTTTGAGAGACCGGCTTTTATTTGCCTCCGCCAGCTACATGTAATACAGGCCATTAGAGGATTTACGTTATATGTAAAAAAAAAAAAAAAAAATGCATTCAGTTTTTTGGGTGTGCCAGCTGGTTCTGTGGGTGGCACTGGCACACCCTGGCACACCCGTGGCTACGCCAATGCCGTACACAGATCAAGCGGTTTGCATAAGGACTTGTAAGGACGTGGGACAGACTGATGGACAGCTGCTGTGAACCGCTCCAGTTCTACGTTATACAGACGAGTGCCAAAGAAAAAAAGTCGCAGGGGAAGTGTGCTTTCTGTGTAACCCCGTAACCATCAGAACAACCCAATTATAATTATATCTTTGTAAATGAGCCGCATACAAACATTTGAAAACGTTTCGAATGCCACATTTCACAGTAAAACGGCATTTTACCGTCCTGCAAAAAAGTTTATACCTGCCAGTCCAACTTACTTAATTTGTGCTTAGTATTACCTCACATACTCGTGATGAATACGACAACCAAATCATTTGCTTTTCTCCACCTCAAATTTTGCGCATTGTGGCAAAATGGCCCTGGTTTGCATATTCATCAGATCTTATGCACTAAGTTTGCGCTGAGGCCTTGGTCGTTTGTTAGCAACGCAAATATCAACTGCACTTACTTTTTGCTCCACTTAAGTACACTCTAATGTGTTTGTACGTGTTATAATGCTTAGTAAATGACCCCCTCAGTATTTTGTTTGTTTTTTACAGGTTTTTCTCTGGGTCCGTCTGGTCTATTCTGTCCCAACCTGGTTGTCTATGTTTGTAAATAGGGTTGCTGGAATGAGGGATTTGATTGCAGCGGATTGCCCACCTCAGCTTCATAAGTTCCAGCTCCAAATGAGCTCATTCTTCATCCTCATTTCACTCTGTATTGTCATGTCAAATTAACCTTTTGGGATGAACAATTCAACAGAAGAAAAATAGAATGGAAAATTACCCTCTTTATCAAACTGCTATGCTAGATAAGTTACTAATATTGTCCCCTCAGTCTATCCTTACAAAGCTTGAATCTGCCATTTAGTTGCTCTGCCATGCCAAAAAAAAATCATTACAATGTGCTGCCTTCATGCAAGACTTACGACTACACTGTTCAGACTCTTTTCATCACAATATACAACTTATTCAATATGTTTTAATCTAGTCGAAGTAACAGAATGTTTTTCTTATTCGCACCGCTTTAAAGGAGCTGTATCACGCTATTTTAGCCATTCCAAAGTAAAGTATAGGCATTTATATGATATATTGTACCTCTGTCACTATGGAGTACTCATTTTTGAGAGAAATATAAGTATTTTTGGGGGTATTTTCCCTACCCGGAAGACAAGACGCTTCGATTCAGTTAACTCCGCCCCTCTCTCCGCTCATTCCACATTTGCAGTGTTATAAATATAAATATCGCTGCAAAAAGTGAAGTTACTTCACATAATGTAGTTATAAGGAGTTGACATGTGCAACACAGATTCATAAATGGCTAACACACACGCTAACACGCGTTTTGATTAACTCACCGCTCAGCAAGGCCTCCCCATCGGGTTATGGGATCGCGTTGGTTATAAAAGTTAATCCACTTTGATTCTGGCCAAGGTTCACCAAGCATCCATCAGGTTGGTTGATATAGTAGCTGAATCCCAGAAAGAAATTCCAACTCCTGGCGAGTGCACTCTTCTTTAGGAAGGTTGAATAGTCCTGTTCCTCTCGTAGCAAACGCGCATCCGTGACATTATCGTTCGGTAAGAAAAAGAACAGGCGGTGTCCAGAGTAGGTTAGAAAGAGCTCAGTCTTCAAAAACAAGACTTCTGCTCGGATCCATGGATCCTCCAGCCGGGGTGCGTTTGTTTACCCTCCTGGGACAGCACAGACACGTCGGAGAGTTCCTTTTTTTTTTTTTTTTTTTTTTTTCTTTATTTCTCTCTTACAACAAAAATAATGAAAAAGCTGTTTTATAAATTAAAATCAGGCCGTAAGGCATTACATTACAGACGTAGAGCACTTCCGTTCCTTTGTGACGACACAACTGAACAGCTCAGTCGTTTACCAGGAGAGGGCGGAGCAGCTGCTCAGAGAGCAGGATTCAGGAGGATTACTTAGAACTGCGTGAATGAAGCCAAAAACCGCTCTGGGGGGTTGTTGATAAGGAAATAGCATAACAACATGGCTAAAAGCTCCAAAACGTCTATGTTGCATGATATAGCTCCTTTAAGGATCACAATGAGGTGCCGTTAGAATCAAAGTACAGGTATATGGGGATATACACAAACTATATTTCATTCACAGCCCCATATTTTCTTATAGTAAACATTATAGACGCCTGTGTGTAAACTAGAAGCATAAAATAGTAGTGAACAGCAGCTTGATTGAATTTGAACCCCGTGCTGGCACGTTTACATACTGCACACTGCCTCCATTCACTGTAGCCTGCAGGCATGACAAGAGCGTATTTCCACTTCTCACATGCCATATACATCCGGTATGCCTATTTGTATTACACTTATTTTTATCTCAGAACATTGTGTGGTTTTGCTTTTTTCCACTGTACGTATAGGAGATGGCACGGCACACTGAACAGCAGCATACATAGCTCTGTCCAACTTAACTGAATTGCCCGCGCTTATAGAGAGTCTTCAGAGAGTGATCAGGGGTCTCGTCGGGTCAAATGAGATGCCCCGCATTCAAGGTTTATTTTGACAAGCGTACACTTATTATTCACCCAAGGCAGACAACAGCCTCATCCAAGACCAGGAACATCAAACATGTCAGCCAGACACACGCCAGGGCTGGGAGGTCAGGAAAAGAAGTATTAAAATAAAATGAAGGAGAGAGCTAGACTTGGATTTACTGCCTTGATTTGAAACTGAAACAACCTTTTTTGTCTGTTTTAGCTGAAGTATTAAGTATTGTATTGGGTATACGTGTGTGACCAGTAGATCCCTCCATTGTCCATTGAACCCCATAAGGGGAACAAAAGCATGAAGTGAATCAAAAAGTGCAGATGACCCTTTGTGCGCACCAATGGGATCCAGAAGGGGTGAATTAATTATTTGTACACGAACTAAATGAATTACGACATCTGGTTGTGCTGCCCAGTCATTACCGCACCTCGACATATTGTTGGAGAGAAGTGCTGATGTCAGAAGCTGAAGACGCTGAGCTATGAATAAAAATGTCTACCTAAACAGCAAAAAGAGTGGCGAGAATCTTTTACCGCTCTGCAAAAATACAACTTTTTTCTTCTTTGTTAGAAGAATATGACCGCATGGCAACATTTTCCCCACGGATCACTCCGGCACCGTGACACCTCGTTCGTCGCATCCTCTCTCTTTCTTTGCTTGCCGAGTTTGCCTTATTATCCTCATCCATTCGAGGCAATTTCCAAACAATGTGTCATCAAACTCCTTCTGTAAGCCGGAGCTGCGGCGTCGTCCTCCTAACTGTATGCTGTTGGTGGCTGTCAGAGCCTGTGCCCACCCCAGTGTCTCTCCCGGAGGCTTGTGGACCTGTCTGTCGCCTGTCAGGTTGAGTGTGTTTTAGTGGACATGCTGACAGCCACACCTGTTTGCAGAGGACAGTTCCTCCTGTCTGGGTCTGTGCGCACTTCACAGTCTTCAGCTCTGCCGTGCTGCTGCTGACATCCTGCTCTTCTGCTAATCAATGAGACACTAAAGAGGAAAAAGGACTTTGACCTTGAATGGGGCAGATTGTTCACGGCAGACAGAGACATGTGTGTTCGAACCCCCCCGAAAAATAAATAAAATACTAGCATACATATACACCAATAACACCAATAAAACCTTTTTCAGGTTTGATCTTATTCACAAAAGTATGTCTATATGTATTTCAGTGTCTATCATTAGCATAATGTTGTGCTAATGCCAGTGTGCTGCACCTTTTCCCTGATGCTAATAGCCTTTCTATCTGTCCTATCCACTCACGGAGGGCAACCAACACACGGCCACTTTAGTCCAATATTCAAAAGATCACAATTGCAAATAAGAAAATATATCAGCTGCAGTACATAACAGCTGAATGTATTATTTAGTTTTGCTCCTGTATATTGATCCTCAAATGTGTTACTTTGCAACACATTTTGGTAAAGTGTTATCATTGGTAACACTTTATTTACACTACCTTGATACATTGTACCCAACTAAATGTTGTACAATGTAATGTGCTCTGTAACAATGTGTAATAACTTGTACCTACAGGTTACATACACAATGGAATAACGTGTATTAGTATTTTGGTGGTACATAATGTAATAAGACATAAGACCTAAACTCTAACCCTAACCTTAAGCCCTAACGCTAACGCTAAGGGTCTTACGTCTTATTACATTATGTACCTCCAAAGTACTAATACACATTATACCATTGTGTATGTACTACAGAGGTACAAGTTATTACACATTGTTACATAGCACATTACATTGTACTAAATTTAGTTGGGTACCATGTATCAAGGTAGTGTAAAATAAAGTGTTACCAATCATAATTATTTAATTGAAAAATAAAGACTAGTTAGTCTAATATTCTGAAGATCACAATTGCAAATAAGAAAATAGAATCAGCTGCAGTACATAACAGTTGAATGTCTAATTTCGTTTTGCTCCTGTATTATGATCCTCAAATATTACTTTGTATTGTATATAAATGTGCCTTGCCCACTTAGACCCGAAATGCCCCCCCACCCCCATTTTTTTTACACTAGATTCAATTATTTCTCTTACTCTTTCCATACAGTATATAAAACCACAAGCAGTCACCAACAGTCTGTGTACGTACCAAGCTTTGAAAAGTGCAGATGGTTACATCCGAGAGGACACCCAAATCCCAAATCAATACTATTACAGTACATTGCCCGAAGCAGTGGTGAACATTGAGCAGAACTGCAATTCTCCTTGTCAGAATATTACCTCAGAAATGTGAATTAGACTATTCCTTATTGATAATATTACGGTGTTGAATTGAAACAAATGTAATAAAGGGAGAAGGTCTTCTCTGAAATTGTCTTTTAAACTTCAAAGTCCTTCTGCGCAGCTCTGTGTACTGTGCAAAATTAGTGTTTACTCCCCAAATCACCTCAGATCAGCCCTCAGTTAGCTTAGCCCGCTCAACTCGAGGCGTCAGAGGCCAACTGCTGGGTTTTAGCACTTGGTCCTGTGATATTCTTTGTAAACCTTTGTAGACCACAGAGCTAAGATGCTTTAGGGAAGCCCGGCTTAGCTGTGCTTAGTGCCAGATGACTCTTGGAGCTCTGCGATTCTTCCAGGAGCTGCGGCCCTCAGCCAGCCCTGCAGTGAGGCAGCAGAGGAGCAGGGAGAGGAGAAAAAATAAAACAAATAAAAGAGGAAATATTGACTGCAGCTATGGAAGTGTTTCCGAATACTGAGTAAACAGCCCAGCCAGTTCAAAGCATTCACTTTTCTTTCAAATCAAGTGTGGTCAAAATAACTACCTGGAAGAGGACTGTTATTTTTTGTAAACTAACATTGGGAACCTCTTGGACAATGCTACAATACTTAAGGCAAGGCAAGGCAACTTTATTTATACTGTGCATTTCGTATACAAGGCAACTCAATACGCCTTAAAGCTACACCACGTAGAATTTTACCCAATAAATAAAATTGAAATACAAGTATTTATTTTATGATATTTCTATCATTGAAAAATACCTCATAAATGTACAAACAAACATGTGCCTTTGCTGTGAGCGGCTCAGCTCTCCTAAGCCATGACTGTAACTTTACCTGGAGTGGTTACGTCTCCAGCTCATCTCCATGGAGATGTTCATTAAAGTCAGCAGAATTTGAGTATAGATGGGAGCAACATCCGGGAACTTTTACTGGGCAACGCCCCCTTTTGGGGGAATCGAGAGTTAAAATTGCATTAGTGTGTATGTGAAAAAGGGACTATTTCTCGTTCGGAGGATAAAATATTCCAAACCAGTGATCAGAACTACAGGATAATGTCCGTTCTTGATTACAGACACATCAAGTCACTGTCAGAAGACGATTGGAAGATTTTTTATTTTTTGTCGACACTCTATCGATCACTAGCATCTGTTATGGCCATGTCAGAGCTCATTACTGAGGAAACAGCTCCACATTGTGGCCGTGTATTATGCACTCTGTGTAACGTCTTTAATATAGGTAATTATTCAAACTCATCAAACCTGTTCACCATTAGGCCTAATTAATGATTGTCTGGTTTTAAAACGCACATTAACGTTAGCATTAGCAGCTAGTAGGTTAGCTGCTGAATGAACCATTGAACCTTTGCTCTCATAAGCTATAAAACTACATCGTAGGCTGTATGATTTAATTTAATGATAATATAAAAGCAACAGACTAAAAGCTGAAGCTGTTGTAGTGACATTATAAAGCATCCAGCGAAAAGTTACACAGGCAATGTCACAGACAAGTCATGATCACAGTGGGTTTAGCAGCTCAGTTTAAAACGTTAACCGTCTTCTCTGTAAATTATCTGAAACAACAGGTCACTTCCACGGCTTCCTTTCACGTTCGATAATTAAATAAAATAAAGAAACGTTTTTCATGTGTAAATTAAAGTTTCAGACGATCTTTCCTCATTCATTCCAATGTACGGAGCTTCTGTTTGCCCCCGAAAAAGGGCGTTAACCTTTTGGCACCACTGATGTTACATAGACGTTGCTCCATCTATTGAATAGGTCCTCATCCATATCCATTATTTGATTACCCACTGCAGAAATAGAATTTCTGTGTTGAGCTGGTCATTAGGAGCATGTTTTGTATTGATGGCAACAGTATAGTCCAAAATGTTACCCAGTGTGCCTTTAAGACAGTTAAACAAGTTGCGTAAACAGCTATGCGTTCGGAAACTTTTGGGTGAAGGGGTTGGTTTGGACAAGAAAATGCACAGCGAAACAGAGCACCAGAGAATACTTTAGAAGAAGAAGAATTTATGAGACAAAGTAAACTTAACTCCAAGTATGTTTGAGATTTGAGAGAATGAAATGCAGGGTAAAACACTAAAAAGTTAGGGTTTATTCACAATGACGTGATTTGAGTAAACAGCGTAAAATGTTGCTAATGAAATGACTATGCCCCAACAATTAGTGTCCACGCAGTGAGTGACAACAGAGCTGTCTTTCCTTTTGGTTGGCTACATCTCCTGACAAACAAGAATTGAGTTATTGCTTCCTCTGTTTTATCCAGGGTTATTGCAATATTGATTTTGTTATAGATCGCAATATGTTGAGTCACAATCCCTGTATTAATATTTATCAGACTACAGTGCTCTGCTACATTCAAAAAAGTCAGTAGAGGTCAATGTGGTCCAGAACCGCGACCCGCTTTGTTACACAGATTATTATACGGAAATTTGACTTTTAACAGTATTTGTAAGTAAGACATATTGTCAGGAAGAGTCATATATTGTGCTATGTATTGAATCACGTCATTATTCCGAAAATGTCCCATTGAGTAGGGGTGCCATCACAAAAACATAACAATACTCAGGCTTGACACTTTACATTTCACAATAAGCAATAACTTCTATATAACGTTTCAAAGTAGAAAGTGTATTCCCTATGAACAACGTCGATACACTATTCCGCCGTATGTGGACCTCGCTTTGGAACTACAGCATAACATGAAAGTAAGATTGACAGAAAGTGGTCGAACATTATAAGCAGCGAGTAGCGGGCTGGTGGAGTTGTTCTCAAGATCAAAGTATGGGATATCTTGCGAGAGGAAAGGTGCAGAAATCTCCTGCCGGGACCCGTGCTGCTGAACAGGAGGAGGCTGAAGCTGGTCAAAATAGCCCCAGTCCAAGTACATGCTGTATTTCTGCTGCTACATTTGCTTTTCCTCTTCTCGCACTCTGCTGTTGCAAGCCTGCCAGAGAGAGACGCACTCACAATCCGACTGCAAGACTTATAGGAACTCCCTCACGGCCGCTATTCTGGAGTTTATTGATCGGGGCCAGTGCAGTAAAAGTCACCTGTAACACTACATGGTCTGAGGAAATAGATTTTTTATTTTTTTTCCAAAGCAGATGTGAATGACAGAGGCCTTTGGGTTTTTGCTCAGACTCAAATGGAAACAGTTTATGTTGAAGATGCAGAGACATTTTTGAGTCATGTTATGAGCCATTATATGCAAAAGGGACATTTGCGTTAGAAAAGATGATTTAATAGTCATATTTTTTGTCTTTTGTTGACGACTCTATAGAACATATGGAACAATAGCAAAATTACGAAGACCATAAGGGAAAAGGTACGACAACAATGACCCACCTGACTTGAAGATGGGTCTTGCCAACTAGTTACGCAGATGTTTGTGGAATCTCTCACTTGTAAAGACGTTTTCCATATTAGACATTCGAAGCTTCTTGGATGAGAGGCAAAACATCCAGCACTTACTAATCTAAGCGCATCATCTGGTGTTTCAGCTAAACGTACAGTACATGATTTCTCGCTGAAGACCGGGAACACCATGTATATATACTGCAAACATACTTTGCACCTCTACTAACTCCAATCACAAGGGGTCAGTAAAGAAACACTCATCACGAGGCTTTGCAAGAGGTTTTAAGCCCCTTTGACTTGACTTCCTCTTTCATCCTGTTGTGATTTCCCTTGTTGGCCATTATTGATTGTACATTCAAGCAAAACAAAAATGAGAGTCAGCCTTATTAACTATCTCCACTGAGAACCTTCCCGTGTCTCTAGAACAAACCGATGACGTCCCATTGTCTCCAGCTCAGAGCCAATTGGACTTTGGTGCTTCATTCCTCCTCTTCACTGTGCCATCTTTCAGGCGCCTAGTGCAGTTTTGCGCGGAGCACGGTCGCCGATTGAATCACCAGAAAAAGCCGCGGGCACAAAGGAGACAGAAAGCGAGATCGAGCGGCCAAATAAAGAGCCATTCCTCCCAACGAGCGCTATTCAAACATGGTAATCTGATGCCCGGAGATACGTGAATGCGGCGCGCATAGAAACTGCAGGCGACAGGAGGTGGCAAGTGAAGAAATGTGTTTCTGACGAGAGCAGCGGGGACTCTTTATAATGTACAAGTGGAAAATTAAAGACAAAGGAACGCTGTGTTGTGAAGAACACAGTGGGGAGAGACAGGAAGTGGAGAGGATTACAGGTGTTAGACCTGTGGTAAAGATGGTCTCATTTTATTTCACAAGCTAAATTAATTGAGATTCACTGCGTTAGCATACTGTTGAATATTTGCTTACTGTCTGTGTTAGTTAGCTTATTAACCTCTTAACCCCCACCTTAACCCAGTGCATTTTCTCCAGTTCGGCTTTACCTAAATCTAAAAGCTTCTCTACTGGAAATCTCAGATGATAGGCCAGTGAACCGCCTCATTTGAAAGCTAAGACCTACAAAATGAATTCAGCTTCTATCTCGTTAGGATTGTCACGTTTTAGATGTTTTCGTATTTGTCTTGCTTTTGAGGAATTTGTTAGGAATTTATTCTTATGATTCATTATTTTGTATGAAATGTTCAAATGCAGCAGATTCAGATTGATAATACTGTAAAAAAAAAAAACATTTCTATTAGCAATTATAGTTAGATCCATGATATAATGAACTCTTTCTCTCTCAACATTTTGGATGTTCTGCTGTTCCGCGACAGCAATAGGGCTGCTATGGCAGTGTTCCCCAACCAGGTGTACGGGACCTGTGGGGGTACTCGAGAATCTAGCAAGGGGCACTTGGAACTATTTCAGATTGAAAAAGAAGGTGAAACTGTACTATGGAAAAACTACAGGAAAAACTACATTTTTGAAATAGAATGTAGGTTTTTGAACACAACACTGTCTTTTCACTTACAAATGGTGCTTTTGAAGCTGTTGCTCCTAAATTGTGGAATGACCTTCCTCTGTCGCTACGTGTGACCGAAACAGCTGAAGACATGCTGTTTGGACGAGCTTTTAGTTGAAAAGGCTGTGATTGTTTTAGTCAATTTGTTTTAATACATTTCTCTGTAACCTTTGTTATTTTTGTGCCCCTGTGAAGCACTTTGTGATTTTGTCTGTGAAAGGTGCTATATAAATAAAGTTTCTTCTTCTTCTTCTTCTTCTTCTTCTTCTTCTTCTTCTTCTTCTTCTTCTTCTTCTTCTTCTTCTTCTTCTTCTTCTTCTTCTTCTCTTCTTCTTCTTCTTCTTCTTCTTCTTCTTCTTCTTCTTCTTCTTCTTCAAGTTACTGCTTCCTTAATAAATTGAGAATCAGTCACTGAAGGTAGGGGACAGTATTATCAAGGTTGGGAACCACTGTTCTACGGAACCATTAACCTCTTAACCCCCACTTTAAAGGGACTCTATCAATGACCGCTGACTGCTCTGCTTTAAGACCGCAACACTG